>OY986436.1:137494512-137932012 GCA_963920525.1 Dichetophora obliterata | reverse complement strand
ATATCATCACAGACAACTTTCCAAACTTCACAATGGGGATTATATTCTTCTGTAGCAGGGCTGTATTTGGTTTCCGCCAAACTCTATTAGGACTGTTGTGTTCAAAAAGCTCCAAGCTAACTGTATGATCCCATGATCACTGGAAGGGATACAGTTTCACAGTCATTGAAGCTAACCGAATTCAGGGCCATCGGTTTGTGCAAGCTATGACCCCGAGCACTAACGACATCAGCATTTTTAAAATACATGCTTCAGCTATCGTCGATCAAGCCAGCGGAGTCGGATTTCTTAAGTTGCTGCTGAGTTTAGCGCGGTGCCAAGGTTATTTGTGACCAAGGTTTGTGTGTGTAGGAAGTTTTTTGGTGAGCCGGTTTGTGTGTGTAGGAAGTTTTTTGGTGAAACGGATAACGGCGAGCAGCAGTTGGAACTTAACACTTTTTTAAGTTAGTTGTTTCTTAGCTCCAAACCGTATTCAACTTCAAGTCAACTTGTTGCTATTTCAAATTTAAAATATACGTTAGTTAAAATTATTATGTATTGTATTACTGTCTGCCGGACCAGAGAAAAAAAAAAAAGAGAAAACAAATTTTTGTGCATTTTGGGCGATTAATCTAATAAAACAAAACGAAACAAGTAAAAACAAAAATTTTTCGGAAACTCAAATATCACAAGCAAAATTCTTAATTAAATTAAGTAAAATAAATAAAACAGCAACAAGAACAAAAGCAGCAACAGAAACAGCAACTTATGTTGTGACTAATTAGTCACAAACGTTAATAATTAACTTAAAACAGTTATGATTGCAATGAACACTGATCTGCCTCAATTGAAAGTGAGTAATCAGCATTCATTGCAATTCAAAAGTCAAGCTCATGGTTAATAAGCGACTAAATAGTTGAGTAAAGAATATGCGTATAAAGAAAGCCAGCTTGCTATTTTAGCTGCGCTTCTGTTAACATGACTTGACTACTGTTTTACAAAAATGCAGTCGTTGCATTTTTGGACTTTGGCTTATTAAGCGCGAGGTAAATATTTAAATTGATATTTTATTGTTGTAACCAACATGATTATGAAATCTGAGCCAAAGTTCCCATGGCTGGGCGGTCGAGTATGAGTGTATGTATGTTTGTTTTAGAAGAGTAGCGGCAGTATTTAAAATGTATGTGCATGCAAATAAGCATGAATAATTGTTTTGTTTATAAGAATAAGAATACTATTTTGTGTATCTAAAATAATAACAATGAGATTGCCTAGGTTAAGAACTTTACTTTAAGGTTGTTTATATTTTAAGGTTAAGTTATTAAGCCAAATAGAATCTCACCCAAGAATGGAAAATTGTAACTAAGTTAAGAAAATGAAGAAGAAGAAAGCGAGATCAGATTTGTTATAAATATCGGTTCTCTGCAAATAAAGTAGAGAGTTGAAAAAATAAGATAGAGTGACGAAAGTGGCTCTAAAAATAAAAGTGAAGAAGTCAATTAAAGGAAAACAAAACAAAGACTTTTCATTCAAATAAAAAGGAACAGGGTGAAAAATGGACAATTTTGGTAAGTATTCTTTCGGTTTGGGAACCACTAAAAATCCCCATTAATTTTAATCTATAGCGGCAACCTCACGGCTGCCTACTGAATGGCATAAACCACCATGCCTCCCAAACAAAGAGGTGGTTAATATAACAAAAATTAGGGAGAGTGTAGGACCTACGTGTATCCTCAGCGGAGGATACAACACTTAATAAAACAACAGCAGTAGAAACCAACAACAATAAACAAAAACTAGCCAACATTTTCATTTGAATTCAAAAGCATTAAAAGTAAAATCTACAATAAAAAATTCGCAAAAAATTAAACTTTTCTTAAGTTTCTTAAAAAAAAATTTATTTCCAAAAATCTCAAAAAAATCATACATTTAACAACAAAAAACAAGCAATCAACAATCAAAAGTACAATACAAGAAACAATAACAACTAAGTGAAAATAAATTGTGGCTCACCTTGCAAACACACAGACAAACCAACCGTAGTGAGAAAAACAGCGAGTAACAACTAAAAACCAACAATCTTTAATTTAATCTTTAATTAAAATGCTAGAATCTCACAGTTCAACAACTTAAAAAAAATTACACCAAACAAAAAGTATTACCAAACACCAATCAATTGCCGCATTATAAGTAGATAAACAACAACAGCAACAAAAACAGCAAAGCAAAGATATACCATCTACAGTCATAAAAACTTCCTATAAAGAGGTTGAGGCCCATACGAAACAACAAGTAGCAAAGTACGTAAATGCAAAGCTCCACACCAAGGTCTCAAAAAAGGCTTAGAAGCAGAAAGGTACGCGACTATTCATTTATTAATTTGAAATCTTTTTTAACATAGCAAGTTGAAAGAGTGCAAGGGGTGTTAAATTATCCACTATAACTTGCGATCGGTTAGACAAAAAACTAACCGAAACTCATGAAATAAAATTAGAGCGAATATAAAATTTAGAGAAGATTCGAAAAAATTCAAACAAGAAATGGTCAAATTACTTTCTTCACTCTCTTTCAAAATAAGTGAAGATAGATCTAGTTTATACAATAATTGTACAAAAATAGAAAGTAATAGTAACTCAAGCATTAATTTAAATTGGTTAAGTGTTTCACTCTCTGAATTGGAACATGACCAAATCCGTTCAGTCCAAAAAAATACATCACTCAAACAAAAAATGTCAATAGATTACTCAAAAATTGCTAAGATCACGGCTCAACTGGTTCCCATTTTTCTGGTGACCAAAACTCCCTAGTAATAAGCGAACTTCAAAATATATTTAGGTTGTTCGAAAAAGATACTTCACTGCTTAGAAGAAAGAGAGCAACAAGCCTTTCTAAATATAATACCCACAAGATTACGAAGGGAGGCTTATCAATTAGTGGCCTCAAACCCACCCACTTCATTTAGGACATTGAAAACCTTCTTAACCGCAAGTATCTACCTAAAGAAACATACCAAGATTTAGTAAACAAACTACTAACCTTACGATAATATCCAAACCAAACTTTTATTGCCTATACTGCGCGAAAAAGCAACATATTATAACTATGTAAGGAAGCGGCTAGAATAAAATATGGTGCAACAGTCGCACCCGTGCTAACACAATTTGAAGAATTTGCAAATAACTCTCTTAAAAGTTTAGTTACGAATTCATACTTAAGCTAGTTCTTATTAACAAATAAGGATGTGCCTTTAGACTTACTAGTACGAAAAGCACTAGATATGGAAAAATTACAACAAACGGCTGTAAATTGTAGAACGGCTTATTCAGACAGCTCAAGTTTTTCCAACATACCTAAATAATCCACCTATAATGACCCATGAGCCAAATCCCAATATAAATAACATATACCCAGTACGACAAACAGCATCAACTTCGGTACCGCCATACACGGGCTATCAGCTAGGTAATCAAATTTAATTTAATGAACGTCCTCCATATGGATACTTTCAAACAGCAAGCCATGAAATACCAGCACTAAATAGGTCTATTAGAGCTGCAGAACATTTTGCCGCAAAAATTACTTGCAGTTTTTGTAGGAAAAAAGGTCACACCTATACAAAATGTTGGACTAGAAAAAATACACCATTTTGCTCTAATTGCAAAAAATATAACCACGACGTAAGGGACTGTCGACGCTTGAACAACACACCGACCAGACACATAGTCAACGAATAACACAGATCAGGTGAACAGTTCAGTAGAAATTCGACAGGGAACAACATTAAATATAACACTGACGATACGCAAAAAATACACTCAGGGAACAGCGGTAATAACAGGGTAGCTCTCGTACAAATAGTCCACGAATATACAATGTGCGGATCAAATGCAATTTTTGCGGAAGGAATAGCCATTTAGTAGCGGATGTCAACAAAAACAACGTTGGGAAGCCATGAAACAGGGAAACGTGTCACGTTCGAGTCAAAACTCCCCGACTCGATAAACGGTATAAGTGGTATGTCGGACGATGGACTATTAGGAAATGATTTCCTTTCCAAATACTGTAATGTCGATGGACCGAATAATCGTCTGATATTTCCACGTACGATATTTAACAGTGAAGAACTGCAAGTACCCATGAAAAATAAAAATAATTAAACTAGTGAAAAATCTTAAATTCACGACGGACAAAATCACTCAAAACCACTTTCAAGCAATTCAAGTTCACTCGTACAGAGTCAATCGCAGAAGAGTTTTGCTTATCTATGATTGAGAGTAATAATCAAATGATCTGGCATAGGACAGTCGAAATAGGACATTACATTTACAAGGTGGAGCCAAAGGAGGTAATACAAACCACCTGTAATGTCTTTAAGGCTTCTTCCATAAGGAAAGCTGGCTGCTTAACCGAAGGTAACAATCAAAACAAAATAGGTAACTAAAGCAAAATACCAAAATAAAAGAGAATGAACAATTGTTTTTTATTTACCCGCATTCATACCGAAGCTGTGTCGTAAGATTATTGATCTACCAATATATCATATTAAAAACTGATATACCAATATAGAAATTAAAAATAAAAATATATCAAACGTAATATTGAAAATCAATGATGAGAATGATATTCATTCATATTGTATCAAACAAATTTTTTCAAACAAAATATATTCAGAGGAAATTAAATTACGAATAAATAATCTCGAAAAACAAATTAAAAAAGAAACACCTCAAATGATGAAGAAAAAAATCCACATTAGATCTGTAACGGTGATTCGTTACAAAGTTGCACCCTACCCACTACGCCACTGGCCCACTATACCACTGTGCACATTTAACGTGGCCAACAGCCAAGCATACGACAGCCACACAAATACAGCATACTCAACGTAGTTAACAGCCAGGCATATGGCATAATTCCCCCAAGGTTCTTAACAGAGGGTGAATAAGAATGCGCAGTTTGGCAGACTTAGGCATGGCTCGAAAGCGTAGAGCTTTTCTCCGTCGTATAGTTGTTGAATGATAACAAGTCCGTAGTTTGAAAACGAGCTATCGTAAGGTGTCGTTAGTCCATAACAAAGTCTTTCTTTTGGCATTCACGTCGGCTTCGGTAAGTCAGTAGTCCACAATAAAATCTTTCTTTCGGCATTCACGTCGGCTTCGGTCAATCGATAGCCCCACCATACAGATTTAGGCTTAAGAATTTATTTACTAACTTATCTTTAAAATAATAACAAGGTGATTCACGCCATATATAAAAAATATATATATATATATATTAGGGCGGGTCAATTTGTATGGACGAATTTTTTGGAGGTCTGGCTCAGCGAAATTCGTAAAATACATGTAATTTCAAGACTTTTTCTCCACTACAGCATATACAAATTCTGAAAAAAAGCTGTGCGGACTTTCGTAAATAGATTTTGTTTTCAATTATAAAATATGAATGTATGAATGTATGTATATGAATCTATTTACGAAAGTCCGCACAGCTTTTTTTCAGAATTTGTATATGCTGTAGTGGAGAAAAAGTCTTGAAATTACATGTATTTTACGAATTTCGCTGAGCCAGAATTTGACCCGCCCTATATATATATCACAATATAAAATATTAAATAAAGCAGCATCGGGTCTTGCCTAAAACGTTGGCACACCGACCGTCACCGAACTTCATCGAACATCGTTTATCACGGAATTCCGCTAATTCACCGCACTCTACCGCACACCGAACATCGTCGAATCAGCATACGAGAACTCCGTAGGCGGATTCACTTACGACTGTATTGTTTCATATATCAATAATATTGTGTACTGTAATAAGAAAGACTTGCTCATAGAATTATACACTAAGATAATATATATAGATATACCTGAATACCGTATACACTGCTATAAATTACAACTTTAACAATAAAGCTGCAATTATTATCAGATCATAAAATTCATCAAGTCTTCTTATTTATGTTGGCAAAAGTTTGAGGGTCTTTTTTCTGACCCTGGAGTGGCTGAGCATACCTCAGACTTTGAAGAAAACCCCTTTATACATCTTTGCCACGTATTTAATGACATATTCTACCTAAAAGGTGACAAACTAACAAACACTAGGGTTTTATCACATGAAATTCCACTCATTCAAAATCAAGCCCCAATAAATCAGAAAATGTACAGGTTACCCGAGACAAAAAACCAATAATAAATCACCAACTTAAGGAAAGGTTAGGTGACAATATAGTTCAACCAAGCAAAAGTTCATGGAACTCACCCCTTTTAGTAGTTTCTAAAAAAGCAGGGCCAGATGGATAAAAAAGATGGCGAGTCGTGAGTCGAGGTAGTCGTGAATTTTAGTAAACTGAATAAAAAACTATTGGCGACGCTTATCCCTTACCACGAATTGAAGAAATATTGGATCAGTTAGGTCATTCGCATTATTTTGCTACGCTGGATCTAGCCAGTGGCTATCACCAAGCACAAGTTCACCCAAGAGATCGGTCTAAGTCTAAGTTCTAGGTTTTAAAAAATAAAAAATGTACTCATTTCACCTCCCCTCCTAATTTATCCATATTTCACCAGACCCTTCAATCTAACAACAGACGCGAGCAATGAAGCAATTGGTGCTGTTGCCTTGCTTTCTCAAGGCAAAGTAGGAGGAGATAAGCTAATTGCTTATGCGAGCCGAACTCTTAACAAAGCCGAACAAAGATACTCCACAATAAAAAGAAAATTCTGGCGATTGGATGGGCTACAAAAAATTTTAGATGCTACATGCAGGGACGATCATTCACGGTTAATACAGATCATAATCACTCAAAGGCGTGTTCAACACCAAAGAGCCCACCACGCGACTGGTAAGATTCCGTCACAAGCTCTCGGAGTATGATTATAAAATTGAATATAAGCCGGGAACATGCAATACCAACGCGGATGCTTTTAGCCGAATACCATCGGAAATAAACAATAGTTTCAAAGTTATTACAACAGCTATTATACACACTAGACGAGAAGAAATTATTACGAAAACTGAAATAAACAAATTAAAATGCTATGCCATAACTCGAGCGCAGTCAACAAGTGGAAACGCACCTGCTACAACAGACAAAGACAACAGACAAAGTTTAATCGAACGGAATACCACAAATGCGAGCAAAGAATCTAAACCAAATATAATAATGGAAAACTTAAAAATAGAAGTTCTGATTGAGGCTGAGGAGATACAAATAATCTTTAAGGACTATCATGACTCTACCTTTGTAGAACACGAAGGTGAATTGAGAACATATTAAAAAATCCGTCGTAATTATTGGTGCAAAAAAATGTTTGGCAGTAGGTACGATATGGCGGTTCTGTGGCACAAGCACAAGGTGCAACCATCAGCGCCATATGCGGTGGAATAGGGAACTATTATAATAGGGAAGTGGTTTGTGTATATAACATATTCATATAGCAAATATCATGTTGTTGGTGTCTTTTGTATAGAAGAGTGGTTTGTGTCTATAGTACAGAAAAACAAAATAGGTTTATGTCTATAACATATTCATCTAGCAATTGTCATGTGTTTGTGTACAGAGTATAGAAGAGTGGAAGAATTTTTAACGTGAGGTTTATGTCTACAACAGGCTCATCTAGCGATTATCATGTGTTTGTGTGTATTGTATTTTACAACAGGCTAATCTAACGAATTGAGATAAGCATGCCTTGTTGTTATTGTTGTTGGTATCAATTCCTTCGATAACATTCTAGAATATTCTAGAAGCTTAGCTTTTTGATAATAAATTTCATATAACGATTATCATGTGTATGTGTCAGAGACCTGCAGCGATGAACTGCAACTGCTTTTACACTCAGTACATACTTGGTTTTTGTATGACTTCAATATCATTCAATACCATGCAACATATTCTACGCCATCGAGCTCACTTACAACATCAAGCATGTTGCATTAGCCTATTGTACCAAAGTCAAACACTGTGTGATGTGTGCTTCGACTTCAGTGGAAAGTATAGATGTTTGCATAAAATAATTATGTGCATAAACCACAGCGCACGAACGGCAATCGTTATAATTATACATTATTTTGAGCTACTGCCTCGTGTAGCATTGCAGGTTGATTTAAACTTCGGCTAAGCAGTGATACAAAAATAAGCTTACGAACGATGAAATCAGCGCGTACACTGCATTTTTACTCAAGTGTTTGTAGATTACTTCAGTATGAATAGAGTAAATAGTTTTAGGAAGTTTTAGGGGTAACTTATTTCGAAGATGATGTCAAAATTTAAAATTTAAGATGGCGGATAGAGTTGCCACCTAGATTTTTTTTTCATTTTTGCGAATTCTTGTAATTTTGAAATTCTGACAACGGATTTGATTTCGAATATAATGTCACAGTTTTTAAATTTAAGATGGAGGTTAGGGTTGCCACCTAAATTTTTACCACAGTATTGCCATCTAATAATATGTATTTTTAAGAGTTTTAAACATCATTTATCAGTGTTAAGGGGTCGCTGATTTCGAATCTAAAGTCAGAATTTTAAAATTCTAGATGGTGGATAGGGTTGCCACCTTAATTTTTTGTAGTTTTGTTAATTCGGGGCTGGCAAAAAAAAATGGTACGCCAAAAATGGGTCGCTGAATTTGAATCCATTGTCAGAATTTCAAAATTATAAAATTTTGAAATAATAGGGTTGCCACCTAATAATATGTCTTTTCAAGAGTTTTAAACGTCATTTATCAGTGTTAAGGGGTCGCTGATTTCGAATCTAGTCAGAATTTTAAAATTCAAGATGGTGGATAGGGTTGCCACCTTAATTTTTTGTAGTTTCATGAATTCGGGGCTGGCAAAAGAAAAAGGTACACCAAAAATGGGTCGCTGAATCCGAATCCGTTGCCAGAATTTCAAAATTATAAAATTTTGAAATAATAAGGTTGAAACCTAATAATATGTCTTTTCAAGAGTTTTAAACGTCATTTATCAGTTTTAAACTCTTGAAAAGACATATTATTAGGTGGCGACCCTATTATTTCAAAATTTTGAACAATTGAACAAAAGTTGTAGCTTTATTAAAGATCTGCATGCATACAAAATCTTATCAAAATCAGTGATTAAAGGTGTTTTATAGTAAAGTATAGTCTGATATAATTTCTTAAAAAACTAAATTTAATAAATATCTTTAAAAATTTACTAAACAAATTTTATTGCTCACTCAATTAAACTTTAGAATTTATTTTAAAAAAGAAATCAGCTCAATTGAACCATTAGCTTATGAGCTACAAGCTCTCAAAAGTCACGCAAAGTAACTGCAATGTTACTGCAATGTTACTGCAAATACTTTGTGTTCGGAGAACAAAATAAGCGCTGGTTTTTTTATGCAGGAGTTACGCTTTATGTCTTTGTTTTGTTGCTTGTACCATGTGTTGCTTGTACCATACTTACCATTGCATACCAGAAGTTGAAAAGACCCTGCGCTGGTTATCAAACCAACAACTCGGAAATGCATTATTGTGGTCTTACGACATGCTCATACACAGTTGGCTTCAATGTTGCAAGCATGTTCGACACAACAATCGCAGCGCTTGCGTAGTGCGGTCAGACTGTCACTGTATTTGTTGAGGGTAGATTGCAAGTAGCGAAAATGCCATCGCTTGCAGATCACTGGTATGTGTGTATTATAGTTTGTAACATATTCATCTAACGAATGTGTCTTTTTGTGTATTGTAGTTTAATCTTACGAATCGAGATAAGCATGTGTTGTTGTTGCTATAAATTGAAATTGATATGCAAGCTCTACATCTCAGTAACAAGTCATTAAAACTTTTATATATGATATGTGTTAAGAAAGTTTAGAACCCACAAAACTTTTCACATGAAATAGAAAAATTTAACCGTTGCGCTTTTTGATAATAAACTGTTGTTGTTGTTATCAATTCCTTCGAGAACATTCTAGAACATTCTAGAAACTTAGCTTTTTGATAATAAACTTCATCTAGCGATTATCATGTGTTTGTAAGTATTGTAGTTTACAACAGGCTAATCTAACAAATTGAGACAAGTATGTATTGTTGTTTCTGTAAATTGAAACTGATATGCAAGCTCTTCGTATCAATTAAAAGACATTGAAACTTTGATTTATGGTATGTGTTTTGAAAGCTGAAACACTATAAGAATTTTCACAATAAACAGAAAATTTTGCAATTTTCAAAACAATTAAGACGTTGACTTGGTGATGTAGCCTCAGCAGTTATGAACTTATGGTTTGAGTGAATACACCTAGAAAAATTTATAAGTTAATTTTTCAACACTAACCTTCACCTGGCATGCTCATCCTGAGTAATATACCTGGACTCGTGGGGTAAAATCTTTGTAAAAATTTAAATATTGATTATTTTGTCTCAATTCCGAGATCATCTTTAGATACAACTTTAAACTATAGAACAGTCCAAGTTGAAAAAAGTAAGGATCAGCGCTCATAAAAAATCCGGCAAACTAGAACAAAATTCCAAATAAATCAAAACGAGAAAGAACGTGGAGTATGTACGTACCCCAAGAGGCCAGGTGAAGGTTAAGTTTATGTTAAACTTCCATATAAATATTTTTTAACTTGAAACTTGTTTAAAATCTTTTTGTTTTTACACGATTTTTTCTGGGTATAGTAACACAAAGTTAAAAAAAAAAACCTGATAAAGATTGAAATTGTCTATGTTTTAAGGAATCTAAGTGTATATAAATGGTTTGGAAAAAAACTAGATTTTAATGAACTAAAAATTATTGACAATATCTAACATGTTGTAGTTATAAATTGAAGACAAGCGTGCTGGTAGACAGACAGACGAATAGACGGATATACAAACAAATAGACAGATGATCACTAATTTGAAGATAAGACTAGTAAAAAGCTTTTGCGTTTCTAACGCATGTCAAAGCTTATATTACACTTAAAACCAACTATGACTGAATATCGTGTGTTTGTATCTAGGGAAAACGCATAAGTAAAAAATATCAATGCAAGTGGTAGAGAACTATACAATTAATTTAAAGATAAACATTATACATGTTAATCGATAAGAATTTAATATAAGTATTAAATAATAAGAATTACATTTGAGTTAATGTGTTTTTTTATAATACGTACTATGTGAGCGAAGCTATCAAGTGATTTCATCAGACTTTGTGAATATCGAAGGGGTGAAGATACTAGTCGTGTGTTTTAGGTGTAGTGTTATATGAGGGATATTCTTTTTAATAATAGATTTAATGAACTACAAAGAATGAGAATATTTAGCATATTTTTGTTTAAATTTGAAGATAAGCGTAGGGTGAAATTCAGCTAATGAGTAGCCGAAAACGTGTTAATTGATAAGATGTAGATAGATTCATTCAAAATTTTGATTATAAGGTTTTACATATAGTCACCATTTTTTTATAGGGTTTTAGGAACATGCCTTTACCAATTGCATTAGCTTCCATATTACTATTATGACGTTTTGCTTCAGCCAACCATTTTAGCCACATTTATTGCTTTTGTAATACCCGATAATTCACGAGTTAGAACGAAAATTGTATAGAATATAGGTGCAAGAGGGTAAAACCTCCAGATTTAGGTAGTGATATTACTCGAGGTGTTTTTATTAGAGATTTTTTTCACTTGAATATGTTATTTATAACTTTTCGTGAAATTTTGATGGCTTCATCCAAGTTTTTACCGAAAACGTATTAATTGATAAGAATTTGATAGCTGCATTAAAAAGTATGTTTTTTTTAACGATTCGTAAAAGAATCGAAATCCTTTGGCAGTGCGCGACTTTAACACACTAAAACTCCCCTCAGTCGGACGGTTGGTTCGTAATACCCACCGGTGGATGTTACGTCTGGAGGCCGTCAGAGCATTATTGCTCAATCGTCAGTGTTGATCATTAGATCGTCTCAGTCTGGTCGTCCGTCGTTGGTACCAAGGGATTACGGCTGATTTCACCTGCGTTGCGTAGGTTTGTATGCTCATTATATCTTACCCGTTCGATGCGTCGAAGTTCGATCATAATTTTCGCAGCTGCTGCTTGAAACGCCTTCCATTTTTGAGGTGTATCGCATATGTGATGAGCCATATTCCTTAAAGTGGGGGCCACACAAAAAGCTTTTGTCAGCTCAGCTTGTTCTGCGTTGAAAAGGATATGCCGAGCATCTTTCATTTCACATGGACAGTTTGTGCGAAATTGGTCTTCTTCATGCTAAAATCGATAGAGGTACTGTTTGAAACATCCATGAGCACTAAGTAGTTGTGTACACAAAAGTCCACTTCTCCATGCTTTCGATTAGCCCATTTTTCCACGTCTGGGATAAGGGAAAAGGTCCATCTTCCGTTTTGAGACTGCTCCCAGCGACGTTGCCAACACTCATTGCTGCGCCGTAAGTAGCAGCGCTGGAGTTCACATGCCAGTATATCGATCGGTGGCAAAGCTGCTATTACACCAATAGCGTCGTCTGAAACTGTGCGGAACGCACTAGCGACCCTCAATGCGCTGGTACGATAAGTCGCTCGAGTGCCAGATATGTAGGGCGACCTTTGCGTAGCATCCGCCCATACTGGTGCTGCGTAAAGCATGATGGAGCTCGTAACATTTGCTTGGAGTTTTCTTCTGCTGGATCTAGGTCCACCGATATTCGCCATGATGCGCGAGAGTGCAGCATTAACATTCGATGCCTTTTCACTAACGGAAATTAAGTCGAGTGTTACCACTACGTAGTTCTGCTTATCACCCAACTTCCACCTTATGCGACTTGTAGTGTCGCGAGCTATTGTCATAACTGCCTGGATAGCATCGATGGTCGATTTTCCTCGTCGAAAACCAAATTGCTTGGAAGATAGTCCGCCTGGTGATTCAAGAGTCTCTTATAGTCGTCTGACGATGATACTCTCTAATACTTTGCCCAGCAAGTCAAGGGTGCATAGTGGTCTGTATGCCGAGGGTTGATCGGGCTGTTTTCTTGGTTAAAGTAGCAAAACTAATCCCTAGACTTTCCAGAAAGATGGGAAAGTTCCTTCGTTTAGGCACGCTGTGTACATTCTAGCAAACACGTCGGGATCTGCTCGTATGGCGGATTTCATCACCACGTTAGGGATGCCATCCAGCCCAGGCGTTTTGGTGTCGTAAATTTTTGATATCACCTATGTCTTCAGGTAGGTTATAGCCATGTACATGTGCTAGCTATGGTGGGAAGAGTTCAGACACAACGCTGTTCATAATAGCTGGATCCGATGGCTGCGGCACTTTAGGTCCTCGCAGTCTGCTCATTACCACCTTGTACGCCTTGCCCCACTGGCCATATGTCCATTTTCTCCGCACTTTCTGCAGAGGGTGCTCCTATCTATATCCTCTTTTCAGTCCTTAGCTATGTGATTGTACTTCCAGCATTTAAAACATCGCTTTGGCGAATCACTCTCTCGTACTCTGCAGGACACCTACCCAATGCGTATCCGCTGCACCTTTAGTACCTTAACTGCGTCTTCTTCCGGTAGACTGACATAAGCCGTTTGCGTACTTTGATATCCCGTTTTGAGGTTTCCTATCGATCCCTCGTCGGGCCTTCGTATTTAGCACTTCGCATGTAGTAAAAGAGTTATTGAACTTCATCTCTATTAATCCAAGAATTATGATGATTTGAAAGTCCTAGCCATTTAACGTAAACTTGCTGTCCCTTGGTTTTAATAACTTTTTCAATCAAGTATGTATTGGGAAAATGTGTCTTTAATACTTCATGTTCATAGATTCCACCATTGATCGGGGTCCCTTGATAGTCTTCCAATAAATAAGTTACAGGGTTTGTGTTCTGTATAGTTCGAATTTTGAAAATTTCAGTTGTCCAGTTTGAAGTATATCCTTTTGCAAAAATATGCTTATATTTGTTAATTCGAACGTGGTCTCCAACTTGTAGTTTACCATATTTGAAATTTTTTGGATAATTATAAGCTTGTTTTAGTATAGATCGTTCGTTTTCTATATTAACAGACTTTGGAATAATTTCAATGGTTCTGTGTTTTTTACTATTATATTGATTAATTAAATCCTTACATATATTAATCCATTTTTAATTTCCTAGTAAACTAAACCTTTTCCACATCATTTCTTTTAAAGTTATATTAAATCGTTCCACAATAGATGCTTTCATGATGCTATATGTAATGTAGAATATATGTAATGTAGAATAGTGTTTGATTTTATGTTTTTTCATCAGGTTTTGGAATGTTTTATTATAAAACTCTTTGACATTATCGGTTTGTAAGTTCTTCGGTGTTCTCTTTAGTACAAAAATTGATTTCATAGCATTGGTAATATCCGCACTTCCTTTTGATTTTACAGGAACAGCCCAAGCAAACTTTGAAAGTGTATCTTTTACTGTTAAAGTAATCCGATAACCTTTGTTATATTTTGAATAAACACACATTTTAACAAGTTCTGCCTGCCAAAGATCGTCTATTCCCTTGATTACTACTCGTCGTCGGATAAAACTTCTGCGTGCTTGCTTATGAAGCTCTTGAACCAATTCTTGTCTTTCCATCTCTGGAGTCTTCTTAGATTTCATTTATTTAAGTGTTGCTTATATAGGATTAAAATCAACACGATTTATATTTCTATGTTCAAATGTTTCCTAATGATCTTTGTTCTCGTAATAATAGTTTCATTAAGACGTTTTTCAGCTGCATCAAATTTAAAATTAAATAACGATCTTTCTTCTTTTGGCGATTGATTAATTTTGTAAGATACTCTGATCTTGTATCAATTTACTTAAGACAGTTTCTAAATCTATAAGTTTTTTTGTAAGCAATACGTTTTGTTGTTGTATTAATGTAATTAAGCGAGTTTCTAAATCTATAAGTTTTTCTGTAAGCAATACGTTTTGTTGTTGTATTAATTCGTGAAAACGATCCTCCACTTCCTTCATTCTCTCTGTATACATAATTGTTTCTTTATTTAATCAAAATAACTTTTCATTGTTTTATTTACAGTATTGTTTTCCAATAAAGGATTAGCAATATTTTTTATTCTCTGCAAGTTGAAGTTGAAATAACGATCACTATCCAAATAAATCTTGTTGTGTATGTTTTGATATCTTTCAGAGGTACCGATATAATGACCAAATTTATCGCTAGGCATTTTATGAATACTGATTGTTTTATATTTGTACAGCATATTTATACAATAATCTTTGCTTCTCTCAATTCTGCAATAATTGAAACTATTTCATTATTATGATTTGAGTGACCGTCAGTTGATGATGAAATCAAAAGACGTAATCTATCAACCAGTTCGTTGGGGTCATCCCAATATATATAATTCGGTTATTTTGTATTCAGCTTCATCAAACTTTTGCCCCTATGAACTTTTTGTTCTTTGAATAGTTTTCTTATAATCGTTGTATATTTTTTTGAGCAATTTCCTTTAAGCTGTCCGTTGGCGTTGTAATTTCTTCTATGAGCATTAGTCATCTCTAATATTTTTTTATAAGCATTTAAATCCATTTCATTAAAACTGTTTGGTTTCTTATAAACTAATAGTTCATATAAACCTGATGAGAAGGGCCATTGCGAGTTACCTACATTTATATTGCTCAAATCAAATGTGGAGAATTCATTACCCAATCTCCATATTTGATTTTTATTCTTATGAGGACCGTACGTTTTATCAAATTTATTTAAATTGAGATAAATCAAATTTAATTCTTTGGTTTGGATTAATGGTGGTGTCATCATCGTTTTTCATACGCGTTTAAATTGTTTTTCCATATCATTATCAACATTATCATCATTACCATTTTCCATATCATTATCAACATTATCATCATCATTTTCAACATCAAATGATTTAAACGCGTATGAACTTTTATCGATTTCATTACTATCAAAGCTTGGAGAAAATATAGTATAATCATGCTTGTCCTTTTTAAATGGTGTGCTAGTAGAAACTTTATTATCCTTAAAAGAGTTATCTGAATATTTTTCAGTTTTATATATTGTATTATTATTAGTCGATTGAAATATTTTTTTATTGGGTTTGTTATTGGTTTAAAAGTATTTTCTAATAGCTTATCATTTGCAACTTCTCCGAGCTGAAGACTTTTAAATTTCTTTTTTAAAATATTTCGAGTCTAAATAAGATTTTTTAACTAAATTTTCATTCATTTTGATAGTCAAAACAGAAAAAAGGTAAACATACCAGAGTAACAAATTTAGTATAAATCAGTCTTAGCTGATAGTAGTACACCTTAGTATTGAATAGTTTGGCTGTTAGCTATTTACTAATGCAGGCCAGTTTTTGCAGTTAGCTGTTTAATAGTACAGATCAGTTCAGTAAAAGTTGATAAACTAATTTTAAAATAGCAATACTGTTTCTTTTATAAACTTATAAATAAGTCAAATCCTTTCCTGTAGCGTCCATTATTAATGGAGTCATCCTTATTAATTACTAGAAAGCCATATTTTTCTTTCCAACGCATTGAACATAACTCATGAAATGTCTTAAAAGACATATCAGACCCAACATGATCATTATAAATGTGTTTAATATTCATTTCATCTTGTTTAAACATTATAATAATATTAGTATTATCATGAATCATGTGTTTTGGGATACGTGTGTAAATTTGACATAACCCAGTAAAAAAATATACGATCGCTCCCATGAGGAGCAACAAGAGAGCGCTCTTTTGCTGTTTTATTTTATAAAAAAGTGAGCACTTGTGCCTTTGTGCTCCTTTACTGTTTTATAAGATCAACAGTTGATCTCGTATATTAGTTGGTGTCGGTTGTGTTTTATCGTTTATGTAAAAGCCTTTGTTTGTTATATTCGTGAGTGTATTAAAATAGTTTCAATATAGTAATTATTTAAATATCATATTTACTATACTAACAATATTAATATAAAACTGTTCGCTTAAATAATAATTGTGCATTTAAGTTGTGTAAGTTTAATTCTTGCATTTTAACTTTGTTTAACTTGTTTAGTTAATGCAGTGTTGTTGTTGTTTTTGCATGCTTGCGGTGTTTTAGTTTCTTCTTTGTGCTGTGATTTGTTTATCTTCAGTTCAGTGAGTGTTGTTGTTGTGTTTTGTTTTCTACTAAACTGTGCACACACTGTCTGAATAAAGTAACCCTGAAAGCACATTTTGCATCTGCTCATTTTTTTAAAAAATTAAAAATGGATTATTTTTCTGCAGAAAATATCGTTGCTTGTTCTTTGGACGAACTTTGCAAAAGCCAAAACATTCTAAACCCCATGTTCAGCTGTTCTGGTCCATGTGAGCAGATGTTTCATGCATCTTGTGCCGGTATTTCCAAGTCATGCCTTGACGACTTAAAATCTCAGCGATCAGGCCTTCGCTGGTACTGTGCTTCGTGTAGGGCACTTTCCCCAGATGAACTTTATTCAAAAATTAAGCTTTTTGGGGAAAGTCTTAACTCATTAAACAACAATTTTCGAGAAATTGTAACATTTTTTAGTGAAGTTAGGGCCGCACCCAGTACCAGCGTCTATGATGAAAATTCTATTTCGGAAAATATCCCGCTTTCTTTGTCACAGACTGTTTCTTTAGGGACACAAACAATCCTTTCATCAGAAGACCACATTATCGCAAAAAAAAAGAGAAAAAATAAAAAAATAATAAGAAGCGAAAATCAACTGGATCTACTTCTCAGGCCAAGCAGCCCTCAGCACCGCTTTTGAACAGGAACACTCCAGTTACTTCCTCGTCACCTTCTAACATTCCTTCTTTGATTAATAGTTCAGTTTTGACTCCTATTGAGCCTAGAAATATATCAAGCTTAAGGGCAGTGTCGAGGAAAAAAAATTTATTTATTTCACGTCTTCAGCCCGACACAACTGTTGAAAATGTATTGACCTTTATTAAACATAATAACTTGTTGAGTCAAAATGCATTTTGTTCATGCAAAAAAATAGGTAATAAACCTTCCCATGCTTCCTTTATACTCACAGTTCCAGCAGTAGAGTTTGCAACTGTTCTAAACTCTAATTTGTGGACTGATAATATACTCGTTACAGAGTTTCAGCCTAAGAATAAGCCTAGAGGGACGACTCAAGCCGCTCGTCAATCCCAAAAAAACTGAATAGGTTATCCCTTTACTATCAAAATGTAAGGGGATTACGCTCTAAGACGCGAGACATATTTTTAATGTCTCAGAATTTCTCTGAGGATATTATCGCACTGACTGAAACTTGGTTAAACGGAAGCATTACTGACTTAGAATTGTTTGATAACAGTTTTGAAGTTTATAGAAGAGATAGACATGCTGACAATACTTCTGCTGTCGGTGGAGGTGTCTTATTAGCTGTAAGGAACTCCTTCGTTAGTTCCATTATTGTTATTTCCTGCTCTGCTAACATCGAACTTATATGCGTCAAGGTTGTACATTGCAATTCTAATGTATATCTTATTAATGCATACGTTCCTCCTAAGAGCAGTGTAGAAGTTTATGCAAGCCTTGCGGATTGCATAGAATATGTCATAAGCATAATTGACGTTAATGACGACATTTTATTGTTAGGTGATTTTAATCTGCCTGACTTGAAATGGGAATCTTCTGACGATGATACATATTTTTGTGCATCTAATTCGAAGACTCGCCAAGAGCATATATTTGTTGATAATATATGTTCTGACTTACAACAAGTAAGTTGTATTTATAATAATCGTGAAAGACTTCTTGACCTGGTCTTAACTACAGACAGTAACAATGTGATTGTTGAGAGGGCCCCTCATGTTTTGACTGCTGTTGATGAATACCATCCACCATTGAGCATATGGTACAAATCAGACAGGGATAATATAGTAAAGTCTAACTCAATAGATAAAGTTTATGAATTCAATTTTAAAAAAGCTGACTTTTTGAAGTTGAATCATTTACTTCAAAGTAAACTTCATGTTATTTAAGAATATGTTAATAATAACACTCTTGATGATTCAATTAATTTTTTTTATATGGAAATCTTTGCTATGTTTTCTCTGTCCGTGCCATATAGCCTCAAATTTACGAAAAATTGTGCTTATCCCTGGTACACAAAGGAGTTAAAGATTCTTCGCAACAGCAGGAATAGGGCATGGAAAAAATAAGTCTGTAGCTTAGACTTGAATGACCTAGAAATCTACAAGCGTTTGTTTCTGGATTTTGAAAATTGCTCAGCTACCTTATATCAAAATTATTTAGATAGTACTAAGCTGAGAATATTGTCTGATCCGAAGAAATTCTGGGGTTTCATAAACACCAAAAAAAAATCTGATGGATTCCCTTCATCATTTAAAACCTCTGACGGATTTACTGACGATCCTGTCGTAATTTGTGGTCTATTTGCCAATCTCTTTAAAGAGTCATTTTGTTCAGACTCTTTTAATCCTGATGAAGAGTACTTTGAATATATGTACTCTACACCCAGGGTTTCGTTGGATTCTATATCCTTTACTTCAGAGGATATTTTAAAGTATATTGGATTGATCGATGAGGATTTTAATGCTGGACCTGACGGAATTCCTGCCGCAGTGTTAACACGATGTGGTTCCGTTCTAAGTCAACCACTGTCCATGTTATTCAATAAATCAATTAGCGAAAGTATTTTTCCACTTTTTTGGAAAAAATCTTTTATAGGTCCTATCTATAAAAAAGGTTGTAAGAATGATATAAACAACTACAGGCCTATCGCGAAACTCTCGTCGATTCCAAAACTTTTTGAGCGCCTCGTGTATGATCGTGTGAAAATTCACTGTGGGAAGGTCATGACAACTCGTCAGCATGGATTTGTTACTGGAAGATCCACTGTGTCTAATCTCCTCGATTTTACAACGTTTTGCTTAAATTCATTTTATTCAGGTAACCAGGTCGACTGTATTTACACTGATTTTAGTAAAGCATTTGATAAACTGCCACACAACTTAATTCTATTTAAACTAAAGTTAATGGGTTTTCCACAATTTTTTGTAAGCTGGATTTAATCGTATCTGACAGAGCGATCTTATCAAATACGATTTCGAGGCGTATTGTCAGCTGAATTTATTGCTGAATCAGGTGTTCCTCAAGGTAGCCACCTTGGACCACTTCTGTTTATTTTAGCCATTAATGATGTAACCCACATCATCAAACACTCTCATCTACTTATCTATGCATATGACATGAAAATATACAGAACAATAGGTGCTAAAGACAATTCAGATCTGCTCCAGTCTGATTTGAAATCCTTTGAAATTTGGTGTTCTAAAAACAATATGTTTCTAAATCCAGATAAATGCCAATCTATGACCTTTTCGCGAAAAAGGAATAATTTAATTTTTGATTACAAGATAAAAGATACTGCATTAAGTCGTGTAGATGCTGTCAAAGATCTGGGTATATGCATGGATTCTAAGCTATCGTTTAACGTTCATATTGATTACATTTGTAAAAAAGCATCTTCTATGCTCGGGTTTATGAAACGCTGGGCCAAAGAATTTAATAGTATGATCACAACTACAACGCTGTATTATGCAATTGTGCGACCTCACTTAGAGTATGCAAGTCAAGTTTGGTCCCCAAGTTACAATGTACATGTTGAACGTATAGAGAGAATCCAAAAACGTTTTGTTCGGTTTGCTCTAAGGGGCTTAAGTGCAACTGACACTTTAAACCTTCCTCCTTATGAGGATCGTTTAAAACTATTAAAAATGCAATCTTTGAATGAGAGAAGGAAGTCTGCAGATATCGTCTATTTACACCAACTCATAACTGGTGTATTCGATTCACCAGAACTTCTAACTCTTATAAATTTTAATACTAACCGTAGAAGCAGTAGAAATGCTAACAATTTAATTTACTTACCTTTTAGCAGAACAAATTATATGGCTACTGCTCCTTTACATCGCATGAGTACCTTTGTTAACAATTGTAGCTTTTTTGATGTTAACTTATCAAAAGGTCAACTCAAAAGTAGATTGAAAACTAATGTATGATTAGATCTATGTAAACGCATGGTTAGTTGTTATGTCTTGTGTTGTCCCTGAGCCCAACCCATATTATGGTGGGTAAATTTTTCTCACTTTAGATTGTTTTGGACCGCTCTTATCGATATCATTAGGGCTATTCATGGTTTGAGCGTACTTTTAACAAATCGTATTTATAGCATTTGTTATTGTTCAAACTGTGAGCACCTCGCCATGTGACTGTCGTATAAAAAGATTGTGCAACCCTGTGATGTATGTGATTATGCGGCTGTAGACAGAGCATAAAAATACGAGGTACACAAAACACGTCCAAGGGCTGCTTTTATTTACGCGTGCCTGCGTATTTGCATTTGTATGCAAAACAACAGCAAAGCAAAATGCGCTTTCGTAAATTGGCGTACAATTAGCAGATCGAACAAATGGCATACCAGCGTATTCGAACTGTGAATGGCCTTATTGAGATGTTTTAATGTTATTTGGGCTGGTTCTTAAGATGATCTAATGCGGAGAAAGTGCGAAAAAGCTGTAGTAGCTGAACTCTATTGTTATTGCATGTATAAAAAAAAAAAAAAAAAAACAGGCGAGCAATCAATGAAAAAAAGAACTTAAAGTGAGGCATGTGCTTTCTAAGAAACTCGATCATTATTTTTTGTGAAAACCGACCTTTATAGTCTAGTGGAGATCCACAACTAAATGGTAGAAAATGTGGAATTAAATGACAGGAACAACTAAGGGTGAGAAATGCTTGCCGGGGTTAAGGAATAACACACACTTGCCTTGGTTAGAAGCAATTGAAATCATTGTCTTTCACGTTTGTTTCGCCTAATCAATAATTGCCGTATGGTTCCAATCCATTCCTCTAACTAATCTATCCCTTTCCTTTCACGTCAAAGACCAAACCTTGTTTGTATAAGGCATTAAAAAATATTTTAAATGTTCCTTTGCTGATCCATTTGGATCATTTATTGATCGCTCCTTTTGAGCTCCTCTGGAATGTTAAGGGGAGCGCTGCCCTTCCTAGGACATGCAATGTTAAAAGAGAACACAAAATACACCTGGCTTGGATCAATAAGGAGCACTCCACTGCTCCTCAGGGAGCACTCCCGGATCGCTCATAGGATGATCCACTTTTCTACTGGGAAGTAAGAACTGTCAACGTCTTTATGACGCCCCATGCAGAAGTAAGATCGTATATGATTTTGTTTCTTGCAAGCTACATCCTCGAATATAAATATTGAGTTTGGTTGTACTTCGTTTGGAGATATGACGTTATCATTATTGGAAAATGTTAAAAATTTTATCTTCTTAATCGGTTTTATTAGCCGCTCCAAGTACTTATATTTAGGCTGCTCTGCTGACTTTGAGTATAAGTAAATATTTTTAAATTTCAGTCCATTAGGACTTTCAATAAGATTTATCATTACATTAGTTTTTCCACAATTTGAAGGTCCAACAATAAGTCCGCGAATAGAGTTCTTTAGCAATGAACTGTGTCGTATTCCATTTGATGTATTTAACTTTGAATCAATATTCTTTATGGTAATCCATTTATGTTGTTTTAAGAATCGCATTATGAAAACTACTAAATGATAGCATATATAAGCAGGGTATTTTATGGGGTTTCATCAACTTTAATGTCACCCTTTAATTTAAAAAGTATAAATATCTACGGCAATCATTTATAAAAAGGTAATCAGTCGCCAACCATCCTTCATTGGGAAAGGTATTCTAAATAAAATCATCAATCAACTTCCATTTGAACTTCATTTACCTGGTTATCAATTTTGTGGACCTGGTACAAAATTAAAGAAACGTTTAGCTAGAGTGAGTAAACCCTTTGCAGCTTGTAGACAACACGATATAACAATAAAGATTTGGAAAAAAGACATATTGCCGACAAAATCTTAGCTGAAAAGTCTTGGCAAAGAGCAGTAGTCTTGCTGAAAAAAGAAACGCTTGGCTTGTTACTAACGCAATGAAAGCGAAAACAAAATTTGGTGTGGGTGAAGTTAGTAAAACTAAGAGATCTCAAATAAATGATCATCAACTGTTTGAACATGCATTGAAAAGAGCTAAAATAAAAATAAAGAAAACTAAAAACTTGGATGATGCTGTTAAAATTTCTCGAAAAGTTGTAAATAATATATACAAAGGAAAATTTCTCTAATAAAAACACGTCGAGTAATACCACTACCTAAATCTGGAGGTTTTCTCCCACTTGCATATATATTTGTTGCACTTGGTGCACTTGGCGGTCTAACTGATGGAGTATCTGGCATTACAAAAGCAATAAATGCAGTTAAAAATGGAAAGGAGCAGCTGGAACCATATAAAAAAGGATTTGGACTTTATTTAAAACCTTATAAGCAAATGAAGCTACCTAAAAGAGCTCTTTCTGATGTAGATCTGAGGAAATACGCTAAATATATTCCACATTTTAGAGGGGTGTTTATGTGTGACGCTCTTCTAAGTAAACCATTTAAAAAAGAATGTGGAATAGTCAATCTAGATACTTCAAAGGGACCTGGCACACATTGGGTAGCATACTGGAAAAATCATAACGAAATTGAATATTTTCCCATTACCAATTAATACAATATTTAGGGAAAAAGATTAGCCATAATTATTTTAGATATCAACATTTTAATACTATGCTCAACTAATTAGCTCAACACTCACACACGTCTCTCAGCATACTCATTGGGCAGAAGTTTGAAAAGCTGACCGAATGGATAGAATTGCGTCTCGCAAATCAAAGAAACACTTCAAGAGAGTGAATCAAGAATTCTCGCTGAACTTCGACAAAATGTTGCAGAAATGACTTGCTGCCTACGCTCCGTTACTGAAAGAGTCACCCAGTTGGAAAACGTTGTTCCTGAGTTCAATATAGTTAAAGAAGAAGTAAGCACGCTCAGAGCTGAGGTTGAGGAGCTAAGGGCGAAGCTGGCCAAGCAGGAAAAATTTGGTGTGGGTGAAGTAAGTAAAACTAAGAGATCTCAAATAAATGATCTGCTAATAATAAATAATAATAAATAAGTTCTAATAATAAATTAGAAAAAACAAAATTTTATTGTGAAAAATTCTCTTCTGCAATTGATAGCAAAAAAAAACATGGCAGGAAATAAAAAACATTGGAATGGGCAAGTGTAAAGTTAGGAAAAGTGATGATGTTGATGTTGTTATTGTTACTGCTGTTGCATGCGATCTATGACTTAATGGCCTTCCATACTCCGATGGTGAAAATCTTCATGAAAGTTTTTATAAAATATGTGCCTCCGTAAATAATCAACCACCCAACATTAAAAATATACACCGCATTAAGCAAAGAAAAACATCGCAGCCGAACCATAATGATAACACAATTATTGCTAAATTTTATACGCCGTTTGATAGAAATTTTGTGGTTAATTCAGTAGCAAAGTTCAGACGCGAAAACAATGACTTTATGCGCTTGCACCATGCGGGGTTCCAGTCAACTAAAACTTTCTACGTCAACGAAGGGCTAAGCAAAGACAATTCTATTATTCTTCAATCTGCTCTTCAGTTCAAAAAACAGCAAAAATTCTCCGCTGCTTTCACTCGTCGAGGCATCGTCCATGTAAAACTAAAACCCAACGATAACCCGATCTACATTGATACTATGCTAAAACAAAATATTCTCGCAGAATCTGTCACAACTGAGCAGTGCAACAACAACAATCAGCATAACAACACAAATAATATGTTTCGCAATAATGAAGACAATTGTACAAGCAACTTGTTTCATGTTACTGATGTCAACAACTGCACAACTTAAGATGATGCTTGCTAACGTTTGTTTTAAAACCTATATATTATGTTTGTTTTCGCATTCATTCCAAAAATTATTTATATATGTAATAATTTATTTATATAATATATTATCTTTAAAATTTTCAACTTAGCATATCCTTATTTTTGTTATAACATTATTGCAATGACCGTTTACAAAAAGAGCACGCATGGTAGCAAAAATACACCTCTTCTCACACATGTCAAACTTGTTGACTAGCGATCGACTTCGTTCCAAAGACAACGCGTTTAATTTAGTTCGAATACTGTGTAAGCAGAGGGCTGGACTTAATATATGCCATCTTAATGCGTAAAGTGTTGTTAATAAGATGGATGAAGTAAGGTATATTTTCGAGAGTTCAGGCGTTGATATTTTGTATTTCAGAAACATGGCTTAATGAGCATATGCACGATAATTTTTTCAATTTGAGTGGTTTTAAAATGTTTCGCGCAGACAGATTGGGTCATAAAGGTGGTGCAGCTATCTATGTGTAACATGCAATAACAATAGAGTTCAGCTACTACAGCTTTTTCGCACTTTCTCCGCATTAGATCATCTTAAGAACCAGCCCAAATATCATTAAAACATCTCAATAAGGCCATTCACAGTTCGAATACGCTGGTCTGCCATTTGTTGGATCTGCTATTTGTTCGCCAATTTACGAAAACGTATTTTGCTTCGTTGTTGTTTTGCATACAAATGCAAATACGCAGGCACGCGTAAATAAAAGCAGCCCTTGGACGTGCTCTTTGTACCTCGTATTTTTATGCTCTGTCTACAGCCGCATAATCACATACATCACAAGGTTGAACAATCTTTTTATACGACAGTCACATGGCGAGGTGCTCACAGTTTGAACAATAACAGATGCTATAAATATGATTTGTTAAAAGTACGCTCAAACCGTGAATAGCCTTAATGATACTGATAAGAGTGGTCCAAAACAATCCAAAGTGAGAAAAATTTACCCACCATAATATGGGTTGGGCTCAGGGACAACACAAGACATAACAACTAACCATGCGTTTACATAGATCTAATCATACATTAGTTTTCAATCTACTTTTGAGTTGACCTTTCGATAAGTTAACATCAAAAAAGCTACAGTTGTTAACAAAGGTACTCATGCGATGTAAAGGAGCAGTAGCCATATAATTTGTTCTACTAAAAGGTAAGTAAATTAAATTGTTAGCATTTCTACTGCTTCTACGGTTAGTGTTAAAATTTATAAGAGTTAGGAGTTATGGTGAATCGAATACACCAGTTATGAGTTGGTGTAAATAGACGATATCTGCAGACTTCCTTCTCTCGTTCAAAGATTGCATTTTTAATAGTTTTAAACGATCCTCATAAGGAGGAAGGTTTAAAGTGTCAGTTGCACTTAAGCCCCTTAGAGCAAACCGAACAAAACGTTTTTGGATTCTCTCTATACGTTCAACATGTACATTGTAACTTGGGGACCAAACTTGACTTGCATACTCTAAGTGAGGTCGCACAATTGCATAATACAGTGTTGTAGTTGTGATCATACTATTAAATTCTTTTGCCCAGCGTTTCATAAACCCGAGCATAGAAGATGCTTTTTTACAAATATAATCAATATGAACGTTAAACGATAGCTTAGAATCCATGCATACACCCAGATCTTTGACAGCATCTACACGACTTAATGCAGTATCTTTTATCTTGTACTCAAAAATTAAATTATTCCTTTTTCGCGAGAAGGTCATAGTTTGGCATTTATCTGGATTTAGAAACATATTGTTTTTAGAACACCAAATTTCAAAGGATTTCAAATCAGACTGGAGCAGATCTGAATTGTCTTTAGCATCTATTGTTCTGTATATTTTCATGTCATCTGCATAGATAAGTAGATGAGAGTGTTTGATGATGTGGGTTACATCATTAATGGCTAAAATAAACAGAAGTGGACCAAGGTGGCTACCTTGAGGAACACCTGATTCAGCAATAAATTCAGCTGACAATACGCCTCGAAATCGTATTTGATAAGATCGCTCTGTCAGATACGATTGAATCCAGCTTACAAAAAATTGTGGAAAACCCATTAACTTAAGTTTAAATAGAATTAAGTTGTGGGGCAGTTTATCAAATGCTTTACTAAAATCAGTGTAAATACAGTCGACCTGGTTACCTGAATAAAATGAATTTAAGCAAAACGTTGTAAAATCGAGGAGATTAGACACAGTGGATCTGCCAGTAACAAATCCATGCTGACGAGTTGTCATGACCTTCCCACAGTGAATTTTCACACGATCATACACGAGGCGCTCAAAAAGTTTTGGAATCGACGAGAGTTTCGCGATAGGCCTGTAGTTGTTTATATCGTTCTTACAACCTTTTTTATAGATAGGACCTATAAAAGATTTTTTCCAAAAAAGTGGAAAAATACTTTCGCTAATTGATTTATTGAATAACATGGACAGTGGTTGACTTAGAACGGAACCACATCGTGTTAACACTGCGGCAGGAATTCCGTCAGGTCCAGCATTAAAATCCTCATCGATCAATCCAATATACTTTAAAATATCCTCTGAAGTAAAGGATATAGAATCCAACGAAACCCTGGGTGTAGAGTTCATATATTCAAAGTACTCTTCATCAGGATTAAAAGAGTCTGAACAAAATGACTCTTTAAAGAGATTGGCAAATAGACCACAAATTACGACAGGATCGTCAGTAAATCCGTCAGAGGTTTTAAATGATGAAGGGAATCCATCAGATTTTTTTTTGGTGTTTATGAAACCCCAGAATTTCTTCGGATCAGACAATATTCTCAGCTTAGTACTGTCTAAATAATTTTGATATAAGGTAGCTGAGCAATTTTCAAAGTCCAGAAACAAACGCTTGTAGATTTCTAGGTCATTCAAGTCCAAGCTACAGACATATTTTTTCCATGCCCTATTCCTGCTGTTGCGAAGAATCTTTAACTCCTTTGTGTACCAGGGGTAAGAACAATTTTTCGTAAATTTGAGGCTATATGGCACGGACAGAGAAAACATAGCAAAGATTTCCATATAAAAAAAATTAATTGAATCATCAAGAGTGTTATTATTAACATATTCTAAAATAACATGAAGCTTACTTTGAAGTAAATGATTCAACTTCAAAAAGTCAGCTTTTTTAAAATTGAATTCATAAACTTTATCTATTGAGTTAGACTTAACTATATTTTCCCTGTCTGATTTGTACCATATTCTCAATGGTGGATGGTATTCATCAACAGCAGTCAAAACATGAGGGGCCCTCTCAACAATCACATTGTTACTATCTGTAGTTAAGACCAGGTCAAGAAGTCTTTCACGACTATTATAAATACAACTCACTTGTTGTAAGTCAGAACATATATTATCAACAAATATATGCTCTTGGCGAGTCTTCGAATTAGATGCACAAAAATATGTATCATCGTCAGAAGATTCCCATTTCAAGTCAGGCATATTAAAATCACCTAACAATAAAATGTCGTCATTAACGTCAATTATGCTTATGACATATTCTATGCAATCCGCAAGGCTTGCATAAACTTCTACACTGCTCTTAGGAGGAACGTATGCATTAATAAGATATACATTAGAATTGCAATGTACAACCTTGACGCATATAAGTTCGATGTTAGCAGAGCAGGGAATAACAATAATGGAACTAACTAAGGAGTTCCTTACAGCTAATAAGACACCTCCACCGACAGCAGAAGTATTGTCAGCATGTCTATCTCTTCTATAAACTTCAAAACTGTTATCAAACAATTCTAAGTCAGTAATGCTTCCGTTTAACCAAGTTTCAGTCAGTGCGATAATATCCTCAGAGAAATTCTGAGACATTAAAAATATGTCTCGCGTCTTAGAGCGTAGTCCCCTTACATTTTGATAGTAAAGGGATAACCTATTCAGTTTTTTTGGGATTGACGAGCGGCTTGAGTCGTCCCTCTAGGCTTATTCTTAGGCTGAAACTCTGTAACGAGTATATTATCAGTCCACAAATTAGAGTTTAGAACAGTTGCAAACTCTTCAGCAGAAACTGTGAGAATAAAGGAAGCATGGGAAGGTTTATTACCTATTTTTTTGCATGAGCAAAATGCATTTTGACTCAACAATTTATTATGTTTGATAAAAGTCAATACATTTTCAACAGTTGTGTCGGGCTGAAGACGTGAAATAAATAAATTTTTTTTCCTCGACACTGCCCTTAAGCTTGATAGATTTCTAGGCTCAATAGGAGTCAAAACTGAACTATTAGTCAAAGAAGGACGGTTAGAAGGTGACGAGGAAGTAACTGGAGTGTTCCTGTTCAAAAGCGGTGCTGAGGGCTGCTTGGCCTGAGAAGTAGATCCAGATGATTTTCGCTTCTTATTGGTTTTTTTATTTTTTCTCTTTCTATTTGAGATAATATGGTCTTCTGATGAAAGGATTGTTTGTGTCCCGGAAGAAACAGTCTGTGACAAAGCAAGCGGGATATTTTCCGAAATGTGCGTGATAATATCCCGTGTAAGCTAATTTGTAAGTCAGATTATAATGTTATCGCTATATTATTTATTTCAGCAGGATAATAGTATTAGGCAGGGTTTATTGTTTGGGCCACAAGGCCTTTTAATGTTCAGCCGCAAGGCTTTTTTCATATTCCGCCTCAAGGTAGTATTTGTTTATTATCCAAGCCACAAGGCTTACTTTGAATAGATTCAAGCCACAAGGCTTGCTTTGAATAAAAAAGACTTGATGTTCAGTTATTCTCAAAAACCACTCTGCTTTTATTTAATTCCCAGCAAGGGTTTTTATAATCAAACTATTGAGTGAAAAGTGACAACATTTTACTTTCACTCAATTTAATAATTCTTACTCAATACATTTAACATATACAAAAATAACTTAAACTAAAACTGCTTACAATTATTACACATCTGTTTGTCATAACTATTCTGCTTGCACATCTGTAATCATATCCATCGTAACCCACTAACAGGTTACAAACTCAAGTGTTCTACTTTTGGCAGCGATCTGCTTACACAATGTATAACATGAATCACGCCGCTGGTAGCACTTAAATTTGGTTTGTTTAATTTTGCATTGGTTTTACTGCAAGCATGCAGTAAAACCAAAACAAATTGTTTTTAGTTTTGTGTGTTACGATTTGATAATTGACAAAGGTCAGTTAAGCGACATGTGCATTACATCCTTCCCCTTTTGAAAATTAATAATGTTTATTTATAATTCTTGAATATGAATAAAGATTATGTTGAAATTGATTATTTATTTCTTTTGGTTTGACGTTAGCAGTAAAAAAAATTTTCTTATGTTCATAGTTTGTTATTTCATATCATTTAACCTAATGCTCTTGATAATACTATATTATTATTATGAACTTCAAAGGTTTTGTTTTCTAATTTTATTATACTATTTGGACCTTTTCTTTCAATTATTTCATATGGTCCCTTAAATGGTCTATCAAATTTTCTTTTATTTCCTAATTTTAAGTATACAGAATCTCCTATATTAAAATTATGTTTTGTTGTCTTATCTTCTTTATTTGTCAAAGCTGTCTTATGTTCTATTAAATATTGATTCGCCTTATCGTGTGTATATCTTAGTTTTATTTTTAATTCTATCAAATAGTCATCTATATTATAAAATTTTATATCATTATTCCAAATTTCACCAGGTAGCGTGCAAATTTTTCCATATACTAATTCAAATGGAGAATATGTTGTTGTGTGTGGAGTTGTATTGTAACAATATGTGTAGTATGGGAGTAAAACTGACCAATTATCATTTTCTTGCATTCCTCTCATTCAATACCCTATGATTTCGTTCAACTGTTCCAACAGTTTCATGGTGATACGGTGTAGAGGTTCTTTTTTTCTATGTGTAATTCTTTACAGATATTTTGCAGTAATTCATTTGTAAATTCTGTTCCTTTGTCTGTTTTTAGTATTTTAAAACATCCATGTTTTAGAATAAATTGTTCCACAATAGCTTTAGCTACTGTAATTGCTGTTTTGTCTTCTAAAGGTATTGCTACTAAATATTTAGCTAATTCACACTGTATTGTTAGAATGTAACGGTATCCATTTGAGGGTCTCATTGGTCCAACTGTGTCCATTGTTACTGTTTCAAATGATGTTGGTGTATTTGTCACACACATTTTCTCTTTAGTATATTTTGTTATTTTTACTTCATTACATAGTTTACAATTATTTATGTATTTTTTAACCATTTTTGATAAATTTTTCCATATATATTTCTGTTTCAATTTCGCGATACATCTTTTGATACCTATATGTCCTCCTAATATTGAGTCGTGATTTTCTTTAACTAGCTGCAGCTGCTCAGCTTTATTTGTTATTTGTTTCGGGGGCTGATACAATATAATTTTTAATTTCTCCTATGTATTGTTTTGTATCTCATTAAATATTCTTTTCATTTGGTCGACCTTCATTATATTAAATATGATATCATCTTTTCCTAGCGCTAATATTTCTATATTCTGTTCTTTTGCTTTTAATACTAACTTCCTCAGAACCAATTTTACCTCTGGTAAAGATTTTTCGTTAAGTATCTCATGAACTTTATTTTGAGCTATTATTATTTTATCTTTGTGTTCTTGTGTTTTTGATGTGAATTTCCTCTGAACCAATTTTAACTCTGGTAAAGATTTTTCCTTGTGCATCTTAAGAATGTTGTTTGCTCCATTTTTATTTATATTTTTGGCCTTTTCATTACATATAAATTTCAATTTCTTTAGACGTCTTACTTCTGAAAATGATGTAGCTTCCCATATATGAAGTTGATCAGGCTCCACTCGCTGAGATCTATCATTATTATTCATGTTATTTTTATGCGCATTTTCTTCCTTTTTATCATTATTCTTATTATTTTTACCGGTATTCATTTTTTTATTTGCCGCCCTTGTTATTACTTGTATATTTGCTTCTTTAGGTATCATTTCTATTAGTTGTTTGCTATATAATTGTATTCTAGATAGTGCATCCGCATTCGTATTCATCTTCCCTTGTTTAAAAATTATATCAAAATCATAATCCATTAAGTCCAATCGTACTCGTGTCAGTTTTGATGATGGATTTTTATGTGTAAACAGACTTACTAATGGCCTATGGTCTGTGTATACCGTGAATTTTCTTCCATAGAGATATGGTCTGAAGTAATTGATTCCCCAGTGAATTCCTAATAACTCTTTTTCTATTATTGCCTTATTTACTTCATGTTTATTTAATGTTTTGCTAGCATAGGCAATTGGTCTGTCGTGTCCTGGTTCACCTTGAGATAGTACTGCTCCTAAAGCAAATTGTGATGCGTTTGTTGTCAGTATAAAAGGTTTATCAAAATCTGGATATGCTAATATTTGTGGAGATATTAGCTTTTCTCTTAGCTTGTTGAATGCTGCTTCACATGTTTCTGTCCAATTAAAAATCCGTCCTTTCTTTAGCAACTGATTTAGTGGTCTTGCAATTTCTGCAAAATCTGGAATAAATTTTCTGTAGTAATTGCAGAATGCTACAAATCTTCTGGTATCATCAGCATTGTTTGGTTTTGGGTAATCCCTTATGGTTTTGTGTTAAGCTGGATCAGTTGTTATTCCTTTGGACGTTATCAGGTGTCCTAAGTATACAACTTCTGTCTTTAAAAATTCACATTTCTTGAGGTTTAGTTTTAAATTGTACCTTTGTAATTTTTGTAATACTCTTTCCAAGTTTTTGTTATGATGTCTCAGGTTTGATCCAAAAACAATGATGTCATCTACATAGAGAAATGCTGATTCTTGAAGTCCACTTAATGCAATTGAAAGCATGCGTTGAAAACAATTTGTCGCTATTTTTAATCCAAATGGTAAGCGCTTGAAATGATAGTGCCCTGAATTTGTTGAAAATGCTGTCATATTTCTTGAATTTTTGATGAGTGGTATCTGATGAAAAGAACTTGTCATATCCAACGTGGAAAAATATTTCGCATTTCCGAGCTTATCTAGTACATCTTCTAGTCTTGTCAGTGGGAATTTATCATTAATTATTTTTTTGTTTAGTGCCCTAAAGTCTACTACCAGTCTCCATTTTGCTGTTCCAGCTGTTGATTTTTTTGGTACAACTAAGAGTGGAGAATTGTATGGGCTAAATGATGGTTCAATGATATCTTCTTCTAGTAATTTTTGTATTTGGTCTTCTATTTCTTGAAGCTGTGTTTGCGGAAGTCTGTAATTTTTTATATAAACAGGCGAGTTGTCAATTAAGTCGATCTGTTGCTTATAAAAATTGTTTGTTGTTAATCTATCTCCTTCATTGTGGAAAACGTTTTTGTATTTGTGACATAAATTAATTACTTCTTGTTTAGCTTTTTCATCTTTCCCATCTATGTGTATTTCAAGATTCTCATCACTTTGTTCTAAACTGATGTAGTTTAAAATTTTAAAATTCTTCAGTGGTTCTATATTTAAATTACAATTATCCAAATAAATATCATTATTGGTTGTATTCAGTATTTTCACGTGCTTGAGTCCATCTGCTGGTATGATTGCATTTGCTATAAATATTCCTTTTCTTATTTCTGATGCATGTACTATACTGTCTTCCTCCAGGTCTACATATATATTTGTTATTAGTTCACTTCTTATTGGTATATTAATATTTGATATTGTTACCGGCAATGTCACGTACATTGGAATATCTTCTTGGTTTTCTTTGGTGTGTATGGATAAAACACATGTTTCGTAATCTATTTTACAATTATATTTCATTAAGAAATCTCTTCCAAGTATTCCATCTGCATTTATGTCAATATCTTCTTGTATGACATAAAATTTGTGTGAAATCTCTCCATCGTTGAGTTTTATTTTTATAATTGTTTGTTGTTGAATGGTTAATGGTCTGCTTGCAATACTTGTGATTTGGATTTGATTTGATGATTTTATATCATTTTCATTAATTTTATCATTTTTTATTATTGATATGTCCGCACTTGTATCAATAAGTAAGGTTACTAAATTATTTCTATCTCCTATTTTTACTTTTATGATATTGGTATTAAAATTATTACTAACACAGCTAATTCTATATTTATTGCTTTTTTTAGGCTGCGTTAACCCCGGGGATTGATACGTTTCCCGAGTTTTGACGGTTTCTATTATTATTAAAGCTATTATTATTGCCAGCTCTATTATTATTGTAATTCCTATAGCCATTGTTATTATTTCTATTAGCGTTATTGCTATTCCTGTTGCTATTGTTTTTTCTAGAACCGTAACTATTTCTATTATTATAGTTCCTAAAGTTATTATTGTTATTATTTTGAATATTTCTATTCCTATTATAGTTTCCATTTCTATTATTATAATCATTCCTATTTCTGAATGTCATTACATTATAGTTTGTATTTGTGTTACCATCTACTTCTGCTGCTATCTCTAAAGCTTTAGCAAGTGTATTAGGTTGAGCTGCAAGAATTATGCTTCTGAAGGGCTCATTTAAACCCGTTTTAAATGCATTGACCGCTAATTGGTCATTTAGTTTTATGATTATTTCTTTATTATTCTCTCCTTGAGTGGCTATTTGAATTTCATTCAAAGAAGATATTATTGTTTCGATTCTAGTTGCAAAATTGTTAACATTCATAGACCCCTGTCTAGTCTGGTGCAATTTATTTTGCAATTTTAGTGGATTTTTATTTAACTTGTAGTTTTTTGCCAATACTATTTTTAACTCTTGAATTGAATTTGGAACTGCCACAGGTAATAGTCTATTTCTTACTTTTTCACTTATTTTTGCTGCTAGAATAAATTTTAACAATTGAGATTTCTGTGTATCATCCTTAAGTGTTGATGCATAGAATTCAATTGTGCCTAAAAATGTTGATAATTTATTATTGTCTCCATTGAATTCATCAATGATTTTTGATGCTACAGTAATTTCAAAATAAGCCATGTTTTGTGCTACTATCGCTATTGCTATCACTATAGTTATTATCTTCTTCACTGCTTAATTCTTCTGTGTCACATGAATTTAGTCTGGTTTGTATCAATTCTTTTACAGATTTTAATAATATTTGACAGTCTAATATATATTTGTAATCTGGTTGCGGAGAGTTTACAAATGTTTTTAATTTATTTTCTAAAATATTGCATAAAGTTTGTTTTTCTAGTAATGTGCTTTCTTTAAATTTCCTTGATGGTACTTTTGTTATGCTATCTTTTAATCTTCTTAAATCTTGTTTAAAAATATCCATGAAATTATTTTTAAATGTTTGCACTTGCTATTCTTTTTATTACATATTTTTTATAATAGTCATTAGCTTTTTTAAATATATAAATTAACAATGCAATCAAAGCTATTACATCAAAAATATCTACATACATCTCCTGTTTGGTAGAAATATTTCCATTTATGGCAATATTCTCCGTTATTTTTGTTTCTTGTCCTATCGCAACCATCGTTTCTTTTAGATTAGTTATGTTTACAAAGAATTGGGGAATTTCTTTACTCATGAAGTGAGTATTTTGAACAATAATTTATTAAAAAAATAATTCAAATTTTGTTTATTGTTCATTTATTTTTCTTATTATACAATTTATTTTCTTAAATATATTCTTATGATTTTTAAAGTGATTTTTAATATATTTTATATTTATTCTACTTTCACATATAAAGCAATATAAAGCAATTGGTATATTCTGTCATTATATAAAATTGAATCTACTGTATTTTATTTTTAATCTTAAATTTTAAATCTTTAAGTTGCCTAATGAAAGAATATTTTTGTTCGCCTTTAGTTATAGTGATTAGTTTGTAGATTTCATTCAACTCTCTTCGTTGTTTCGCTTGCCTCCCGGCACGACTCTTCTTTATTGGTTGCTTACGTTGTTTCCGTTGAGCTTGCCTTTCTTTGTATTCTTCAATTGTTAATCTCTTTGGCCCAGGAATCGACGTCGCTTTGTATTCTGGAACTTGTCCCTGGTGTTCAGTCACAGGAAGGGGTACATATTTTTCCAATGTATGTTCCGCTGCCAGTGTAGCACACTTTTGAAAAATCCTGTCGAATTCTTCCGACATCTGTTCTTACGTTTTGCAAGATTCAAAAAAATTTTGTATTTAGGTTTTCAGTATTTTTATCAGGATCACAGGTTCAGTCCGTAGGATCTATGGTATTTAGCTTTCATCAGTATCGCAGGTTCAGTCCGCAGGATCTATGGTATTTAGCTTTCATCAGTATCGCAGGTTCAGTCCGCAGGATCGCCATATAATGTTATCGCTATATTATTTATTTTAGGATAATAGTATTAGGCAGGGTTTATTGTTTGGGCCACAAGGCCTTTTAATGTTCAGCCGCAAGGCTTTTTGCATATTCCGCCTCAAGGCAGTATTTGTTTATTATCCAAGCCACAAGGCTTACTTTGAATAGATTCAAGCCACAAGGCTTGCTTTGAATAAAAAAGACTTGATGTTCAGTTATTCTCAAAAACCACTCTGCTTTTATTTAATTCCCAGCAAGGGTTTTTATAATCAAACTATTGAATGGAAAGTGACAACATTTTACTTTCACTCAATTTAATAATTCTTACTCAATACATTTAACATATACAAAAATAACTTAAACTAAAACTGCTTACAATTATTACACATCTGTTTGTCATAACTATTCTGCTTGCACATCTGTAATCATATCCATCGAAACCCACTAACAGGTTACAAACTCAAGTGTTCTACTTTTGGCAGCGATCTGCTTACATAATGTATAACATGAATCACGCCGCTGGTAGCACTTAAATTTGGTTTGTTTACTTTTGCATTGGTTTTACTGCAAGCATGCAGTGAAACCAAAACAAATTGTTTTTAGTTTTGTGTGTTACGATATGATAATTGACAAAGGTCAGTTAAGCGACATGTGCATTACAAGATACTTGTTGTTCTATTGAATATTTGTTTATTGCTATATCTAATGCAAATGCAAAGTTCCTTATTGATAATGTCTACCGTCCCAATCGAACTATTGATATGACAAATCTTATTCAACTCATTGAAAATATCTCTCTTGGCTACTCACAAATTCTTATTGCAGGCGATTTTAATAGCAATCTCTTAAAGGAAACTCACTTAGCTCTCGAAATGCAGACTTTAGGACTTTTTCCAGTCAACACTACTATGCCTACGCACTATACAAAAACTATTAACACACTGCTTGATATATTTCTTGTTAACGATGAAACAAAAATTTTACTTTATGATCAGATATCTTATCCTTCATTTTCCAAACATGATATAATTTTTACGTCGTGCGACTTTCAGTTGAAGACGCAACCAAAGTCATTTTTGTTTCGCGGCTTCAAAAGTATTGATTACCATCGTCTCGAGTCTGGAATTTCAAATATCAACTGGAGCAGTACATACAGTATGACACCGCCCGATGAGCAAGTTAATTTTTTGCAATCCAACCTCAGTAGTCTTTTTGAGGAGTTCGTCCCACTTAAAAATAAAAATTTTAAACCTGTTCAGCGCCCATGGTTTAACGACAAAATTAAAAACTTAATATTGCAACGTGATACACTATACAATCGATGGAAACGTTTTTAGACATCGGAGATTTATAGTGAATTCAAAAATGATAGGAAAATTGTTGTTGCAGAAATAAAATTAGAAAAAACAAAATTTTATTGTGAAAAATTCTCTTCTGCAATTGATAGCAAAAAAACATGGCAGGCAATAAAAAACATTGGACTGGGCAAGTGTAAAGGTAGGAAAAGTGATGATGTTGATGTAGACGATTTAAATATAAAGTTTCTAGATCTTCCAATGCCAGCAATCTCTCATGAATCTTTCGCTAACCCTAACAGCGTGCGAAGTAACAAAGTTTTTAGTTTTGAATGCGTTGAGCAAACGGATGTTCTCGAGTGTTTTTTAGCTATAAAGTCAAATGCTGTTGGTATTGACAATATTCATCCTGTATTTCTCAAGGCCCTACTCCCAAAATTACTACCTTTTGTAACACACATTTTTAATTTTATTCTCACTACTTCTATATATCCTTCCACTAGGAAACAGGCAAAAATAATACCGATTCCAAAAACGTGCAATGAATACCGTCCTATAGCCAATTTGTCGTATGTATCAAAAGTTCTAGAGCTAATAATTTATAGACAAATGTGTAAGTTCATTTATAGAAATCATTTAATAAACTAATGTCAATCTGGATTCCGAGTTAAGCGAAGCTGTGTTACAACACTAGTTGATGTTGTTGAAGACCTTAGAGTAGGTATTAATGAGAACAAAATTAACTTTCTAGTGCTCTTAGACCACTCAAAGCCTTTGATACGATGGATCATTCTGTGTTGTATAATAAGCTTGTGAATCTGTTTCATTTTTCCCCGACTGCTGCTAATTTGCTATATACATAAATTGCCTACCAAAAGTGTTGAAAAATTGTAATATTCATATGTATGCCGATGATGTCCAATTGTATGTTAGTTGTTCCCGTGAGTCTATCGTCCCTTGTTTCGAACCTTAATGATAATCTTCGACGCGTTAACGAATGGGCCACATCAAATGGCTTATGTTAAAATCCCAGAAAAACAAAATGCATTGTCATCTCAAAAAAACCAGTAGACTATTCACTCTTCCCAAAAATTAAACTGAACAATTGTGATATTGAATGTGTGGATAGCGTGAAAAACCTAGGTATAAAATTTAATAGAACATTGTCGTGGAACACTCATATAGGTAGCACTATCGGTAAAGTGTATGGTATGTTACGTGTTTTATGGACAACTCAATATTTTACGCCCCTTAGAACACGTATCTTACTGGCTAAATCGTACCTTATGCCTACCCTGCTCTATGGGTGCGAAATATTTGCTAACTGTGACAGTTTATTTAAACACAAACTTAATGTTCTCTTCAACAACATTGCTCGTTATGTTTATAGCTTAAAACGTAGAGATCATGTCTCCGTGCATGCAAAGGGTTTATACAATATGACTCTCGACAATTTACTGAAATTTCGTTCACTAATTTTACTGCACAAGGTGGTTTATACTAGGGAGCCGGTTTATCTGTACAACAGACTCGGGTTTGCAAGATCACGAAGATCAAACGTTATAATACAAATGCGTCATTCTTGTCTGGCATCGGAAAGACAATTTTTTGCAGGGACCGAAAATAACTGTTATTTTACAATTTTCAGATGAAAAAGGCATAACGAAAAAGTTGCCAGTGGACTTTTTTAAATAAAGCATTATAATCGTAATGGTAGCAGCTTCAAAAATATTAACCTCTTTGATAAGAGTAACCTCAAAGATAACATGTTCAGCATTCTTCCTACTGACATTCCTCAAAGACCTCCTGTGGTGACATACATATAACATTTTTCTTCTTTAGAAAACTTCTATCAATACTAGAGTAAGATCGACCTGTTTTTGTTTGATCTTTATTTGCTTTGTGGTTCTGATGCCTAATCTTTTTTTACTTTTCTAGAATAAGGGATGAAAGAAAATGTGTACATATATTGCGTTTTATGATGAAATAGATGTGAGTATAAAAAATCCTTTTTCGTTGATCTATAGAAAATGAAAAAGGATCTTAAACTGAATATACTTTTCATGTTTAGTTTCTCGTTAGGGATTGTGACTTTGCTTAAAGATTATCTTACTATTCGATTTTGCTACATAGCTACTGCATTTTAAAATGTGTTATTTTATATCTACAGGGTGGTATCTTAGTACACTTACCATTTCAGTACCAGTTTACATATACAATTCCAACTCTCTACTATTCTATCTACTTTTCCCACAATATGAACTTTTTATTGGCCTTAAAAATTTCTTACCTCACCTAATCTCTGTAAGGTAATTGAAGTTTTTCACCCCGATCTTTATTTCTCTCACAGTATTCCTTTTCACCATATTTTATGATTTGGCTCTGATATTTTTTGTTATGGTGGTTGCTTTTACCTACCTATATTAACAGGGTGTGTTACGTTTAAATATATTTTTCGTTACATTATATTCATGGAGTGTGTTGTGTCTTACCTTCTTCTAGGTTTCCTTCATGTTAAATAAAAATAGAAAATGTTTGCCTCTTCCCTAGGTTTGGCTCCTGCTCCATAAAAAAAATTCCTACAGATTTGACTCTTACGTCCGCCTGTGTGCAATACATCAACATTCCCCACACGATTTCACCACCAATTAAAATTCCGCTACACATTTTCACTACCCATCAAAATTCACCTACACTTTTTCACCACTTGATTTAATTCTGATCCTGCTCCGTCAATCCATAATCCTGCTCCTGCTCCTTGGTCCAGCACCCCCATACAAAACCCTGCTCCTGCTCCTTGGTCCAGAACTCTCATACAAAATCCTGCTCCTGCTCCTTGGTCCAGAACCCCCACACAAAATCCTGCTCCTGCTCCTTGGTCCAGAACCCCCACATCCTACCTACTCGTCTGTAGTAGTTACAAAAAGCTACAAATCGTCTAACGTCGTCTGCTTTCTTTGGTATTGGATAACTTTATATCGTGTCATACTTTGAGGGGTCTGTCTTGATACCTTCTTGCGTTATCAAATATCCTAGATATACTACTTCTGGTCTCATAAATTGGCATTTGCTTGCATTCAATTTAAAATTATATTTTGAAAGTCTGTCAAAAACTGTGATGAGATGCTAAAGTAAGCATGCGTTGGAAACTGTTTCGAGGATATTTTCAATTCAAATGGTAGTCTTTTAAAGTGGTAGTGACCGTCGTTTGTTAGAAAAGCTGTCAGTGGTCTTGAATTTTTGTCGAGTGGTATTTGGTGGAAAGATCTAGTCATGTCAAGTGTAGAGAAATATTTCACTCGTCCTAATTTGTCCAATACATCATCTATTCTAGTTATTGGAAATTTTTCGTTTACTTGTCATTTAATTTCCTAAAGTCGACAACTAATCGCCATTTTTAAGTGTCGTCGCTGGATTTTTTAGGCACTAGTAATAATGGTGCGTTGTAAGGACTAGTTGAGTGTTCTATGACATCGTTGTTTAATAATTCTTTTATTTGTCTATGGATTTCTTCGTTATGACTTTGAGGTAATCTGTAGTTCTTTACGAAAGTTGGTGTGTATCAGTTGTGAATAGTGTTTGAGTGTAGAAATTGTTCACAGTTAGTTGTCCATTTTTTAAGAGGAAAATATTTTGGTATTTCCTAAAAATTTATGTTAAAGGGTGACTTGTGTTTATGTTTAATTCTTGAAGTAGTGTTTTAAACTGTTTGTCATCGTTATTATTGATTTGTTTTACTTGTGCGTAATTCGAGGGTGGTTCCATTTTTGGTTAAAATTTAGTTAATTTTACTCTAAATCAGTCGTGTTTAACAGTTTAATGTGGCATTTACCCTTTGCTGGAATAATTGAGTTGGCTATAAATATTCCTTTTCGAATTTCTTCGTTTAAAATAACTTTGTCCTCTTCTAAATCTAAAAAAATAGGGTGTATTATTTCTGTCCTTGGTGGTATTCGTATGACGTCGTATGTGTGTTTGTTAACGTGTAGGTATATTATAACATCTTTATCGTCTGTTATAGTATTGTACTGTAGTCAATGTTTGGGTTTCGTAGTCTATTTTGCACATCTATTTTGAGAAGAAATCTCTGCCTATTATGCCGTATGTTGCTGTTGGAAAACGATTATCTACTGCGTGAAATATATGGGGTACTATACGGTATTGGAAATTGAGTTCCAGTTTTACTGTTCCTATTGTAAGAATTTCATTGTCTGTAATGCCTGTTAGTTTGCATTGTCTTCCCGTCAACAGATCTAATGTGTTTATATTTTCGATTTTGCATACGGATATGTCCGCGCCTGTGTTATAAGAAATTTTAAGTTTCTTTTAATTTCTTTAAGTTTCTTTTGCCGGATGATCTCGGGTTTCGATCTCCGAGCGATCTCCGTTTCTCTGGTCGTTGACCTCTGTAACGTACATTCTATTTTGATTATGTTGGTTTCCATTGTGTCTGTTGTTATTGTTGTAGATGTTGTTGTTTCGCGATACTTGATTCCTGTTAAAGTTGTTGTTACGTTGGTTCGAATTGTTAAAATTGTTTCTGTGACTGTTATAGAAATTATTATTATTCTGCTATTTACGATTAGAATTGTTGTGAATTTGGTTATTGCGATTGCTGTTATTGTTGTAGTTATTGTTGGAATATCTGCGATAATTCTTCGATAATTGTTTGTTATTGTTATTATTTGTTTGATTTCTATAATATAGTAATTGGTTGCTTGATTTATTGTTTTTCCTAGTTCAAGCGCTAAAGTAGTTGCATCGGTTAGAGTTTTTGGCTGACTTCTAAAAATTGTTTGTTTTAACCCTCATCGGTCCCCTGTATACACACGCATACAATTTTGATCTTTAACCTTGAATAAAATAAAAACGGTTCAGCGGAATGACCTTGTATTTTGCAAAGTAGAACTATTTTTCCTGAATAACCAAAAAACCCGCTTTTGAATTTGTACCCTTACTGTATTTGCCTGTGCAGTTATCGAATCGGTCCCTGTGTATGTGCATACACATAAGCAGTTACCTGGAATTGCCGCTTATTTTTGTGTGTGGATTTATAGTACGCTGTTATTTTTTCTTTTTATAAAATTCCGTTTGTTCTGGAACACACATAAGTGAAGTTTGTTTGCGCATTTATTTGAATTTTGGTTGTGTTTCGAAGTATTTGATAAAAAATGGATAGAGTTTTACTTGAAAGAAGGCAGCGAGATGAACTAGAAATGGTTTTTGATTTGAAAAGCGAAGCGGGCGAATCTCCGTGCAATAGTGACGATGATTTTGCATTATCAGACGAGGAGAATGATGAAAGTGAAGTTAGCGTGCATTCGGATGAAGACGACATTGAGCCACTTGCGCAAAATATAGCAGATGAAAATGCAGCAAATTCTGAAACTAAATATTTTTCAATAAATAAGAAAATTAAATATTCATCGCAACCATTTGAAATAAATCGAAGAAATTCATTTCGACGTGCAGAAAATTCACTTCAGGAAAAAACCTACCCTCTTTGTTATGGGTTCATGTCCATTATATGTTTCATTTTTGTTATAATTCAGGTCCAAAAGCATTAGCAGCTGCTACTATAGTTGATGTTTCGTCTGCATTTCATATGTTCCTTGAACCGGTTGAGAATATTATTTTGAACATGACGAATTTATATGGTATGCGAAAATACAAAGACGATTGGGAAAACATTGATTTGGACACTCTGCACGCATACTTTGGATTGTTGCTGCTTTCTGGTGTGTATCGGTCATACGGTGAATGTGTCACTAAACTGTGGAATGATGAAACTGGTCGGCCAATATTTAGAGCAACAATGTCTTTGAAAATGTTCAAGCGTATCCACGATTGCATTCGATTTGATGACCGCGAACAACGTATGGCCAACACTGCATCTACAAGTACTTCTGTACGTGACAAATTGGCACCGATTCGAAATGTATACGATAAATTGAATCATAATTTGAAAGTTGTATACACACCAGGAAAAAACATTACCGTAGATGAACAGTTAGTTCCGTATCGTGGGCGATGTCCGTTTCGTCAGTATATTCCATCCAAGCCGGCGAAATATGGCATCCAAATTTGGGTGCTATGCGCCTCAAAAAGCTGGTATGCATACAACACACAATTTTATGTTGTTCGGAATCGTAATGACACTCCTGAGCGTAATCTCGCACGGCATGTTGTTTTGGATTTAGTGGAAGGACTTTCTGACAGAAATGTAACGTGTGACAACTTTTTCACTTCGTATGAATTGGCAGAAGATTTACATAAGAATCGCATGACTTTTTTGGGAACAATAGGAAAAAATAGGACTGAAATTCCTTCAGTTCTACTCGATATGCGTCAAAAGCCAATGTATCATACAGAAGTTGTATATGAACATAACTTGCAAGCAGTTATGTTGTCATATGTTCCTCGCCGGTACCGATTTGTGACATTGCTCAGTACATACCACAGTGTTGTCTACATAAATGAGAAGAAACCTAACATCATTGAAGACTACAACAAAACCAAGAGTGGAGTTGATACTATGGATCAAATGGTGGCTACGTACACATGCAAACGAAAAGTCAATCGGTGACCAATGGCAGTTTTTGTAACATGCTTGATGTTAGTGCGTTGAATGCATTCGTGACGTTCCTTGTATCCTGAATTGGAAAAATTCTAAAACGAACCATAATATTCGTCGTCGCCTTTTTATCGAGGAGCTTGGATTGAATCTCGTTGAAAAACAGATCACTAAACGTAAAAAACAACCTCAAAGTAATGATGCTTCCAGTGTTATTCAAAGAATTCGGAAGATTCGCCATTTACCAAGTACATCAAAACGAGGCCGATGCTACATCTGCACATATAAAGATAACAAAAATCTTTTTGCTACACGCTGTGAAAAGTGTAAAAATTTCATTTGTGCTGAACATAATTTCAATTAATGTGAAAAATGTACAAATAATTGACAAAAGTTACAAATTCAATTTTTTTTTCTAATATGTATATGTAATATTCTAATTAATTTCATTCTAAATCTACCTTTATGAAGTTCAAATGTATTAATATGATAGTAAACAATGTAATAAACATAAAAAATCACAAAACATAAATGGTTGTTAATTTTTTTTAGCTTTTTTACAATTAAAAATATATGTGTATGCGCGCGCATACAATGGGACCGATTAGATGTATTTCTCGAAGGACCGATGAGGGTTAAGTCATCGTTCAAGCCATTTTTAAATGCTGTTAAGGCGTAGCCTTCGTTCATTTCATCGCCTGTTGTTTCTGCTATATTTATTGTAGATTGTTTAATTCAGTTATAAGGTTAACTATTTTGTCTTTAAATTGTGTTACTGTCTTTTGTCTTTATGCTATTGTGGCTAACTGAGTGTATATTTGCGCTGTTGTTAGATTGCTCTTGTATACGTTTTGTAAAAGTGTCTGTAGTTTGTGTCAACATTTGCTGTGTAACCTAGAGTAGTTTTTACGTTCGTAGCTAATTTAACGTTTATTACAATATTTATTAATTTCTTTTGGTTGTCTGCTGAACAAGTATCATGTATTAATTTGATAATGGTCAGAAAAACGTTTAAATCTGAATAATTCGCGGTAAAAATAGGGATAGTTTTTAGAATTAACTCCAGATTGAAATCTACCATGTTTGTGTTTACCTTATTTTCTGTTAAACTTGTCATCTGCTCTAACAGTGACCTAGATTTGTGTACGAATATGTAAAACTCTTCTGTCAGTGTTAGCAGTTCGTGAGTTTTTTCTAGTGTAAGTTTATGTTGGTCGAAGTCTTTTTTGTACATGTCGATCAATTCTAATTTGATTTTTATGGTCGATAGTGTGTATTTTCTATTTATTGTTTTCTGTATATTAACTTTTATGTTTCTGACTTCTTTGTAAATTTCTGTTAATATTTCCATGTATAAATTCTTCTTTAGTATACTTTTGAAATTTTTATTTAAATATTCTGTACCCAATTAATATATTTTAAAACATAATTTTTGTAATAATTACTAAGTTTATAGAACACATATTAAACACAGAACACAGCCGTATTCATAAAAAGTTACAAACCTCTTGTAAGCCCTTTGTAAGACACATGCCTAAAAACGTTATTCATAAACGTTCAATAACGAACAAACCTCTTGTAAGAGCTTCACAAATGAGAGAATTTTAAAATAGAAACAAACATTCTTTAAACCTCCTACAAAGCTATTTTAAATTTTAATGTTCTCAATTGAGAGCAATCTTCTCATTTTGTGACAAACTAAAATGTCAACAAACAAATAAATAAATGAAAATAATTGTGTTTTGTGATCAGTGTTACCATATGGGCAGATAAACTTTTTGCTGGCAGTTTTTTGAGAGGGTAGACAATTTTCTAGTTTTTGCCTAAAAAATAGTTTTTTTTTTATTTTACCCAGTTTTTCAATTTTTTACGATTAAAACAATGCTTATTAGTTTAATAATTCAAATACAATAAATAAAATTAATCGTATGTTACAACAAATATATAAGTAACATTTGAAGCTGCTAATCATTTTAATACTACTTTTCACGCCCTTTCAAAAATTTCTTTATGAAGTGGTAGCGCAGTTGCTATTATTGTTGCTTTCGTTGTTTCTGTTCTTTTGTCTAGATTTTCATTCGTCAAGTCTTGACGGTCAATATATATATATGAATATATATGCTTTGAAAGCTACAAAGAAATTGATGTAAATGATTTCAAGTTCTTAAAAAATCATGAAGACATTTATTTAGGAGTCGAGGTATATTCGTCTTTAAGCTCTAGGCATAAATTATTCGAATCAGATGAAATGGATTTTAGAGAACATTGCTTAAAATTTCATGTTGAGCTATGCAATTGCTTATTACAAAAGTTTGATTTTGGTAATGATTTTCTAAAATGTGTCGAACTTTTAGCACCAAAAAAATTTTAAAAGGCAAGACTTCACTATTTTCAATTTGTGTATTTTTCTACCTAGTGTCATCTATTCAGAAAAATTACAAGAAATGGACGATGAGTTGCATGAGTTGCGCCACATTAATTTCAGTGATTTGAATTTACTTAATGAAAAATATTGAAACTTTTTGGAAAGCAATTTTTGATCAGAAACGTGGAGATAATTCCGAAGTCTTTCCATTACTTACAAAACTAGTTTATGTTGTTTTAACGATACCTGTAGTAACAGCAAATGTAGAACGTATTTTTTCACAAATAAATATTAATAAAACTCAAATCAGAAATAAATTAGAAATTCCCACCTTGTGTAGGATTTTTTGAACTAAAAATTTTTTAAGGCAAAGCGATTGGAACTGCACAAATTAAAACAGTCATCAGAAATTATAAAAAAGTTTGATTCATTTTTCAGATTTCATCATTTGTGACTGTTTGATTTTTCTTTCCATTGCAAAATTTTATAAAAGGTTTGATATAAAATGTCTTACAACTCGTTTATGAATACAACGCTTTTAAAGAGTATTTTAACTTTAAAAAGCATTTTAACTAAAAGCTTGAAAGCTGTTTTAAAATACTTTTATGAATATGGCTGTAATAATATAACGATGATTATTGTAATAATTGCTGTCGAAGAAATTGTTTTATTATCCGATTACTGTTAATCTAACGTTGTTCTCAAAATTTTCGTTGATGGTAACGCTACTATCATTCTTGTTGTTCAGCATACTGAGATAATAGTAAGCATCAGTCAAATTGGGGAACATCTATTTCATTTATTATTCTGTAGAATTTCGTAATTTTATTTCCTGTATATTTTTGGCATTAATTTGTTCATTTGTTTAAATATATTTCTATGTGTTCATAAATGTTAGGTCATCGCCTCTTCTGGGATACTGGGCTCGCATACGAAAAAAAAACATCATAAGTATGTATTTATTGGAAAAATTGAATTTTAGATCCTTCAGTTGTGTGATATAGTTATATTTTTGTTCTCCTTTGGTTATATTTATTAGTCGATACAACTCGTTCAGTTGTTGCCGTTGTTTTACTTTTTTCCCAGCTCTGGTTCGACGCTTGGGTGGCTTTTGATGTTCAGCAAGTAACGTTTTCTTTTGTTGTTGCCGTTCCTTGTATTCAGAAATGGTTAGCTTTCGAGGTCCCGGACTTGGTGTTGGGATATGCGATGGTTCAGTAGCAGATGTAGCAGGTTCAGTTGTTTTGTTGATGTCTTCTAGTTCTTCAATTTCTTTTTGTACTGTGTTGATGTAATCTACCATGTTATTGAAGCGTTCATTGAATTCTACCATCGGATGTAAAAATAATTTGATTGTAGTAAAATTTTGTGCTGCAAATTAAATTAGTTGGGCAGTATCAGAAGATTTCAGGATTGAATCGGCAGGATCGCCGTGTAGTGTTTTTGTACTATCGTTTGTGTATTGGTGGCGCACACGCCTTTTAAACAGCAGCAAGGCTTTGAGCATATAAGCCACAAAGGCTACAATTCTTATGGAAGCCGCAAGACTAAACTTTATTTTGAGCCTTATGGCCTTATGGCTAATTTAAAGAAACAAGTTTTTTAGCTTAGGGCTTTTTGTCTGTTCATTCAAATCTGTCCTTATTTTAAAATATTTAAGTTTATATACAATTTTTACCAGTAATATTCTTTAAACTATTAAGTCAGTATTTCCTTAACTCCTCCCATAATTTTTGTCTTTAATATCGATCGCCAATCAATTTCATTTTCGACGTATGGTCGATCGCATACATATTTCAGTTTTTATTTTAGATATGTAAAACAACAACAACATCAAGTGCATTCGACTTGGCTTTGACTTGGCACTGTGTAACCTAATATTCTTTCTTGTCCAATGCATTCAGAATTATATTTTTGTTGTTGTTGTTGTTTACGCTTATGGCAACCATTAGATATGTCTAGCGGCACAAGCTAAAAGGGATGATGATAAGTGTTAAAGTAAATATAAGTGGGAGAATTTCTGATCGGAATTTAGAATTTCAAGTGCAAGTTATAAATATTTAGTTAAGTTAAAATTCTGTGAAATTGTTTAGTTTAAGGCTACACACATAAATTTAGTTTAATGTGTCTGCGTATTGGTGGTCTTTATGGTTTTTATGAAAAAGGTGTTTGGAAGTAAAAGTAACTTTAGGAGTACACTACACCGCTATAGTTCAGACGCAGTCCAGGGAGCCGCCCACTATGGATCATTCGCTTAAGACAGAGTACCCTGCGGTGGTATGTATGTGTTTTTTAACGAGGAGTAAAAGCATCGAAAGTCTTAGTCAGTGCGCGACTTTAACACGCTTAAAGTCTTCTCAAGCGGACGGTTGGTTCCTCCAGGAACCACCGGTGGGTATTACGTATGGAGGCCGTCAGATCATTATTGCTCAATCGTCAGTGTTGATCATTAGATCGTCTTAGTCCGGTCGTCTGTCGTTAGTACAGAGGGATTATGGCTGCTTTCACCTGCGTTGCGTAGGTTTGTACGCTCAGTATATCTTACCCGTTCGCTTGAAACGCCTTCCATTTTTTAGGTGTATCGCACATGTGGTGAGCAATATTCCTTAAAGTGGGGGCCACATCAAAAGCTTTTGTCAATTCAGCTCGCTCTGCGTTAAAGCGTCGGCAGTTGTAGAGGATATGTGTTGGATAAGAGGATAGTGTTGAGTTCCAATATAATAAACCATAAAAGTGCGCGAGTGAAAGAAACAAAATATTAACTTAGTGTGAAAGTGCGTGATGCAAATAAATATATAACCACGGGTCATTGTGCGTGGTGAAAAACAGTGTACATAGTTGCGTTCAATATTACAGTGCAATCAATAAGTTTGAGTACAGTTGGTTACTTAATTCGGTGCGCACTACACCCCTTTCCTTAAGATAAAAATTATTTTAGAAAATAAAAGAAATACTTTTTAAAATTATACAATCCAAAATTTCTTATTACAATCTGCAATATTGATTGATCTGCAATATTGACAATTTGAAAATTGCACTTTAAATATAATATTTGTTTCAATTATTTTGCATTTGTATTTATTTATTTATTTGATATAACAGTGCAACAAGGTTAGAACCTTATGATTAAAGCACTGGCATCGTAGAAATTAAGCATTTAGAAATTAAACATTTGTATTAAACTTAAAAATTATTCAATCTTAATTAATTTTTCATAAGAAACACATGGGAAAAGAAGAATGAAAATAAATATATCTTAAACTAGTATTACTAACTAAATATTGGAATCATTGTACTGATATTTTTATCATTTCAAGTAATTGTAGTACAACTTATAACAATGATATAATTTAATTTGAAAACTAATGAGCAAAATTAAATATATTTTAGAAAAAGTTTTCATGTTACACAAAAATAATTTGATAGTTAAAAATTAAAAATTATTGCAACGTAGAAAGATATGCAAGTAGATTGTTTTTGAACTGCATAGTGTTTTGAATAGATTGAAAGAAAGGGGGCAACGAGTTCCAAAGACGAATTGCATAAATATAGAAATGCCTCTCAGATGTTAGACAGAAATGACGAAATTGTATTAATGAATTTGACCGATTAGATCTCGAGACAGTAAGACGGTTATGCAAGTAAGAAGGTTCCTTAGTATATAACAATTTATGGAGCAATAATAAAGTTCGCAATTAGAGAATGCTTTCCAGGGTCATATTGTATATTTGTATTGCATAGTGAGATACAAGATCAGAACGTTTTAAACCATAAACGTATCTAGCTATGTTGTTAAAAGCTACTTTTAGTTTTTGCTTACTTGTGCAATCACAATTAGCGAAAATTTCACAACCATATAGAAGGGTAGGGAGAATGTAAGTTTTTGCGAAGTTTTTTGTACTATAAAAGAGCTTGCTCTTAGTGTACTCATGCTTGATTCTTTTAAATAAATAAATAAATAAATAAATAAATTAGAAGTCTAATATAAAGTGGTGTGAATGATTGTGCAATCCATACCATAAACCCTGCCAATTGTATTTCCAAGTGTGAGTTCCAAGTCAAAGTCCTGTTGAAGGTTATTCCGAGATTTTTTGCTGAGTCAACAAAATCAATTGCCGAATTGTTGAGCATAATTTTTGAAAATTCTGAAACATCGATTATTTTTTTGGAAATAATTAAACACTTCGACTTCCTTGGATTGAGACACAAGCCATTTTCACTTGCCCTTGTTGTTACGCGCCCAAGTTCATTATTGATGGCAGATACACAATTTGAAATATTACTGCGTGAGCAACTAACAAACAGTTGTACATCATCAGCGTATATGTGGACGTTACAATGTTGGAGAACTTTTGGTAAATCATTTACATAGAGTGAAAACAGAAGGGGTCCAATTATAGAGCCCTGAGGAACACCCCTATTGAGGGTCAAAAATTCTGACGTCTTGTTATTGGCAAAAACAGCTTGAGATCGATCTGATAGGTATGACTGCAATAAGTTACTTGCTAAAGAAGAGAAATTAAACATTTGAGATAATTTACTCTTAAGAATAACATGATCAACTGTATCGAATGCCTTTGAATGGTCTAGAAGAATTAAGAAACTTACTTTACTATCATCCAATCCTGCTCTTATTTCTTCAACTACGTCTATTAGTGCAGTGACGCAACTCCTCTTTGCTCTTAACCCAGATTGCCTTTCGGATAGCAAGTTATTGTCGCAAATAAATTTGCTAGTTTCCTGGAGTACAATCAATTCAAACACTTTTGCTAAGTATGATAATATGGCCACAGGTCGATATTCATTGCATGTTTTTGGTATTGAAATGATTTTGGCTTGCTTCCAATATTTTGGAAAGACAGAAGTAGTGAGAATTGTGTTAAATATGTGGGTTATATAAGGTAGTACTAATGGAAGAAGGATTTTTAGAAAGTGTGGATGAATTTCATCGAAACCTACTGCGTTGGACTTTATTGACAGGAGACTAGTCAGTGCCTCACTTTGGTCTACGCAACGGAAAGAAAAAGCTATATCTGCACCAAGGGTAATAGACAGAGAACCATTTCTACAAGAAGTAACATTATTAATAACGGAAGGCATGGTAATGTTTACAAAATTTTTGTTAGGGTCATTTACATCAATATTCTCATCTACAACGGCCAGGTTTTTACCAATTCCAATATCACGGATTTCTTTCCAAATCTTTCCTGATTCAACTGCGTGTTTATATTTGTTGCTGTAGAATTTTTTCTTTAATGCAGCTATTTCATTGTTTACTTTTTTCTCATTTCTTTAAATTCACTAAACAATTCTGGAGTTTTGAATCGCTTCCACCGGTTGTATAAAGCGTTTCGTTTTGCTAGAAGCCCTTTGATATAATTGTTAAACCACGGTTTTTGTTGCATTTTAATGGTTTTAGTCTTTAATGGTACGAATTCATTAAAAAGGTTAATAATATTTTGCTGCAGATAACAAACCTGGTCTTCACTTGATGACATTCCATAAATGCCTTGCCAATTTATCTTTCTAGCTTCTTGATCGAGATGGTAATAATCAATATTCTTAAAATCACGAAAGGTGAAACAATACGGCTCGTTTTCCATATGGAAATCAAAAGCTAAGAAGAGAAGATCGTGCTTGGAAAAGTTGGGTACTGATAGCTGGTCATAGAGAAGTATTTTAGTTAGATCATTAACAAAGAACAGGTCTAGAAGGGTACTGATTGAAGTGAGTAGGTTGGGAGTTATTAACTGGCAGAAAGCCTAAGTCACGCATATCATCACTGAAGTGATTTTCCATTATTAAATTGCTGTTGAAGTCTCCTGCAATGACAATGTGTGAATAGGATATCGACAAATTTTCTATGAGGCTTATGAGATGAGAAGTATCTACAGTACGACTAGGACGATAGACAGTACCGATAAGCATTTTGCTGGTACCATTCGATAACGATATGAACAAAACTTCGATTGCACTTTCGAGAGGAGATGTATATATAAGCCTACAAGGGATATTATTGCGCACATACATGGCCACACCTCCAGCATGGCTCAGTCTATCTGCTCGGAAAATTTTGTAACCTTTTAACATAAACAACGCATTTGGCATTTCGACATTGAACCATGTCTCAGATACACAAATGACATCTACATCTGAGCCCTCAAAAACATACCTTAATTCATCCATTTTATTTACTAAGCTTTGTGCATTAATGTGACATACCTTGAAACCGCTTCTTTGCTTGCATAGTATACGAATCAGATTAAATGTTTTGTCTTTGGAACTGTTTTGATTATTTGTAAAATCCATTGTTTATATTGTGAGCGAAAACGTGTGCAGTGTTTTTAAATAATCGTTGCAAAAATCTTGATTTACAAGTTAGTTTATACAAAAAATTAGGTTTACGAAAATTGAGCCAAAGATTTGCTAGAATATAAAGAGTTAAAAAAAATATAGTGAGATTAAGAGATAAAAAGAGCAGAAAAGATAAATATGAACTTAAATATTCGATGAAAGAAATAAGATAATAGGAATACTGAGAACAGGATTGGCGCATCATATCGAGTAGCAGCATACAAGAAGAAAACAAAGCAGCTTTAGTAAGGTCGCTCACGAAAAAGCTGATCATCGCCAGTGTGGTTGTTGTTGCGTTGGTCAGAATTATCATGTGCAATTAAATCTTGCAATTTTTCAATAATTTCTATGTACTCTGCGTTTTCGCCCTCTCTACGCTTTATATAAACTAAACCCCGGAGAGTGAATGCTGCCACAAGTTGTTTTTGCCTTTTGAGTTGAAAAGCAGTTTGCAGAATAGTGTAATTTGTTTTTGTTAAGCTTTCATTTACATAAATTGGCTGTTGTGATTGAAAGCCAGTGTGGTGTAGGCGCAGTAGATCATTGCTTTCGCGACGGTAAAGTGCTAGAGATTTTAAAAACTGGCTTCGGGCATACGGTGTAGCTAGTTTTACTATGATTGGTGCATCATTAGCAGTGCGCGTGGATCTTGTGTTACGCAGACGATGAATTGCTTTAATGTATGGCGGCGCAGTGTTGATTGACGCGCATATTTTACCAAAAGATTCAGTAAGATTCTCGTTGTTATTTTTATTAACTATAATGATTATATTTTATTCCAAAAATTGTTGCAAAATAGATAAATTTTATTTGTTCCTAAAAATTATACAAATACAATTTGTTTATAAAATTTATACGATGCAATTGTTTTAATTAATAAATTTTTGCTTTATTTGAAAATTTTGAATTAAATCCATTTTTTTAGTAAATTATTATGGTGTTCTTTGATTTTACCTTAGAATTTACTCCATATGTATCATTTATTATATATGGACCATGATATGGTGGTTGGTTTTTCTTTCTATTCATTCTTCTTATCATTACTTTGTCACCAGTTTTATATTTAATGGCGCTGAAATGCCATTATTTTTCACTCTTTTAATCTTTGCTATATTTATCAATTCTTTCGTTTTTTCCAATGAGTATTTTAATCTTACTCTAAATTCCTGCGCATAATTGTCTGTTATGTATAATGCTACCAACTCATGTTAATACAAAATAAGTATATTTTCTTCTAAGAACACTGAAAAGTAAGTATTAGTAAGTATAATATTTTAAAATAAGTATAAGTAAGTAAATATATATTGTTTGAAAATAAAATGTTTCTAAAAAACATATTTAGACCTTGACCCGCTAAACTTGCTTAATAAAAATCAAAACAAAACAACAGAAGTCAAAAAATAACTAAACAAAATATTAATTTTTTATATTATATTTCATATATATTTTTTATATATAAAATAGTTTAAAAACAAAAACATATTAAAAACTTCAAAGTTATTTGTAAATAAAAAAAATCACATAAAAAGATCAAAGGAAAGTTATCATTTTTCGCTTATACCTACTTTCAAAGTAGTTAACTAAAAAAAAAAATTTAAATATATGCACAGATTGACGAAAAGTTTTCATTGTTCGCCCTCACTGTCACTGAGTTGAAGTGCTTCCTTTACAGTTTTTTGCTTAAATTCGTAGTTGTCTTGGTTGGAAATTCGGTTCAATAAGTCAGGCCTTGTCTTTAAAAACTTATAAAATTCGATGCAGCTGTATTCAATGTTAATTTTTACAAATAAAATTGATTCAAGAGTCTGCATTTTTAACGCTGTTGATTCCAATTTCCAAACTTTTCCTGCTCTGGCAAACAAACGTTCAACAGGAGCTGATGAACCGGGAAAACATAAGACAAATTCAATTAAGCAAGAAATGTCATCAAAGTTAACGTTATGAGCGGCCATATGCTTGAAAATCTCCACCCATCTGAGCTCTGTGGACAAGCCCATTGATTCCCACTTCGCAAGCTTTTTGCTACTGCAGTACTTTTTTATGTAAGCATACTGCTCAAAAATATTACAGGACTTAGCAGACAAATCAAATGAAGTTCTCTCCGCAAATTTCCTCAACGATTTCTTCACTGTTGTCCAATCAGGAAACTGTCGCAAGCATACCCAAATGTGCTCATTAAACTCCTCAAGTTCCGCCGTCCATGATGAAATATAATCATCTGCATCTTCTAACAAAAAACTTGTGGGGTAGATGTTTTGTATAAATTTCGGAAAACTTACCATAAAAATTTTTAAACATTTCGTCATTTGAATCTGTATATTGACCGTTTGCTATTAAGCTTTCTTTTTCGGCTTCTGTGTTCAGATCTAAATATTTTTCTTCTTTGCGTAACATAAGATTTCCACGTAAAGTTTGTAACTGGTACGCAACGTCAATTACCGACACATTGTCCGTTTCAATTTTTAAGATGGTGTTGTGAAAGTAATCAGCCTGAACACAATAGAAAACAAAGAAACTGAACTCAAATACTATTTAAAAAACATTTAAAGTACCTGTTCTCTGATGAACAAAAGCCAAAGTTTTGAAGAAGTCGAGCTAAAAAACTTTTTTAGAATCGGTGGACAGCGACGTTCAAGCGATAAGAAATATTGCTTCAGTGGCTCGAATATTTTCAGCATAGATTTTATTGCTGGGCCTAAAGCTAAGAAACGCGTTTTTGCGTAACCCAGTAGCTGGGAAAACTCAACATCTGTAGACTCGCAAATAGTTTTCAAGGATTCAACTCTCACGGTGTTAATGTAAAAATAAGAATAAACTTTAACGATGATAACCTCAATCTCGATAGGTAGCGGATCACAAGCGGCCTTAAGTGTATTGTGGACAATATGTGCAGCACATCCGATACCAATAAGTGATGACTTCCACTGCTTCAAACGATAAAAAACGTTATTTTGTCCCCTACGCTCCCGAGAACCAAAATTTGTAGGGCAATTGTCTCCACAGAATCCTACAATTTTACTTTTAATCTCGTTACATTCAGCAGCTCGGATGATTAGCGAAGAAATCACTTCAGACGTTTCTCCCTTTTCCGATGAAAATTGAAGCATTTTTACCTTTACTCCAAGAATTGGAATGAAGTAACGCACAACTACCGGCATCATTTTGACGTTTCCATGGTTCGAGGCATCTGTAGAAATCGAGACGTAGCGCCGCTTTGCCAAATCTTGTTTTAAATCGTCTTTAGCATAAGAAGCCAACACATTGGTCACGATGGCTTCGCACTTTGTACGAGCGCAATGAAAATCCTGGATTGCAAAACATTCTTGAAAAAGTTTTGAAGCGCAATCAGTTGACAAAAAACTTTGATTTGACTTAACCACATGATACGCCCAAACTCCCTCCATGGCAGCGGTTTTATAGTCTTTTTTTGTAAAAAAATTTTCAACTCTTCTTGTGTCTGCAGTTGATCGCAAAGCTTTTTGATGTTTTTCTGTTTCTAGATGCTTCTTTATTGCCGCTTTTCCCATGTTGCTAATATTAATAGCAGCCAAGCAAACTTCACAAAAAACATCACTTCCAGTTTTTCCATTAGTTGCTTTCAGAAATGGATAGTTTTTCTCCATTTCTTTGTTGAAAACATTTTTTCCACGTAAGGGCGCCATTTTTCAAAAACGTTTTCCTGCAATTAAATTCAACTCACAACATAGCAAAGCAGAAGGTAAAACGAAATAAAAAAAATCGATTTTTTTTTCGATTAGTCGTTTCTATCATATAAGAGATTTTACCCCCTGATCACACGAGCCGCTTTTGACGCTACGCTGTTTATAAAATAAAATATATATTTTTAAAACCCTTTCCAATATATGTTTTTCAAACAATTAAATTAACAAAAAGTAAGCATAAATAAGTATCATTCTTAAAAGTAAGTATACTTATAAGTATTGAGTTTTAGTAAGTATATGAAGCTGAAAATAAGTATGATACTTACAAAGTAAGTATAGTTGGTAGCATTAGTTATGTAACATATTGAATTTTTTAATTTATCATTTGTGAGGTTTGCTAATTTGCCAAATATAAGTTCAAAAGGAGTGTAATTAGTGTCAACATGAGGTGTTGTATTGTAAGCAAATAAGAAGTATGGGATCCAATGGTCCCATTCATCATCTTTGCATAAATTCAATAAAATTTCATTCAATACTCTGTGGTTTTTTTTCTATAGAACCTAGGGTCTCATGATGATAAGGCGTACTGAATATTTGTTTAATGTTAAGTTGCTTGCAAATCTCCGACATCAACTCATTGGTAAATTCAGTACCCCTATCTGATTTAAGAACCTTAAAATTACCATAGGTCAAAATTACATTTTCTATCAATGATTTGGCTACAGTCCTTGCGTCTTTGGTTTCCATTGGACAAGCAATGACATACTTCGTTAACTCACATGTAGCGGAAGTTATTGGATAATCGCAAAGGTCCTACAGTATCTATCGATATTATTTCGAAACTAGTTCCCGGTGTGTCTGCCAAAGTTAATTCCTCTTATGTATGTCTGGTTTGTTTGTTTATTTTACACTGTTCACAAATTTTCCAAATGTATTTTTGTTTAATTTTTAAATTAGTTTTTCTAATACCCATGTGGCCTCCATGGTATTCCTCAATTAATTTATTTTGTATTTTTTATCGATTATTCTTGTTGGTTCATTGTATATTAAAACTTTTAAATTTTCATTATTTTTTCTTTATAAATTATCTCTTTAAATGTATCCATTCTTATGGTTTCGAATATTTTATCATTTTTACTTAACGCGAGCTCGTTTATATTTAACCTATGCATTTTTGACGACCGTTTCTCCAAAGTCAGCTGTGTGATCGATGGATTATCGCTGCATCTTGCAATAACTTCCCAATATCTTATATTTATTTGGGTACCCTTGAAATTTCTATCTGTTACAAACCTTAATGTATCATTTTGTTAATATCCGATTTGGATGTGCACTCCCAACTAAAAAGTTGATCAGACTTCTTGTTAGCAATGACACTTGTTTTGTCTGAATTTATGTTTTGTGTATGTTTATTTGTAACCATACTTCTTGTTATAGCCAGTATTTTTCTATCATCATTTGCAGGTATTATACTATTTGCAATGAAAACTCCGTTATTTATTTCTTTGTTGGGGACTATACTATCCTCATTAATCCTTATATTTATGGAGATCACAGCTTCTACTCGAGCAGGTACTGTACAATTTTTTTCATTTAAAATTATTGGTAATGTAAATTTTTTTTCATTTATTAAAAATGTTACCGTGCATGTTTCAAAATCTATTTTAGACATATACTTTCTCAACATGTCACGCCCTTTTATGCCATCTGTTAAAATTGGAAATTCATCTTCTACTATGGGGAAACTATGTGTAATTTTCTCTGTTTCAATAGAAAAATTTAAATGTGATGTGCCTATGCATTCTATATTTTCTTTAGTTATACCAGTTATTGTTGAAATATTTCTTGTGTCTTTGTTATCTATGCTTCTTTTCTTGCAGATAGAAATATCTGCTCGCGTGTCTTCTAGAAATTTTAAATTCTCATTTGCATTTCAATATTATAAAATTAATAAATTTTTAGTAAATTGTAGGATTAGTTTTGGCCTCTGTAGGTTACAATTCCTACCCGGCCATATCCGTTTCCCTGCGCAAAATTTACATTTCTATTGAAATTATGATTTCTGTTGTTATTGTTTATGAAATTATTATTATTATTTCTGTTATTTCAGAATAAAAAAATTATTTTTATTCTGAAAATTGTTGCTTCTGTGATTATTATCCCTAAGGCTATGGAGTTTCGTGGAAATCTTGCTAATAACACTCAAGATACTTGCGAATTGTTCACCTCTTATTTTGGTTCAGTTTTCAAGAACTCCGTCAGTTCTTTAAATCCATCAAACTTTTCTCATATACACGAAGTCTTTGATATTGGACACATGGAAATTTCCGAAGACGAAGTATATAAAAATCTAACTAATTTAAATATAAATAAAGGAGCTGGTTACGACTTACTCCCACCACTGTTTCTTAAAAATTGCGCTTCTTCCTTATTCATTCCACTAACTATTATATACAATAGATCTTTTTCTACAGGTATTTTTCTAGACGAATGGAAAACTCCCTTTATCACGCCTATCTATAAATCTGTACTCAAAAACATAATTGAGAATTACCGGCCTATTGTAAAACTCTCAGTTATACCCAAAATTCTCGATGCAATAGTCAACAAACAACTTTTCAATTTAGTAAAAAATCATATTTCAGCACAGCAACACGGATTTATCTCTGGAAGATCTACATGTACCAATCTTTCAATCTTCACAAATTTATCAATTTCACAAATCTGTATAAACGCAATTGAAAAAGGCTCACAAGTTGATGTTCTATATACAGATTTTGTGAAAGCTTTTGACAGTCTATCTCATAGAACCCTTTTATGTAAATTTGAAAGGCTAGGATTTCATTCTAATTTTTTAAAGTGGATTGCTTGTTATCTGTCAGAAAGAAAACTTATTGTCAGATTAGACGAATGCCTCTCCAAAATTATTGAAGCAAATCCTCAGGGAAGTCACTTAGGTCCCCTTCTATTCCACATATTCATTAATGATGTTATTATAACTTCCAAATATGCAGATGATTTAAAATTGTTAAATTCTATTAAAAATGTATCAGATTGCCTTAGTTTTCAAGAAGACATATATGCACTCATACATTGGTGTAATATTAATGGAATGAAATTAAACATGTCCAAGTGTAAGATTTTATCATTTTCCCGCAAGATTTTACCGATAAATTTAGATTATTTATACGACAATCTTAAATTTGAAAGAGGATCGTCACATAAGGACTTAGGCGTTTATTTCGATAATAAACTCACCTTCTCCACACACAGAGATAATGTAATATCCAAAGCTAATTCTCAGCTAGGCTTTTTGAAACGTAACTTCAAAGAATTTAAAAACTCATACACAATCAGAACCTTATTTATTTCTCTAGTGAGATCACTCCTAGAATTTACCAACATAATATGGTATCCGATTTATCAAAACGATATCAATCGAATCGAGAAAATTCAAAAGAAACTTACAAAATTTGCTCTTCGTCAGGCATTTACATTCGATCGCATGCCATCTTACGATATCCGCTGTAAGATTCTCAATATGGAAACACTTTCTGTAAGGCACAAAGTGAGCAGTGTATTTTTTATAAAAGACATCATCGATAATAGAATCGATTGTTCTGATCTTCTTGCCTTACTTCCATTCCATGCTCCCGCAAGGTCACTAAGAGACCAATATCCGTTCTATGTTCAATCTCACAGAACAAACTACGGAAATAGCGATCCGTTAACACGCTGTCTTCATTACTGTAATATTCTCGGTAGTCACATAGATTTAAGTTCAAGCAAAATTATCATTAAAAGAGATGTAATCTTATTTTTTAACTAACCTATAGGCCAATTACGGTTCACAACACAACAGTAATTTCTGTTTTTATTGTGTACATTGCTAATACTTAAAATAAGACACTGCAGTGTATTGCTGTGAACCGTAATAGGCCTACTAGTATGTAAGCTACTATATGTAATCTGTACGGGCATAGCCCAGTAGATGATAAAATAAATAAATAAATAAAATAAAATAAATTATTATTTCCGTAATAATCATTTAGATTGTTGTTTTGAAAATTATTATTATTTCTGTAATTTCTATTTGAAAAATTTTTATTGCCATTTTGAAAGGTATTAATTCTATAATTGCTATTATTTCTGTTTGAAATATGTTGGTTTATATTATTGTAATTTCTGAAGTTGTGACTGAATCTATTATTTTGATCATTATAGTTTCTTGAATTTTGCTCAATAGTTAAGCATCTTTCAGTCGCTTCATTAAAAGACTTCGGCGGATTCGCCTGTAGAATAGTCTGTCCTAACACCTTTCGTAAAAATATTAATTGCCATATTTTCGTTGACCTTATATATTGTATCTTTTGCCTCCTGGCTGGGCTTTTCTAAAGGTAGAATTATAATAGACGTATTGTAATGTAACGAAATGTTATCAACTGTCATCAGAACGGGACGTAATGTAAGAAAACGTTGTAGCAATTATAATAGGCAATAGCCAGGCAGTTGTTTGTCGTTAATAATTGCACGTTCCCGTACAAGTTCAATTAGAACTTCGTCATCCATAGCTGTGAATATATAGAACTATCATATTAATAACGAAAACTCAACAAAAAGCGTAGTTCAACAATATAAAATAGAGCAATAATCAAATCTAACCTCAATGTTTAGTTGTCCTTTGAACAGACGTAATGTAAAGTAACGTAGAAATCGAAATCCAACGGATCTTTACCTCCCGTTACATTACATTACGTTTATTATAATCACTTGTATAAGAGAGTATTGTTTGAAACAATAAGTGAAAGAACACACTGCTCAATTGACATTAGACCACATTACGTTACGTCTATTATAACTGGTCTGAATAAAACTCCCGTTTTATTTTTGATTTTAAACGTACTTAAAGTGGGTGTAAACCACTTCAAGTCACCGTTTTTTTATTAACCACTGAAAAAGCTAAAAGTAAAACTTTATATAACAAACTTTTGTTTAGCTAAGCAGTTTGGGTAAGCGTGTATGTTTCCCAAACTGTGGATGACCCACATCGTAATTATTGGTTAACAAGTATTTATTGCAACTCAGGTGTTGCTCAATTAATTAAAGAATCAAAGTTGACCGAGTTTATGTGCGCATGTTGCATTGTTGCTCAATTAATTAAAGAATCAAAGTGTTCAAAATTTGACCGAGTTTATGTGCGCGAGTTGCATTTACTATGTCAACTAAAACGCGTGCACAGAAACTTGGACAATTTTAACCACTTGTTTTGCAATAAAAAAGTGTTAAAAGAACAAAACATTTTTGTTGATTTCATCAACATTTTGCCGCATCCCAGGAAGATGTATGATTTACCAGGTAACTTCAAATGCCGGGTTATCGTTGCTTTTCATGTTGCTTTTCATGTTGCTTTTCATGCTCAATGTTGTTGCTGGACTTGGTTGATTTTTTACGCTGAATTAGGATTCGAATAAGTTTTAGTATTACAAAAATGATGAATATCTATGTTATTTTCATCGCTGATTTTATACCAGGCTTGCATTTGATTTATAGCCTGCATGCCTTCATTTAATTTTTTTGTAAATTTGTTGATTTTCGTTGCGATTCTGGCTTCTGTCTCATCTACTGTATCTAGGGTGTGTTATGGTGTAGCTGGCATGCAATGAACTGAAGTTGGAGATCAACAGCAGTACTATCATAACCGTTGATAATGTTGATGTTACTGTAATCGACGTGGTTTTTTAATCTTTCAGATACTTTCCGGGCTCACTGGGAGTAACTGAACCATGAGACATATCTTGAGTTGTTGGTTGGCATCCTTGTTCTATTTTAAAGTTGTCATCAATTGGTAGCAAACAAATTTTTTGTATCGCTCGTTTGAGTATAGTTTTTTGCGTTTTAACTGTTGCAACTCGAGCAAGCCCATCTGTGCCTTTATGAATTTCGATGATTCAGCCTAGTGGCCATTTTGATGAAACCATTGCCTCATCTTTAACAAGGACTAATTGACCGACTTCTAAATTTGATGTTTGTTTAGTCTACTTGAATCTTTGCTGTTGTATACTTTTTAAGTATTCTTCATACCAACGTTTGCTTGTCCTGTTTGATTTTTTGAACCATTTTCCACCGCTTTAAAGTACTGTCTGCAAAATTGAAGATGCTGTCATGTGTTTTTATCATCAAGGAGGAGCCCACAATAAAATGTCCTGGTGTTAATGCGTTTAGATCTTCAATGTTATCAGATAATGGACATAGTGGACGTGAAATTAGACATCCTTCTATTTGAACCAAAACAGTGCTCACTTCTTCATATGTTAATTTTTGATCACCTATAACCCTAATTAGGTGATGTTTAATAGATCTCACTCCTGATTCCCATAATCCACCAAAATGTGGTGATCCAGGTGGAATGAAGTGCCATTGAATACCAGTTTCTGCAAGACTATTCTGTAGCTGCACAGTCTGTATAATATTATTCGCTCCTACGAAGTTGGTTCCATTATCGCTGTATATATGGTGAACTGATCCACGCCTACTTATCATTCGTCTGAGGGCTGCCAGGAATCCTTGTGTTGTAAGATCAGAAGTTAGTTCTATATGAACTACTTTTATCGCAAAGCAGACAAATATTGCTATGTATTCCTTATGCAATTTTATTCCACGAAATTGCGAACATTTAATGAGTAAAGGTCCTGCGTAGTCAACGCCGCAATGAATGAATGGCCTTGAAAAATTTACTCGTGGTGCTGGTAACTGCCCCATCAATTGAACTTGTCCTTTGGCGTTGTACCGGAAACATTTAATGCATTTTCTGATGTGCGCCTTTACTACATTTGTTCCGCGAATAATCCAAAATTTATTTCGTACGTGATTGAGAGTTAACTTTGCACCCCCATGCAATGTGTCAATATGTGCTTGTTGAATAATAAGTTTTGCTAGATGGTTTGAATGATGCAATATTATTGGATGTTTTTGATTCATTGATAGATTTGTGTGCTCCAATCTGCCTCCAACGCGTAACAAGTCTTCATTATCAACAAATGGATGCAAAGAATAAATTTTATTATTTTTTGACAAATCTTTTTGTAATTTTAGATTTTTGATATCTTCTTCGAACACTTGTTGCGCACGCCTAACAAGTGCCTTTTCTGCAGCATTTATTTCTTCCCCGGTTATATGTCCAATACTTTTTTCTCCTACCTTGACACAATTTTTGATAAGCCTTAAACAATAAGCTGTTACTCGAAGAAGTTTGCGAAGTGATGAAAATCGATTCGTTATTTCTTCGTTTTCATTAGTATAACTAGGATCTGGGACGAGTTCCCAGTCTGACAAGTAGGGCAACGATTAGGACCTACGCGCATCCTCACGGGAGGACGCAACACTAATCAGCAATTGAATTTCTTTTGGTTCAGAATACCAAGGATCTGCTAGTTGTAAGCCGTCTATGTGCGACCATTGCTCTGGCTTGAACTCTTTGCTGGGCATTTTTGATGTAATGCTTGGCATTATGATTGCTTCGATGTGACAACCCTTTGTCATTGTGAAATGACTGTATTCGCAACGAGCACTTGGCAATAACTTGTGTTGACTGACCATTGATGCCATTCACCTGGGTTTTGTAATTTATCGTTGGAACTTTGAGACTTCTTGCAAGTTTTTCAGTTATAACACACGATTGTGATCCTTGGTCAAGAAGCGCCCGGACTGGCTTCACCAAACCCTTGGTGCATAAATTTATCATCGCTGTCGCTAATAAAACTGTTTTATCTACGTTATTATTATTGTAAGATGCTGATACTTCAGTTGATCTAGCACTGCCCGATGATGAATTAGCCAAGTTTTCGTTATGAACTCTGGCGGCTGAAATACTTTTTCCTGATTGACACTCATGGAGTAATGAATTATGATTTGTGTTGCACACTGGACACCTTCGTTTGCTTGAACACTCCTTACTGCTGTGTCCACTACGAAGGCAATTGAAACATAACCTTGCACGTTGAACTCTTTCACGGCGATCTTGAATCTTCATATCCAAAAATTTTTTGCAGTAATAGATCTGATGGTTATTATTATACACAAGGCATGCAGAAGAAACTACTGCTACGTGGCTTTTAGTGCTTGCTGATGGTGAGTGAAAACCGGTCTTGTCTCGATTAAGATCTCGCAGAACTTCTCTTCCGTTTTCTAGGCCTCTAAATCTGCCTTCTATAAACTCGAAGAGCTCTTTTAATTCTGGAACTGCAGTTGAGGCTCCTCTTGACTGTTGATACAATTTTCTTGTTTCACAATCCAGTTTTGGAAGCAATAGTTGTATTATAAGTGGGTCCCACGATGATGTGTCTACACCCAAGTTGCTGATGCCATATAATATTTCTCTTGAAGAATCTATTATCGTTTTCAGATCATAAGCATTTTCATTTCTTACAGCCTTCAAGTTAAGCAATTTCTTGATAAAATTGTTTACTAATGCTGCAGGATTTTGATACCTCTTGGTCAATAATTCAACTGCTGCGAAATAGTTGCCAGAGGTTGTTGTCAAATGATTCATAAGCCTCGCGGCTTCTCCACGAACGCTACTCTTTAGGTATTGCATTCTTTCGATGTCACTTAGTTCCTTGTTTTGATGAACTAGTCGCTCAAATAATTCCCAAAACGGCGTCCACTCTTCATATCTCCCATTGAATACTGGCAAGTTTAGGGTTGGCAGCTTAAGAGTTCTTGCAGTTGATGGTTTAGCTTCTGGTGCTGCTTCCTTTTTGCGTATATTTAGCTCTTCTTGTAGCTGAATATACGTCTCCCCAAATATTTTTTCCAGATTGTAAAATTCGTTTTGGTCGTCGTCTTCTTTGGAGACCATGATTTACTCGTTGATTTTGGTAATTACCGCCCAACACGCACTAAGTTGTTCGGCTTTAAACTCCAGCGCCACATTGCTCTTGGATAAGTCGATGCTTTCTTTGATTCTGAGCAAATTCAACTTTAATGACTCCAATCGCCTGGCTGCCATGTTATTGCAGTCTAATTTAATACCTTCACTGGCACTCTTGCTGGCTTCGTCTTTGTTTTTGAATGCTGCGACCGCTTAAGAATGCTGATTAGAAAGTTCACCTCCTTCTGATTCGGACCTGTTTCCCTTTTCCTGTAGTTGTTTTAGCTCGCTTCTGAATTTGGCTTGAATTTCTTCACATTTGTTTTTAATCTTCTCAAGGAATTTTTTTGTGAAGTAGTCATGTCGTGGATCCACATTTACCAAATCACCAAGCCTTCCATTGTTTATTTGGAAATCTGTCCATTTGTCTCGCAAATTTTCCAAACGTTGTGCAAAATACTGCGTGGAGTACCTGCTTGTTGAATCTTTTTTGAAATTCACTCAGATCTGCTGAATTTCTGTCTCTATTTTAAGTTGGCTTTGTACCAACTCCTTAAACTCCTCTTCTGCCATGTTACAATGGTTCACTTTTTGTTTGTATAATGATTTATATATATTTTTTTTTATTTAACACTATTCCGATGTCTAAGCCTCGGTACGCTTTAATTACTGTCGGCCGTGATTAACGCCAAAAATATGTTGTGGTCAAAAAATGTTTTTTAGACTTCTGTTTAATTTACTCTTTTTTTTTATCAGGACTCTGGTGGTCGTGGTTCAACTTTCCTCGAAGGACCTATGATTAAAACTCCTGTTTTATTTTTGATTATAAACGTACTTAAAGTGGGTGTAAACCACTTCAAGTCACTGTTTGTTTATTAACCACTGAAAAAGCTAAAAGTAAAACTTTATATAACAAACTTATGTTTAGCTAAGCAGTTTGGGTAAGCGTGTATGTTTCCCAAACTGTGGATGACCCACATCGTAATTATTGATTAACAAGTATTTATTGCAACTCAGGTGTTGCTCAATTAATTAAAGAATCAAAGTTGACCGAGTTTATGTGCGCGTGTTGCATTGTTGCTCAATTAATTAAAGAATCAAAGTGTTCAAAATTTGACCGAGTTTATGTGCGCGAGTTGCATTTACTATGTCAACTAAAACGCGTGCACAGAAACTTGGACAATTTTAACCACTTGTTTTGCAATAAAAAAGTGTTAAAAGAACAAAACATTTTTGTTGATTTCATCAACATGGTCCTTAAGCTTTGTAGCTCTAAATTGCTTAATTGCTCTAATAATTTCGTTATTTTTTCTCTTAATTCTGAAATTGATAAGTTGTTCTGTGCTATTGAACTAAATTCCTTAAGCATTTGCTGTAGTGTTTTTGGATTCGGGTTAGATTTCACCAATAAAGATTTTAACTTTATCAATGTCGAAGGTTTATTCAAACGTCCAAGTATACTTCTCACTTGGGTTGTTAATTTAAAATTGTACACATACTTAATAAAAATGACCTTATGTTCATCTTTTACTAAATCATGAAGCAATTCTGCTTTCACTATAAAATCCTCTAACTCTGCATAAACTCCTTTAAAAATTGATAGGTTTTTACCTACTACATTTATGTCAAAACTTGACATTTTTGGTAAATTATTTTCTTCCTCCCAAACTGATGATAAATCCAAGTTTATTTTATGCTCTTTTCGTATAATTAAATGTTTTATGATTTCAATAATTGCATAATAATTTTTATTAAATTGTATTATAAAATCTTTACAATTTTCAAAAGACTTATATTTAATTGTTTCGTTTTTTAATTCTTCAATTTTTTGCAACTTTTCCTTTTTATATTCTCCATTATAAATTCTATTTTTACCTTTTCTTTTTCTTTAAACATGTGTATGCAATGATTGATTGCGAATAAGAGTACAACATAGAAATAAAAGATAAGGAAGTGGTGTTATACTCACACACACTATACGTGTGTAGAAGGAATTTTCGTAGCTGAGGAAGCTAAATAGAGCGTCATTTTTTGACATAGGAAAAAAAAAGAGCAAAAAAAAAAATTGTTGCCCGCCATTTTTGAGGAAGAGCATCTGTCAAAACACAAGTTCTGCTTCATGACCGCATTCATTATATAGGGTGGCAAGGGCCTTAATTTTTTTTTCATATTGGGATAAGCTTTAATAGTATTTATTTGTGTACAATTTCTTTGAAAACTTGACATGAAATTAAAGTGGATTAGCGACCTAAGGTTACAAGCTATAACTAGGTATTTTTATATAAAAAAAACTAATTAAAAACAGTTCGGAAAAACTACACAAAACTATTTATTTTAAAAGAGTTTAATTTGGTATGTATTTAAGTTGTTTAGTTTTTGTGTTATTTTAATATTAATTAAATAGTTTATAAAAAATAGTTTTTTGAAATGAATTTTTAAAAAATCATTAAAAGTAACTTTTGCCTTTTCAGTCTTATTCTGAGTTCATGTCTTTTACTTTATTTTAGCAATGCTTTTCTCTGTAAAAAAATTGGTAACGCAACATATTATATAACGGTGCTATATGAAAATTGCATAGTAAGCATACATCTAAAAAATACAAAATAATTTACGCCTTTATTTACTACATATTTGAATGCGGCCCTGTTTGAATGTTTTTGTGTTTGTGTCAACTTCACTGTGTTTGTAAAATACTTCATTTCACTTCAACTACACCGCTTCCTTATATTTTACTTCTATGAAGTACCAAGAAAAAGCAATACTGACGTTTAGTTCATGAATGAAAAATATAATGGCGGCCGTGCGTAGGTTTCGCGTAGTGGGTATAAAAAAATTTATAGATCGTGGCTTCTATATATAATATAGTTAGGTAATTTTGTGAACGAATTATATTAATATTATAATTATATTAATCGTGCGCGTAATTTTCGTTTAGCATATATTCGATAAATAAATAATAATTTTAAAAACAAAATACTTATTGTTTTTACTTTTTGTTTTAAGAAAAATATGCTTTTTTAGTTTTGCAAAATAAAAATTTAATGGCGTTTTGAACAATGCATAGAAGAAAACTATTTTGACTTAGTTTTTGTTGCCCTCGTAGTGGCTCTTCAGTTGCAACTCCAGTTCGTCGATGTGTTTCCATAGTCCTGGCTGCTTAAATCTGCATCTCCATGGTAAATATGGTTACGCGTCGATCGTAACAACCCCGTACGTGCTCAGGCACATTCTGTTTTGCCTTTGGCAAAATTTTCTGGCTCTAAAAAATTAGAAGTCAGCTGATTTAATCTTGTAGGAATAATGATCTTTATTTCGAAAAGTCAGTGCTTATAAAGCTAATTAACGGTATTCTTAATTTTCTAAATCATATACAAAAATGTGCATAATATTAATACATAGTGTTTAAACTTATAATAACTTAAAAGTGCGTGAGTGAAAAGTAAATATTAACTTAATGTGTAAGTGCGTAATCCAAATAAATATAACCTATATAATAAACAATAAAAGTGCGCGAGTGAAAGAAACAAAATATTTAGTATAATAATAACAAAAGAAACACTTAGTGTGAAAGTGCGTGATGCAAATAAATATAAAACCACGGGTCATTGTGCGTGGTGAAAAACAGTGTACAAAGTTGCGTTCAATATTACAGTGCAATCAATAAGTTTGAGTACAGTTGGTGGAGTACAGAGGGTGCTCCTATCTATATCCTCTTTGCAGTCCTTAGCTATGCGATTGGAATCACTCTCTCGTACTCTAAAGGACACCCACACAATGCGTATCCGCTGCACCTTTAGTACCTTAACTGCGTCTTCTGCCGGTAGACTGACATAAGCCGTTTGCGTACCTTGATATCCTGTTTTGAGGTTTCCTATCGATCCCTCGTCGGGCCGTCGTATTTCGCACAGCGCCTGTAGTGCATCACATACTTCTGCTTTGGTGGTGACTTCATCAAGATCCCTCAGCTGAATAACAATGGTATGGGTTTTCACCGAGACTTTGGCAGAGTCGCCTAGCTCGTTCTCCACTGTTGTTTGGTATGAAACAGTGTTCTGTTCCGGTACACGCTTAAGTTCCAGTAAAAGGGCATTCCTCGCGGTACGTCGGATTGCTTTAACATATTCTCCAAGAGACTTAAGCGTATCATCGCTTTTTATTTTCCGTAAAATTTCTATTTTCATAACATAAATTCTCATTCCCGGAAATAGTAAAAGCATTCAGCCTTTCTTTTACCTGCTTGGGCTTCTTTTTTAGGCCAACTTTTTTCCACTTCAATTTCTTTTTTGGCGGTGGCCTGTTTTCTTTTCTGCCTTCAGCTGGTGCCGCTGTATCTCCAACCTTTGTGGAATTTCTACGGCGACAGTTCCAGGCATGATAGGCCCCTAAGCTTCTTGGGTTAAATATCCAAGCATATCCACAAGCTTCCTTATCTGAGATCCGAGCCTGCAGAAAGAAGTTGTGTCTGGCTTATCAGATTTTAAAGCCCCTGCTGGTGTTTTGGTTGTTTCATCGTTTGATCCAGTGGTTTCGCAAGTTTCCTTGTTTTGCCGGGACTTTACCGGAGATCTTATCACCTTGGCCTTTTTTTCGAAGGGGTCGCTTGTGAAAGTGATACCTCTTGCGTCGTTAGTTGGTGTTTTTCTTGTAACTGTATCTGCTGCAGCAGCCAAGTGTGCCACCGCTACAGCATTGTGGTCATTGGATGACGACGGCTGGGAGCCTGCTTGCTCACTCCCTAAAGCCGCCGGTACTGGGGATCCGACTCCCTGCACCGTAGTTTTACTTCCTTCTATAACCTTCATTGTAGTTTTATTTTCAGGGTCTCCTTCCCTTAGCATTTTATGCCTTCTGCCAGGCTGGTTTTTAAGGAGGCCTTCCCATTAAACTACCGCCCCTCTACGGTCAGACTTTTTTTACATATATTTTTTTAATTTTCTTTTTTTTATTATTTTTATTTTTTTCTGTTTTATTTTTTTTTATTTGTATATATTTGTGTTTTCCCATCTATTATTATATTTTTTTTTACTGGGGTCCGTGGGCTTGTTAGGTCCAAAGGAAAACGGAGTCCTCCCATGCGGGATGTCGTTGAAGCTCTTTCAGGTGGAAGGAGGGACCGCTTCGGGAAAATGACCCCCAGCCGACGACGCACTCGGTTCAGCTGACTGTAGTCGTTCCTCTTCCTGGAAGAGGGGCTGCTTCGGGAAAAGGCCTTTAGATGATGACGCATTCGGTATATCGACTGCAGACTCTTCTATTCCCAGAAGTAGGACTACTTCGGGAATTGGTCCCTAGACGACGACACATTCGGTACTGCTGACTGCGGTCCCTTCCTGAACGAACACCTAGGTTTTATTACTGCCGACCGCTACGGTACAGACGCAGACCAGAAAGCCGCCCAATATGGACCAGACGCTTCTGGATTTGTAACTGGGGTCCGCGGGGTCGTCATGCCCGAAGGATTTTGATGAAACGTAATTTTCCCCTGCGATGTGTGTGTGTGTGTATGTGTCTATAGAAAAACTCATATGTTTCAGTTGATCTTAGGTATAGAACAAAAAATATCATGTGTTTGTGTGTATTATAGTTTACAACAGGTTTCATCTTACGAATATCATGTGTTTGTGTGTATTGTAGTTTACAACAGATTAATCTAATGAATTTAGATAAGCATGTGTTGTTGTTGTTATAAATTGAACTTTCTCTTTATAATACTGTATCTATTAATTTAAAGTGCAAGCGTGAGTTGCTGATTCAAGTGAGTTGCATTCAATAGTACACGTATAAGCTTTTAGTATATCTGATTGCATTCAATAGCATACGCAAAAGCTTTTAGTATAAAAACCTACATATTAGTGAAATTATTGTTTAAGTGGGGTGGGATAACTAATGGTTGAGGTTTATACATATATTTGCTTTATGTTTTGATTTATCATATTCATATTAACTGACCTAAAAAATGTTGATAATAAACTGGTGTTGTTGTTGTTGTAAATTGAATACTTTTGGGCCCTTACAAAAGGCCTTATTTTATCAGCTACGACAACACACTCAACCAGAACAACACACCCACACAGAACCATCCATCACCAGACCTGCAAGTATTTTTATAATTATATCTTTATAACTTATATATATTTACATATTATATTATATTTTTCCCCCCATAATATATATAGACTCTTTTCATGACTATATTACTAATCGTATAAGGATTACAACATATATTATTGTTTTTTTTCGTTTTTTTTTTTTTGGCGCACTCTCCACTAGACTACAAAGGTCGACAAGTTTGAAGTACTTCTAAATTTAATTTAGCACTTCATTTCATTAAACGACCTAGAAATTTACTATTTAATTTAATTCCATTTTTACTGGCATTTAACTTACTACAATTAAGACAAAAGTTTACTTAAATATTCAATGATAATTTAATTCAAATTAAAAGAATATACTAAATTGTACTAATAATAAAATATTAGTATTTACTAATAAGAATATACTAATAAATATAACACATATTAAACTTGCTGTGGCTCAACGCCAATACATTTAATAAATTGAATATTTAAATAAATATATCTTAATAAAAAAATAGTAAACATGCAACTTTCAACTAAACTATATCGAACATAGTATTACATGTACATATAAAGTCATAAAACAATACTTCTAAAATTAGATAGTAAGTTATTTCAATACAATTAAATATCATTTACACTAATCAATCCAACTCTGGGTATCTAAAGTAACATAATAGAAAATTACTCAGACGAGCAAATATTTTCATAACATAAATAAAAGCTTTCGATCAACCGGACCGAAACTCACTCAAACGAATATAATATTCTCGACTAACAAATAAAAAATTCGATCAACCAGACATAAACTAACTCAACCAAATATAACAATTTTAGCTAGCACAGAACCACATAAATAAAAGCTTTCGATCATATCGAAACTCACTCAGAACGAACAAACATATTCAACGCATAAATAAAAACTTTCGATGCAACAACAAACACACATGCAAGAAAGCTATCACTCAAAGTAAATCAACGAAAACTGAGCTTCATGCGCTCACATTAAATGACTAAAGAGTCAGTTCTTTCTTAACTCCTGAACAAAGCTGTCCAGTTCCTTCTCAACTCCTGAACAAGGCGTTTCAGTTCTTTGCCAACTGCTGAACGAAGCAATCTGTTATTTACTTACTCCTGAACGAGGAAGTTCAGTCTTTTACCAACTCCTGAAAAAACAAGATTTTCTACTACAACTTTCGAACTCTGCTTCGTTCGAAGTCCTGAAAATCAAGCAGTTTAACTTAATTTCCACTAAAGTTAAACCGATAAAACGCCAGCGAAGTTGCATCAAATCGCTTATGGCCATTCAACATGCTACGAGATAGAACAGCACACATAGCGGCACATCACACTCACACAGCAACGAATGCACAGTCAGCGGTAGCAACCATTTAAGGCTTAAGTATCTAATCTTGCAACAAAGTAACACAAGTAACATAAACCTGTGAATCCTACATGTTCATTAGAACATAAAACACAAATCCTAGAAATTCACGATCCTTTCGATGTTATCGCACCATTAAAACACCCTAAATAACCATTTCCCCTCATCTTCATTGGAAAAATCTAAAGCAGGGCTTAAGAGTGACACTCTGGTTGAGTTAGATTTTCCCTCTGACGATGTTGAAATCCCCAACCACTCCATCAAAACTACTCACCTTTTTCCCTCACCATCACTTTCCCATCACCTTCATTGGAAAATTTTACGCTAGGCTAAAGAGTGACACTCTGGTTGAGTTATATTTCCCCCTTTGACGGTGTTGAAAACCCTAACCACTCCATCAAAACTACTCACCTTTTTCCTCTCACCATCACTTTCCCATTTCCTACGGTGTTACGTGAACGCTCAGCATCAACACACGCAAAGCACGCCAACCGGTACAAGCAGTCACGCCACAACCGAAAACGGAAAAATATCGTACGTTAGTTATACAGTAATTCGGCGTTTTCGTCACATAATCAAGGCGACTACTATATAGCGACGAAATTGTACCATCACGAGCTAACACGACCAACAACAACAACAACGACATAGCCTACAACGCACACACGAGTGCACGCATACATACGGGTCAATATGAATTTAGCTACCCAGAACTTATACGAGTAAGATAACAATATTTCGAATTGTTAAATCTTAAGATAAATCTAATATGCACTAAGGACTTAAATTACAAATAAAACATAAATTTAATTCAAAAATCAAACAAAACCTCCTACTTAATTCTTGATTTCGAACCCTGGAAATCCAGCCCCCAGGAGGTTCGTCACAACTTGTTCCGCAATATGGAGAATTTTTCCTCGTGAGACACTCATCATATTATCTTATCCTTAAACCCTAAATTACTCTCCTATTCCATCGCTGTTCTTCGTCATTTTCTTGTATCTTACAAGTTTGACGCGGTAAATGTCGTCCCGACCCATTCCTGCTTTTGTCCTTTAACATGTATTCTACATATGAAGCCTTTCTTACTAACTCTGAGGTCATTTCCTGACAATGATAACACCACTGTACTGATCTCGGGATCTTATATACCGACTTTAAATGCTGTAAATACGGAAATATTTAATTGTTTAAGGAGTGATTTGTCCTCCCCTATATAGTCTCTCCCTCTATCTTCTGTTTAACCTAGCCTTCACGCAAACGCAATTATTTTCTCTCCGGGCTTTTGTTTACACCTAGATAATTCAATTATTATTGAATCGTATGTAGTTTGACTTAATCAATATGTAAATATCCTCTACCTTGTCAAATTGAGTGAGTCACTGCCTAGAGTCCGACGAGAGCGCTTGTGTTTTCTTCGTTGTGCCGAGAAATACAGTACTCTAATCAATAACTACAGTTTTATTGCTGACTAAGATTTAGTGCGAAAGTGAGGCGATCGTGAGGCGATCGTGAGGCTGTGATCGTGTTTTGCTTGGACACTGTGCTTGTTTTTGTGCCGGCTTTCTAATAATAATAATGCCGTGTGTGTGTAATCAGAAAGTGGACCGTAGTCAACCAAAGGTTCAGTGCGCGGGGTGCAATCATCTGTTTCACCTACATTGCGCAAACATTACGCCTGCTGATCTTGATTATATGCAAGAATCGAATGGTAGTTATATCTACTCGGCCTTTACTACAACGCGCCGAAAATCCATTCGCTCGCCCCCTTTGGCACCTAATATTGCGACAAAAACAACTAATGTTACTTACAACAATACCAACCGTTCAACAGCCTCGTCATCTTCAAAAGACGTTCAACCTTCTCAACTGCATCAACAACAACAGCTATGTGATAAATTAATAAACATATGTGATGATGAACAACATATATCTATGCGAGATGTGTTTAATGAGATCATGTCTCTTAGATCTCTAAACGAACATGCGCTTTTATTAATTAGCTCTTTGCAAGACGACAAACTAGTTATGGTCAGAAAAATTTAAGACTTGCAATTGGAATTGTATTTGTATTTGTATTTATTTATTCCAATTTTATGCTAACAAGAACTTAATCTTATAAGTAAGCATAAAAGCCAAGTTGAAAGTAACATTAGTACTGGTTTGAACAAATAACTATTAGTCTAAGACTTAACAAGAATTTTAAATAAAAGGCATAGATGCAAAATATTAGTAAGTACATTAATAAAAATTATACATGAATAGAAATAAGATAATTACCATTTCATAAAAATTATTATAATCAATCTACAAGAACAAACTTATAAAAACAAAAAACAAAAATTACAGTTATAAGTTGAATGTCACAATTACTGCAAGTAACAAAAAAAAAGCTTTTTTAAATTGCGTTGCGTTGCTAATAAACTGCATATTATTAGGAAGCGAGTTCCAAAGACGTATAGCATTTACATAAAATTGACGTTCGGACATGAAGCAGGCAAATTTTGGTTGTAATAAACTATTTCCTCGGTTAGATCTCAAGAATTTAAGCTTTTCAAATAGTTAATGTGGCTCTTTAGTATTAATGATTTTATGTAGTGAACCTAGTGTTCTCAAGTTTAGCATTTTATCGAAGGTAAGACTGAAAATTTGTTTTGCATGCTGCGATACGTGATCGGTACGCTTAAGCCCAAATATGTACCGAGCAATACAGTGTAGTGTACTACTTCATTTCTGTAACTAATTTTGATGCCACTGTAACGGCTGGACCTATTAATGGCTTTACGCCGTACTTTTAAAAAGGAAAGAAAGGAAAGAAGAAAGTCTTTTAGATTTTTAGACTTAGCACAAGACGGACTCTTTATTCAATTTTTCAGATCTATATAAATTAAAAATACCAGTATTTTTCTTCTATACTGCAGCCAAAACTCCTCCCCATATTTTTACATACATTGAAATTAAAAGTAGTCAAAACCAATTAATTAACATATTGAGAAATTTCTTTACATTTATAAGTTCTTTGTTTTCTTTTATTCTTACACTTCAAATAATTACTATTGCTGCGCTTGCAATTTCAATGCAGCAACATTGTTTGCGTCAGTCGCGATGTAATATGAATCATTTGACCCAGTGCAGAAATGAAGATAAACAAAACGAAAATTAGTTTGTTGTCATCGACTCAAATATTTACTGTACCGTGGGCTGGCTGTGCTATGACACTACACCCTTACTCTTCAGCGAAAAATTATTACTTGAAAGAATTTTTAAAGACTGGAGAGGTGTTTGGAGCAGTTTACATACGTATGTAGTTTACAAAAATGTTCTTATTACCTATATTATTACTAAAGAAAAATAGATAACATATTTAGTTATAAATAAGTCTCTATTTTTTTAAATATATATTTCATATGTAGATGTAAGTTGTTTTTCAAGAACTTATTATTTTTATTAATTTATTAGGGGATAACTTGATTAAATTAAATTTATCTTCTTAGTTACTTCTTATGTATTTCTTTAAAATATTGTTGTGCAACAACTTATTTTTACCGTTAACCTCTACTAGTGAATTTACGCCTAATCTATCAATTATCTTATATGTTCCATGATATGGGCTTTGTAGTTTCTTTTTATTTTCTAAACCTATAAAAACTAAATCACCTATTTCTAATGAAGCTTCATTCTTATTTCTATCATACTCTTTCTTTCTCTTGAGTTTAACTGTTTTAATCATATTTCTAGCTCTCTTAACGGATGTCTTTAACCTTATTTGTAATTCATTACTATAATCTTCTAAATTATATATTTTATCATGTTCATTTAAAATATCACTCGGAAGTGATGGTAATTTTCCAAATGTAAGTTCATATGGAGAATATGATGTATCTACATGTGGTGTGGTATTGTACGCAAACGTGTAGTACGGAACCCATTTATCCCATTCTTGGTCATCCACAAATGATAATAAATATTCGTTCAGAACCCTATGATTTCTTTCTAGAGCTCCTATAGTCTGATGATGGTACGGAGTTGAGAAAATTTCTCGCGTGTCGAGTAATTTACATATGTTTGCCATTAACTCATTTTTAAATTCTGTGCGGCAGTCAGATCTAAGGATCTTAAAACATCCGTATTTAAGTATGAACTGTTCTACTAGAGTTTTTGCAATAGTCTTTGCTTCTTTTGTGCTACCATAAATTTTGTAAGGTCGCATTGGATAGTTAAAATGTATCAATTTCCATTAGAAAATTTTAACGGGCCTACTGTGTCTATAGATATATTTTCAAAACTTGTTGTCGGTGTATTCGTAGCTATTAAACCTTCTTTAATATGCCTGTTTATTTTATTTTTGTGACATTTTTCGCAGTTGTGTATGTAATCTTTAACCATTTTTCTCATATTCTTCCAGATGTATCGTTGCTTCAATTTTAAAATTGTCTTTCTGATTCCTAAATGTCCTCCTGTTCGAGTGTTATGATATTCATCTATCAATTCGTATTGTTGCAGTGTACTTTCTATATGTCGTGGAGCTTTGTAAATTAATATTTTTATAGGCGAGGATTTATTTATTTTCAACTTGTTGTACTTTTCTTTGAATGCATTCATTTCAATATTTTCAAATATATAATCTTTGTCACAAAGGGCTAGCTCCTTTATCTGTGATCTATTTAATAAACAATGTAGTTTCTCCAACATCGAATCTAGTTTCGAAGGGTCATCGCTACACGTTATGTGCACTTCATTATTATTTATATTCATAGTAACGTTACTCTTTTCTTTAATAACAAATTTTAATTTCATTGCCATTCTTACGTCATTAAAAGATGTGCATTCCCAAATGTAGAGGTGATCAGTCTCTTTATGAGATGTGCTGTTCCTGTTAACACGTTCTTTGGTATCCATACTCATTTCACTCGCTTGATTGTCATTTCTTTCCTCATTTTCATTATTGCTCCTTTTACGTAATTGTTTTGTTTTGCTCCTTGTTATTGCTAATATTTCTTTTTCACTGCTCATTGGAATCATATTTTTTAAAATTTCGCTGTCGTATTTTATTCTGGATAATGTATCGGCGTTAGTGTTCATTTTGCCTTGTTTGTATGTAATTTCAAAATCATAATCAGACAAATCTAATCTGATTCTGGTCATTTTGGACGATGGGTTCTTATGTGAAAATAGAGAGACTAGTGGTCTGTGGTCAGTCACTACTATAAATTTTCTTCCATATAGGTAGGGTTTGAAAAAGTTTATGCTCCATTGTATTGCTAGGAGTTCTTTCTCTATGACCGGCTTGTTTATATCATGCTTTTGTAATGACTTACTAGCGTATGATATTGGCAGATCATGTCCAATCTCTCCTTGCGAGAGAACAGCTCCTAATGCAAAATCGGATGCGTCAGTAGTTACGATAAATGGCTTCTCAAAATTTGGGTATTGTAGGATTGGTGAATCAACAAGTTTATGTTTTAAGCTACAGAATGCTTTTTTGCACTCCTCTGACCAGATGAAGGTTGTCCCTTTTTTGAGTAGGGAATTTAAACATTTTGCTACGGCTGCAAAGTCCGGTATGAAACGTCTGTAATAGTTACAAAAAGCCACGAACCTTTGTACGTCGTCTGCATTTTTTGGTGTTGGGTATTTTAAAACAGACTCACATTTAGCTGGATCCGTTTTAATACCTTTGTCTGTTATTAAATGGCCGAGGTATATTACTTCCGGTCTGAGAAATTGGCATTTGCCCGCGTTTAGCTTTAAATTGTATTTTTGCAGGCGCTCAAAAACTTTAACCAGATTTTGGTTATGAAGCTTAAGTGAACATCCAAATACTATTATGTCATCGACATAAAGGAAAGCTTCTGAATTCAAACCGCTCAAAGCTATTGTATGCATTGCTTGGAAGCTATTTGAAGAGATCTTTAAACTGAATGGTAGACGTTTAAAATGGTAATGCCCGTCTTGTGTAGAAAATGCTGTTAATGGTCGTGAATTTTTGTCTAGTGGTATTTGATGAAAAGAGCTTGTCATGTCTAATGTTGAGAAGTACTTGGCTCTTCCTAACATGTCTAGGACGTCCTCTAATCTTGTCAGTGGAAATTAGTCGTTAACTAATTTTTCGTTCAATTTCCTGAAATCTACAACCAAGCGCCATTTTTTTTGTCATCATTGCTTTTCTTTGGAGCTAGTAGCAATGGTACATTGTATGGGCTTACCGAGGGCTCAATTATGTCATTGTTTATTAAATTTTCTACTTGTTTGTTTATTTCCTTATATTGTGAATGAGGAAGTCGATAATTTTTTATATAGACTGGTGTTGTGTCTGACAAGTTTAATTTTTGTGTATAAAAATTATTAGTCGTTAGATTTTCTCCTTCAAGATGGAAAATAGATTGATGTCTTCTAAATATGTCTCTTAATTCGGTCTCGGTACTGTTGTCTAATTTCAATTCTGTCATTAACTTCTTAAAACGTTGTTCGTTTATTCCTTCATTGTGTTCGTTTTTTGTAGTCAATATTGTGTATTCTGTTAATTTTTCTGTTTTTGGCTTAACCTCATTCAAAATTACTTCTTTATCGTTTACGTTGATAACCTTGATGTGGCAGAGACCTTTGGGAGATGCTAAAGAGTTAGATAAAAACACGCCTTCTACGAGTTCTTGATTCAAAATGACACAGTCTTCCGTTATTTCAAGGTTTATTGGAAGGATCATTTCCGTTCTGGGTGGTATTGTGTAATATTCATGCTTTGGTAGTCTTGTTGCGATAGGTACTACGTAATCCGTTTCGGCTATAGGAATCGTAATAGTGAATGTTTCATAGTCTATCTTGCATGCGTATTTTACAAAGAAATCTCTACCTAGAATTCCGTCTGTAGTGATGGGAAAATCGTTATCCACTACGTGAAAATCATTGTTGCACGGTTTTCTCCTACGCATAATGTTAATTTTGTAACGCCTAAAGAGTATATTTCATCTTTAGTTATGCCTGTTAGTTTGCATTTTTTATCGAAATTTGTTTCAAAATTTGCGTTCATTTCTTTGCATATCGAAATGTCTGCTCCCGTGTCTAATAGAAATGTTAGAGCACGATTTGTTTGTGCGCATTTTAGTGTTACGTAATTGGTGAGATTCTCTGATATTAGGCAAATTTTCTTTTTATTTATTGTTGGCCTTCCGGAGGTGCTTGGAAATCTTCCTCCGGGCCGTCCATGTTTCCCTGGTGGTTTATTACACGCATATAGTGTCGGTTACTTCCTTGATTGGAGTTCCTCTGATTGTTATTTCTATTGTTATTAGCATATCTTCTTCTGTTGTTGTTGTTATATGACGAATGCCTTTTGTTGTAATTATTGTTGTCATGTACAAAATTTCTGTTATTGTTGTAGTCAGTGTGATTATTTCGTTGATTTGTGTTATACATGAAAGTGTTATTGCCTCTAGTGTTATTATATCTATTTATATTCTGAGGGTTGTTTCTGTTATTATAGTTGTTGAACTGTCGAGTTTGTTGTCTGTTGTGGTGTACACGGTAGCTAAAAATGTGAGAGCTATTGTTTTGGGTGTCTCGTTCGATTTCCTGTGCAATATCCACGGCTGTGTTGAAATCCTTAGGCTGAGCTGCAAATAATGTGGTTTTCAAACGATTCTCTAAACCGTTTTTGAAAATTGTCAGAGCATATTTTTCATTCATTTTTCCTACTACCGCCTTTTGCTCACTTGTTGCAGTGTTGCCTAGTTCATTAATTTGTAACCTATTAAGTTCCGATACTAAATTTAAAATCTTGTCTTTGAAATTTACTACTGTGTTATTCTTTTGAGTTGTTAATGCTAATTGTGTGTGTACCCGAGCGATTGTAAAATTGCTCTTGTATCTTTCTTGTAACCGTTTCTTAAGTTCTTCGAGTGTTGTTACATCAGGGCCTAAAGCTGTTCGAGCTGCCGCATTAAGCTTTACACTAGTCACAAATTCTATTAGGCTTATTCTTGCGTCAGCTGTATAAGATCTGTGTAATAACTCTATGATTTTCAAAAATGGTTCCAGTTCTTTATATTGTCCGTTGAATATTGGTATGGCCTTAAGGGCTGTTTCTAGATTGAAAGCTGACATGTTGTTTGAGTTACTATTTTCCTCTTCTATTTCTGTCCCTGAACTTTCACTTCCTTGTCTTGGCTTCAAAAACTGGTCTATTGTATTCACTATCTTATCAAATGTTTCTGTCTCACTTTTGCTAGTCGTATTTTTTACTAGTGTTTCTCCAAGTGCTGCTAAATGCTTTTTAGTTTTCTCTTTAAATGTCAATGAATATTTTCTATTTGGAGCCTTACGCAAGTTTGCTAAAAGTTGTTGAACTGTATCTAATTCCATTTGAGTTTGATATTATTTCACAAACATTTGTTGCAGATATATTTAGAGTTGTTTTTTTCAAACATATTTTTACCAATTTTTTTTTACAAATTTCACATCTGAAACATCTATAATGAAAACTATCCTTTTCATATGCTAGATATCTTACCTTACCTATATCTATAATCTTTTCTTTGCAATTGGCACAATATTTTTCAAATAGAATGCCGAAACACCCTTGGTAAAAACAATTTGTTGCTGATTTTGACATAGTAATATTTTATCATAATTTTACAATTACTATACTCAATATCTTGATGTTTTCTATCAAATTCTTCATTTCTATTCATTCAATTGTTTTTTATTTTAAACTGAATTGTTTATATTGCGCAACATCTGTTTGCGTACATAGTTCTTATAATATCTATTTATTAAATACAATATCGTTATAATCATAAAAATAACACTAATGATTCCTACTATATTTAAAAATCCACTTTCACCGCTGTTGCTGCTGCTGTTATTATTGTTATTGTTGATTACCTCTTTGGTGCCGAACCAACCCATTTTGGTGTTTGTTGCTCGGACCGTAGTTGAGTTTTTCCAACGCTATTTGTTGTAGTAAACGCTGCTTTTGGGCCAGATCGTTAACTAGTGGTAGGATGTTGTAAATTTCTGCTACCCGTTGACGTGCGATTACTCGCTTACCACCTCTAACTCTTTTTCGTGTTTTGTCGATTGTTTCCTGTGTGGTGTTATTTCCCTTCCGCCGTTGTTGTCGTTCTTTGTATTTTTCAATGCTTATAGGTTGTGGTCCCGCTGTCTTAGGTGTTGGAATATACACAGCTGTTTCGCGTTGTTCTGCCAATGCTTGTGGCACGTATTCTTCTTCGAATTTCCTTGCGTTTGCTGCTGCTCTCTCAAATAGCGCGTTGAACATCAATGTCCTCTGACATTGATGTTGTATGCGTGAAAAAATCACAGGATCAAAAAGCTGAATCGTTAGGGCCTTGTTGAGCAGGTTGAAATTTTGGCTCGATCAGATGTTGCAGGATCAAAAAATGTGCAGGGTCGGTTTGCAGGATCGCCATGTGGGTACTTCATTTCTGTAACTAATTTTGATGCCACTATAACGGCTGGACCTATTAATGGCTTTACGCCGTACTTTTAAAAAGGAAAGAAAGGAAAGAAGAAAGTCTTTTAGATTTTTAGACTTAGCACAAGACGGACTCTTAATTCAATTTTCCAGATCTATATAAATTAAAAATACCAGTATTTTTCTTCTGCCAAAACTCCTCCCCATATTTTCACATACATTGAAATTAAAAGTAGCCAAAACCAATTAATTAACATATTGAGCAATTTCTTTACATTTATAAGTTCTTTGTTTTCTTTTATTCTTACACTTCAAATAATTACTATTGCTGCGCTTGCAATTTCAATGCAGCAACATTGTTTGCGTCAGTCGCGATGTAATATGAATCATTTGAGCCAGTGCAGAAATGAAGATAAACAAAACGAAAATTAGTTTGTTGTCATCGACTCAAATATTTACTGTACCGTGGGCTGGCTGTGCTATGACACTACAACTGTTGTACGCTACATTAATTTTTCTCTTGCTTGCAACATCACAGCATGCATATATTTCACACCCATACAAGAGGGTGGGCACAAAATATGCCTTTGCCAGAAGAATTCTAATCCTTTGCGGTGTAAATCTTTGCGTTACCCAAAGGTTGCGGAGCATCCCGTAAACTTTTCCTACCGTGACATTTATATGATTGAACCATGTAAGCGTGCTATTGAAGATAATGCCCAGGTTTTTCGTAGAAGCCACAGTTTCAATATAGAAATCATGTAGAGCAATTTTTGGAATTGGCGAGATATTGGTGGCTTTCCTGCTGACAATAAGGCATTTTGACTTTTTTGGGTTTAAACAAAGACCATTTGCACAAGCCCAAGTGTAAACCCGCTCAAGATCGCGGTTAAACCTGTCAACGCAACTGTTATTATTACTTATTGGGCAACTTATATAAAGCTGAACATCGTCTGCGTACATATGTACATGGCAAGATTTTAAAATATTTGGCAGGTCGTTAACGTACATAGAGAAGAGAAGAGGTCCCATAATGGAGCCTTGAGGAACACCACGGACAACTGGCAAGGAATCCGAAAAAATATTTCCAATATGAACCGATTGCGACCTCCCGGATAGATACGTCGACAGAAAACGAGTGTCAGTCAATGAAAATTTAAGCGTATTTGATAATTTAGCACATAGAATTTTGTGATCGACAGTGTCGAATGCTTTAGAGTGGTCAAGCAATACCAAGAAAGTAATCTCGTTGCGATCAAGATTTGTTCGAATTTCGTCGGACACATCTAGCAATGCTGTAACACAGCTTCGTTTAGGTCGGAATCCGGATTGTCTATCTGAAAGTAATGCATTTCTCAAAAGGTGTTGATTTATTTGCTTGTGAATTAAGGATTCGAATACTTTGGATAGAAATGGCAAAATAACAAGTGGTCGGTAGTCATTGCAAGTTTTAGGGATCGGGATGACTTTGGCTTTTTTCCAGCTTGTTGGAAATAAGGATGACATTATGATGGTATTGAAATGATGTTTAACAAACAGAAGGAGTTTGGGAAGAATTGCTTTCAGGAATTTAGGATGTATCTCACCCAAACCAACTGCATTGCATTTTACTTTCAAGCAGCACTGAAAAACTTCATTTTGGCCGACACTTTCAAAACTAAAGCATGCGCTTTGATCTTGTTGAAATTCCGATACAGTGATTGGATTAGTTATTGGCTTTGGTACAGAAGTATCAAAAAAATTTTTATTCAGGGTGTTTACGTCAACGTCTCCACCTGCTTGATCAACAACCCTGCCTACCCCAATCTGCCTTATCACATTCCAGGTCTGATTTCCACCGATGGTTGAGTTATATTTGTATTCATAGTGTGATAATTTAGCATTATTGCAAGCCTTGACTACATTTTTTCTGCACTCCTTAAAAAATTGAAGCAATTCTGGTGTTTTAAACCTCTTCCAGCGTTTGTAAGCTTTGTCTTGTTTCGAAATTAAATTTTTAATCATGCCTGAAAACCAGGGTGGTTGATCATGCTTGATGATTTTAGTTTTAATAGGTACGTATTTCTCAAAAAGGAATCTAATTTTATTTCTAAAAACGCTGATTGATCATCAACTAATAGCATGTAGTAAACTCTGGTCCAGTCAATACGATCTAATTCAATACTAAGTCAATTATGATCAATGTTTTTAAAGTCTCTGTAATTTATTTTGTGTTCGGGGATCTTGATATTAAAATCGTAGCAGAGAAAAATCAAATCATGTTTAGAAAACACTGGGGCTGAAAGCTGGTCATATAGCAACACTTTGGAACAATCGCCGACGAAAATAAGGTCAAGTAAGGTATTAACATTTTGTGAAATGAGTGGGTATGGTAATGTTTACGGCTGCAAGGCCTAAAGCGCTCATATTATCTATTAGATGATTTTCCGTCAGTAAATTACTGTTAAAGTCGCCAGAAACAATTATATCAGTGTGTGAAGATGAGAGATGTGCGATTTTTTCGAGAGTATTTGTGGTGTCGATCCCACAATTAGGCCTATAAACGTTACCAATAAGCAGTTTCTGAGATTTGTAAACTATATCGACAAAAATATGTTCGAGTTTTTCATTTTCATCAGACTGACAACACAACTTGCACGCAATATTTTCTTACTGCCACCCCGCCGGCATGTGTCCTTCTGTCTGCCCGATAAACGTTAAAACCACTTACCTTGAAAACGCTGCCAATAACACATGGCTGAAACCAAGTTTCGGAAACACATTTAACGTCCATTCCTGAATTACAAAAAATGTATCGAAACTCATCAATTTTATTGTTGAGGCTTTGCGCATTAATATGGCAGATCTTTAATTCCTCTCTCTGCTTGCTTAATATTCGAATCAGTGCAAAAGCACTATCTTTGCAGTTGCTACGAATGTTATTAGGATTCATGATGATTTAATAAAATGAGTTTTAAACGAATAATGTGATTAGCAACGCAAGCAACTAAACATAGAAGTTTAGACAAATTAATTTTAGTGTGATTTCCAAAATGATTTAAAAACTTTAATTTTGAAATATAAAAATAAATGAATAAATGTATAAAAATATAAAAATAAATTAAGTGTAATGTAACAAATAATAAAAACGTTCGTATAGACTGGCCATTTAAGAATGTGCTGTGATTGTTGTATTTAATGTTGTTGTGTTGAGTCGTTGACAGAATCAGGTGCACGAAAAAACTGCTCTACGTTTGTTTCGCCTGTGTCATTTTGGTAACTATTCTCCATGCGCTGCGCTTCTCTGTTGAAGTGGTTCATTACAGGAACAATAAGACCAACAGCTTCGTATAAATTTTTCAACGTGTCAATATATATGGCGCTTTCGTTGCTTTTAAGTTTTACGTGCACTACGCCGCGACGGATGAAAGCTGCAGCCAATAGATTCTGCTTCTTGAGACGCAGTGCGTGCTGCAAGATGGCTGTATTTGCTTTCGTAAGGCCTTCATTCACAAACATCGGCTTGGATGACTGTAAACCGGCATGATGCAAACGTAAGAAATCTTTACTCGTTCTTCGAAATTTAGCAACCGAGTTGAGAACAAACTTTCTATCATACGCTGTCTCAAATTTCACTATTATAGTGGTATCTTTGTTATCATTGTGAGTTAATTTATGTTGACTAAGACGAAAATATTTTTTATATTGGGTGGCTTAATATTTGAGGAAGTGCAAATTTGAGATAAAATACTCCAAAGATTTTTACCTTCAGAGTAAGGTACACCATTAAGCCGCAGATCACAGGAAACAGCAGCGTTATCTTGCCTGGCAAGTTGAAATTTAAGTTCTTCAACCTCTTTTTTAAGAGAATCAACATCTGCAGATTTACAAATATCCAGCTCAGCTCTATGGGACACGAAATCAGGTGCATTTTCTTCGAGGCGGTTTACTCTTACGGTGAGGTCAGAGAGCTCTCTTTTTATATCCAAAACATTGCGGCGGAGCTCATTTAATATTCTCTTCTCACTTGCGTGGATGGCAGTAGTGAGTTTGCTATTTATTTTTTCGCTCTGTCTGTAGAAACGAGCATCCAGCATTTGGTTTAGCCTGAGCATAAACGAGTCTGTTCCGGTCCCTAGCTGTGGTGCTGGGTTGTCGTGGATACCAAGAGGGCGCTTGTTTGCAGTTGTTGGTGTAGTTGGTTCAGCAGGGCTTGCACTTGATTTCGCTGTTAGCTGTTGCGAGTTGGGGGTAAGTGGGGGGGGGGGCAGAGAGAATTTTGTCGGCAGAGAGAATTCGGGCCTGGAGACATACCTTGCATTTGTCTGGTCGGTTATTCTTCTGCATAAACTCCAAGTCACTTTTTTTTAGATTGACACAGTGGCAGTGAAAGCATTCATTGCAGCCAACACATTTGATCTTCTTATCGTCATCCAGATGACGATCGACCTTGGCTGAACAGATGCACGGCATATTTAAAACTTTTAATTGTATTTTAATTGTTAATAATGAGTTGGCGAGAAGTGAGAGATTAAGAATGAAGAGATATGTTTGTTTTTGGTACTACGTTTAAGTGTATTAGTTTACATTAACAGATGCTCTCTTTTCATCGATCGACTGAGACGACAATGGGTCAAAATCTTGCGCTTTGTTTATGATGAGTGATTTATTGTTTTTTTTTTCACGGATAGCCAGTTACTTGGTTAGTTTGAGCGCAGGCGGCAGTCGCTTATTTATTCAATTTGTATTTTCTGTGTCTGCCACTGACAGCTTAAACTTTTATATGTATTGTCTATCAATTTAGGGTTTTTCGTTTATTTTTTTTTCGTTTAAATTTGTGTGAAAAAATTATAAAAACACTGTTTATTTAAAGTGAACACTACAGTCTATCACAACTATGCAAAAATAGTTCGCAAAACCGGTGAGTGACTTGTTTTATTTAATTAAATCTGGAGCACGAGAAAAAAAACCGACCGTCCAGTTCGCTTATTACATACTTTTTTCGGTTAAAAGAGAGGTAATTGAAAATAATTCGGCTTCTGCGATTGCCAATCTTGCAAATGAAGTTAAAGTTCTTGCAGACGCCACCGTTAGCGTTGCTATTAACAACACGGCTAAAAATTCTAATAGTAAGCATGCAGAGGCCCTGCGTCACAACAGCAATAACACACCTGCTGCCCCGCCGAATAACAAAAATAGCTCTGGCGCGCGCTACTTGAATAACAATTCTGTCAGTGTGTTGAGCTCACCATGCATAGCAGCGAAGGCCCTATCTCCTTCAATTGAAACTGCAGCTCCTGCTCTTACTCCAATTGCTCCTCTCACTCACACTAACGGCTACTCTCTTAGCTTTTCTGAAGTGGTTGCTACTTATATACCTAATTCTTCAGCCGTGCTTAATGTTGCTACTCGCTCCCAAAAACGAGCTTACTATATAATGCTGCTTCTTCTCACGATTTTGATGCAATAACAATACTTGAGACGTGGATGAAGTTCATTATGAAGTTCATCGTAAAGATCGTACGCTAACGTCTGGCATGTCTAGAGGTGGAGGTGTCTTGATCGCGGTTTCGTAGAAATATGACAGCAGGAAAATACCACTGCTTATAGATGATGGTATAATTGAACAAATAATTGGGGTTGGAATTAGTTTTAAAGGTTTTCTAAGAGATGGCGTAACTATCAATAGATCGCATCGGGCACACCTGTGACTATATTCATTTCAAAGCACATTGTCTAAGCTTCATTTTTTAGTATGTGTCATTCCACTGAAGTGTAAACAACATATATTTTTTTTCTCTGTGAACATGTCGACTTTCGTTCCAACAAAACGCAATTTGCGGGAAGGTTTACTTTTGTGCTTCCATTTGAAGAAAAAAGCGGTTGAAGCACAACGCACGCTTACTGAGGCTTACGGGGACTATGCTCCATCGATTTCTACTTGTGAGTACTGGTTCCGTCGGTTTAAAAGTGGTGATTTTGATACGGAAGACAAAGAGCGTCCGGGCCAGCCGAAAAAGTTTGAAGATGAGGAATTGGAGGCTTTGCTCGATGAAGACCCGTGTCAAACCCTTCAAGAATTGTCAAAATCATTGGGAGTCGACTTATCAACGGTCGGCAAACGCTTGAAGGCCATGGGAATGATTCAAAAGCAAGGAAATTGGGTGCCGTACCAGTTGAAGCCGAGAGACATGGAAGAAATTTTGCATGTGCGAACAACTGCTTCAACGGCATAAAAAGAAGAGTTTTTTGCATCGTAGTCACTGGCGATGAAAAGTGGATCCATTACGATAATCCTAAGCGAAAAAAATCGTGGGGACCACCCGGCCATGCATCAACATCGAGGGCCAAGCCGAATATTCATGGCGCCAAGCTTATGCTGTATATTTGGTGGGATCAGAAGGGTGTCGTGTACTATGAGCTGCTAAAACCTAACGAAACCATCACTGGGGAACGCTACCAACAACAATTGATGCAATTGAGCCGAGCATTAAAGGTTAAACGGCCGGAATATGCCAAAAGACACGACAAAGTGGTTTTTCAACATGACAACGCACGGCCACATGTTGCAAGAACCGTCAAGGAAACGTTGGAGGCGCTGAATTGGGATGTGCTACCCCACCCGCCTTATAGCCCAGACATAGCCCCTTCCGACTACCACCTATTCAGATCGATGACGCATGGCTTGGCTGAGCAGCGCTTCACTTCTTACGAGGATACCAAAAAATGGGTCGATTCGTGGATTGCCTCAAAAGACGAATCGTTCTTCCGGCGCGGAATCCATATGCTGCCAGAAAGATGGGAAAATGTTGTAGCTAACGATGGACAATAATTTGAATAATATACATTGTACCGTTGTTTCTAAATAAATGCTCAAAAACCGAAAAAAAACCTTTAAAATTAATTCCAACCCCCAATACTTTCGTTCACTGGCCGTTCACTGCAACCTTACCGAAATTGTGTTTATTTTAAGCTATATTCCTCCCAACAGTAGTGTAGATTTATATGATTGTCATTTATCCAACAAAAGTTTCATTATTTCTCGTATGAATCCTAATCAAATACCGTCCGTTCTAGGCGACTTCAACTTGGGGGGTATTGAATGGAGATATTGCTCGGATGATAAAATGTTGATTCCTTTTAATTTAAAAAATTCTATTGAGCATCACCTTTGCGATTCTCTCTGTCTTTTTCAGATTAACAATGTCCAAAACGATCTAAGCAGGATTTTAGATTTAATTTTTGTGAATAACGACATGAAACATCATATCAGCAGATGTGATATGCCACTCACAAGCGAATCAGTGCACCATAAGGCTCTATCCATACATTTCTCATTTTATTCATATCTAGATAAAATCCCCCATGCCAATGATTTGTATTACGATTTTCGTAATGCGAACTACTCAGCTTTGAATAATTTTTATAACAGTATTGACTGGAAAGTTTCACATGGAAGAAATATCTTTTCTATGCACTGCTGTTTGAAAAAAGCACTTAGTGAAAGTTTTTATCTTTATGTACCCACCAAATGCAAACGGCGTAGATTTATCCTGCCTTGGTACAACCAAAGTCTTTTGCGTTTAAAAAACCAACGAAACAAGGCACAGAGCAGATACAAAAAAACAAACTCGCCTGTAGATTGGTCAACTTTTGTGTTGCGAAGAAAAAAATTTGACTTTTTATCTAAATTTCTCTGCAAAAAATATCTAGATACTATAGAGTCCAATATTAAACGTAACCCTAAAGCGTTTTGGGTATTCTACAACTCAAAGCGAAAAAGCTCAGGTATTTCAAAATCAATGGAATTTCAAGGAACCCAAGCCAATAATATGCAAGATATATGTGACCTGTTTGCGAAATTGTTCGGTTGAGTTTTTAGTGATTTCGATCCTGTTATTAGCTCGTCAGATTTCTCCCATTTACAGCAAATTTTTGATGTCGGCAATATGTATATTTCTGAAGAAGAGGTATACAGAACTCTCGTAAATTTAGACATGAACAAGGGCGCAAGCTTTGACCTTATTCCACCACTGCTTCTCAAACGTTGTGCATCTTCTCTGCACATTCCTTTAATTGTTATTTTTAACATATCTCGTCCAAACGGAATATTCCTAGATGATTGGAAAACGGCTCATTTACCCATTTTCAAAGCTGGTCAAAAAGGGTTAATTGAAAACTATAGACCAATTGCAAAACTATCAGTTATATCAAAAGTACTAGATGCTTTTGTAAGCAAACGTCTTTTTCACGAAGTTAAAATACACATTTCCAATCATCAGCATGGTTTTTTACCAGGCGTTCGACGTCCAGCACTTAAGCAATTTTTTAAATTATTGTATTAATACAGTAGAGTCTACAAGTAGACGCACTTTACACTGATTTTATGAAAGCATTCGATTGCCTTCCTCATAAAGTGCTCCTACTTAAATTGGAAAAATTGGATATTCACTCCAATTTTCTGATATGGATATCCTCGTACCTTAGGGAAAGGAAATTAATTGTTAATGTTGATGGGTGTTACTCCCGCATCATTCATGCCAAGTCAGGAATTCCGCAAAGTAGTCATCTGGGACCACTACTATTTAACATCTTTATAAATGATGTTAAATTTTTTAACTTTTGCGATGTCGTTTTATATGCTGATGACTTGAAGATGTATTCAGCTATACAGAAATTGTCTGATTGCTCGAGATTTCAGGACGACATAAACGCCTTCATATCCTGGTGTTGTAATAACAGTATGAAGCTTAATTTCACTAAATGCAAGCTTATGACGTTTTCTCGTAATTTTTCACCTTTAGTATTAAAGTAAATGTACCAGGCACAAGAATTTTCAAGAGTTTGCTTAATAAAAGATCTTGGGATTTACTTCGACTCGAAACTTTCTTTCAGCCCTCACAGAGTTTACGTTATTTCCAAAGCTAATTCGGTACTCGGTTTCGTCAAGCGAAACACTAAAGAATTTAATGTTGTTTTTACGCATAGAACCACCTTTATTTCCCTAGTCAGATCAGTTCTTGAATACGCGGCTATAATTTGGTACCCAATTTATCAAAATGACGTTGATCGGGTCGAGAGAGTGCAAAAAAACTTTACTGGGTTTGCGCTTCGACGAACGTTTTCGCACAAAAGCATGCCACCGTACGAGAGGAGATGCCAATTGCTAAACTTGCAAAAACTTACTGTGAGATTCAACCTACCTTGTATGCTTTTTATTAAAGATATATTGGACGGCAAAATTGACTCACCCGAGCTTTTATCTTTAATTCCATTCCATGCTCCAGCTAGACCGCTTAGAGAACACTGCACATTTTACGTCAAAGTTCATAGAACGAACTAGATAGGTCTTAATATGTGTAAAATTGTTAAAATAAACTTAGATTTATCTAGACCAGCCTTAATAAGAGATCTATGCGATAATTTGAATTTTATCCTGTAAATGTAGTTTATGAGATTAATTTAAGTAATTAATTGTCATTAATTTAAATACTCATTGCTCGTAAGAAAATCTTAGTTTTAAGTTATTTCCTGATCTGTATGGGCTAAGCCCAGTAGATTTTGTAAATTAAATAAATAAATAAATTGTCAGCTCCTACATAGTTCGAAAGCGTCCATGCAACCGGAGCTTTATGCACATATGAAAATTGGGATATCTACTTTCTTAATTGCTCTTGCAGCCAGGTCACATCCCTGGATAAACCTATATACTTCTGCTGCTGACTCGGTACCCGAAAACAAGGGCACCAAATTATTCACCGTTTTCGCTATGTCGTTTACATTCATAATCTTCGTTTAAACAGTACGTTTTCCCAAAATTGTCTTGCCTCCTGCAAACTTACTCTAACACTCCATGTGATAGTTTTCAATAAAAATACAAATTCTCTTCCTGCCATAAGTTACATGAACAAATACAAATTTAAAGCTTACAAAACACATTTTTATATTTTTTGTTTAATTCCCATTTATTTTAGGTTTTTCCCATATATTAACCATACATTAGTCGACTTTTGTAATACAAACATTCTTTACTATATTTAAAAGATTCTTTTTTTTATTCTCAATATTTTATAACAAATTTTAAAATTCATGACGCTTTGAACTTCCTTGACGCTGACTGGTTCTCTTCTCTGTTGATAAATCTTCCACTGTGATTTAGTTCCTTTTCTATTTTCTCATAATATCTGCTTCCAGGTTTGGTTTGCCAGGATAATCTTCAAAAATTCTACTGGTACAGTACTCATGATTGTCACTTAGTGGATCAAAAACGTTGTTGTTGACAATATGTGTTATCTAAAAAATTTTTTTCCAAACATTGAACTCCTAAAAACATAAAAAAAGGATTAAAACGAAACTTTAACCTTCACTAAATTTCATCCCTACCATACTCTTTCCGAGGGGTGGTATGATATGGATCCGCCATCAATAAACATTCCTAGCAGGACCCACGTGGATCCTACTGACAAACAAAATTTTCAAAAAATTTCCCCACAAATTAACAATAAGTTAAAATCCACTTTAATTATTTTTTTCCCGAAATACTCTCTTCTCTTCAAAATATTGTACTCGCTAAATTCTATAAAAAAAACTTTGTTTGTGAACAATAAAAGTTTATACAAAATTTTCAAAAATTTTCCCCAGAAATTAACAATAAGTTTAAATCCACTTTAATTATTTTTTCCCGAAATACTCTTTTTATTCTATAATACATAATTTTTGTTTTCTCTTCAAAATATTCCATCCGCTAAATTCTATAAAAAAAAAACTTCACTCACTTCGTTCACTCTAAAATGTCCTTGTTGTTCCTGTAACAACAGGCTCCTAACATCCTTGCTGTCCCTGCGGACAGAAGGATTCTACCGGCTGAGCCATTTTGTTGTAACCTCTTTACGAGGATACGCGTAGGTTTCTAGTCGTCGCCGAGCGACACCGCACCTAATAGTTGCTGCCAGCGCTAAAAAACGCTATGGGCAGCACCCTGACTAATAATTTCTGCCAGCGCTCAAAAACGCTGCATGCATCTATTAAAAAACCTCTCTGTGCCGCCACCCGAAGGTGCATTAAGACGTAAGAGTGGGTTTATACTTACGCAGAGGTTATCCCTCCTGATTCGTGCTGGTCTTGTCCGCTGGTACGGTTATAATACAACTGAAACATGTACTCAAAATTGTGTATTCAATTACCTATATATTTAGTTATACTTGTAAAATACCTACACTAATACTTATGACTCTTTTGTTAATATTATGTACATAATAAACGAATGCTTTAATCATGGCTTGAGTATACTCTTTGGTTTACTCTGGTTTGAGCACTTAGCAAAAGCACACCAATTGTTTTACTTCAATAGTGAATCGGGGTTAACCATAATATGGCGACCGTGACACAGTTCTTTAAAAAAAAAAAGGAAAGAAGGGTTTTAAGCAATGAAAACATAAAAAATATTATTAAAATTTAAAAAAAAAAATAAAAAAAAACAAAAACAAAAACATGAATAAGTGATAACTTCTTGAAAAAAACCAAGTTATGAAAAAAAAAGAAGAACAAAAGACCAGTGACTCAAGTTGCGTAATAAATTAACAAGTCGAGCGCATAGTTCTAGTCATATAGAGTGTGCTAAAATGTTAAAATTAAGTAAATATTAGAAAAAGATAAAAGAAAAATAAACATTACAACTATATATACGCATAAAACAAAACTTAATATATATGAAAATGTTAAATCAGAAAAAAGGCATTGTGAAGGGCGCATACGTGATCTTGCGTTAAAGTGAAAAGAAAATCTAATATAACAAATAAAAACTTATATTAAATAAAACCTTAAAAAAAAATATGCCATACAAAATTTGACAAAGGTACAGTCACATAAAATATCGTTCAAAAAGCCAAGAACTATGAAGGTCAAAAATAAAATTTAAAACTACAAATAATACCACAAAAAATAAAAAACCCAAACCAAAACTACAAACTACAATTCTCTTTATATTAAAACTTATTAATATTATACACATAATACAAATACTATTACCCAAAGAAGTAAAATATAAGGAAGTGGTGTAATAGCAGAAAAGTGTGGTATTTTCTATATTGGTGTTGGTTCACACAAATACAGAAGCAATCACAGAGGGCCGTATTCGGTTGTATCGTAAAAGAAGGCCCAAACTGTTAAAGTTTGTTCTTATGCATTAAAATTTTAGAAACATTTCAAGAATAGCAACAACTCTAATTATTTAAAAAATTTTTGATCGCTCGCAATTGGCTTAGAAGTTATAGGCATATAACGTTGGAAAAAGTGGACTAAAAATTTAGCTGATTTTTTAAGTTTTCCAACTAAACTAAACTTTATGGGTATCAAAAGAGAGATAATACAAGTATCTATTCAACAAGATATCAAACATAAAAATACATGAATTTAAGATACAACCCTTTTTTACTTAAAATCGCGAGGTTTTTCCAAATTTAATAAAAAAAAATAAATGTATCAAAAGGAGGCCTTCGGATGCTGCTTAGGGTTTACAAACCTCAGTAAGTACCACACAGGCTTCTTTGTCTACAGCAGTTCTGAATGTAGTTATCTTTTTAATAATTCTCTTCTTAATGTATTGCTTTCGTAAAAGAGAAACCACTAGTCTTTCAGACAAATTCTAATTATAAAAAAATTATATCTTAATAAATTCTTATGGAATTCTAAATTTGACACCTCGTTGAATAGATACGAACATTACCTTTGTTTGAATACCCATAAAGATTAGTTTTGTTGAAAAACTAGAAAAACTGCAAGATTTTTAGCTAATTTTTCTATATATGAAGGCCTATAAGTTCTAAACTTCAACTTTAATTACAAATTAAATTAGGTTAATTTTTTAAAATCCTTATTTTTTTGGGTGTTTCTGCCTAGTTGTTGTGTAAAAATCAGAAAAATTTAACAAACAGATACTAAATCTGATTCACTATGCTGAAAACAAGAGCGCCCCAAACATGTATTCAACTGCGAAAAATGACTGCGCCCCTGAAGCAGTGTTTGTGTTTTGACAGATGTGGTTTGATCAAACTGGCGGAAAATCGACGGGGTCTAAATTGCATTTTAAAACCATTTTTAATAAGAAATATATACATTTCTAACACACAAATAAGTTAAAAAAATATCGTTAGAAACTAAATAAAGCACTTTTGTTAAAAGAATTTAAACCGTATGGACATATTTACCTGTAGAACGAATGCGCATTGTTTTTAAGTTTTCGGGAACTATTACCGCACTATAACTATAACTATAACTATTAACCGCACAACTCATATTGCATTTGTTTTAGTGGTTTTTTTCTTTAATTTTGTTGCTTTTTAAGCAGTGAAAAATGCTTAAAATTAAATTATTTTCAACTATGTTGCTGAGGAGTCTTCCAATCAGATGCAAGGGTTCTCAAAAATGTCAAAAAACACACTCTTTCTCGCTGGCGCAATTTACGAATGGTGCGACAGTTCACGTACAGTGTATGTGTAAGCAACACCATTTCCTTATATTTTACTTCTTTGCTATTACCGAAGATAACCATATAATCAACATAGCAACAGAACACACAACAAATTACAGTAACATATATTTCACCAGCAATATACAGTAAAAAGACAAGTCATAACAACAACAGCATTACAAGTTCTTGCAGTCAAATAACAGCATCATGGTGTTTTCAATTGGAAGACCAAACAACTAAGTTAAATGAATAAAATAGCAACATCAGTCGTTCGTTTAACAATATGAAGTAATTCAATGATTAAGTTTATAAACTTTATTCTTTATAATAGTTCTATACATGTATCTATTGAAAATTTAAATTTTTTTTTATTAATAAATTTATATAGAAATACAATCCATAAATACATCTTTAATTAAGTATGATCTAGGTTTTATAGAAGATCCATTCTTTTTGGTTGTCTTTCTCAATGTCAGAATTTGATAATTTAAAATTTAAAGAAATATCGAAACATTTCATAAGCATAACTAAACGCATTCTCCAAAGTCGTCCGCTCTCTGCAAACGAGGCAAAACAAAACGAATATATCTCGTTGCTTATTATTTCTTATAATGATATTTTAACATATGGAAGAGAACATATTAAAAACGAACCAATACGAAGTAAAATTTTAAAATATAGAGCGCTTTTGATTAATTGTTTCAAAAAGTTAAAGTGTAAAACAAAAGTCTAAGATATTGATTCTTTGACATTAATTCAAACAGATGTTTTAACTACTTCAGACACAGATGAAGAATTTAGCGATGCTCAATCTGATGAACAAGTTTTAGCTGAATTAAACGAAATCGATAAAGAATCGCTTAATTTTCTTCAAAACCTTAAAACAAGTTCGTCAAGTACTAGTTATTGTTGTGAAGACTTTAAAAAGGTTAAATCTAAGATGCGTACAATTGAAGAGAAGAAGTCTTTTATAAGCATGTGCGCTTCAATTATACGTGATAATTACAGTGGTGATCCACTTTCCTTACAATCATTTATAGACAAAATTAATCTAATTGCTGCTCTATCTGACGATAATTTGACAACAACTTTTATAGCATTTATAAAATCAAAGTTAGAAGGTAAGGCTCGAGAAGCATTACCACACAGGATAGACACAATAAATGATATAATAATAGCATTACGTGTAAGAATTAAGCATGACAATTCGAAGGTAGTAGCTGGGAAAATTGCTGCTCTAAAAGTTAAAAATGAAAATTTTTCTGATTTTGCAAAACAAATTGAGGAGCTTTCTGACGCTCTTGGACGTTCATTAATAGTAGAAGGGATGACCCAAGCTAAAGCTCATGAAATCGCAGTTGATCAGACAGTAAATACTTGCAGATTAAATATTAGGTCTGATTTAGTTAAATCTATTCTTGCATCAACTACATTTACAGATTCAAAAGAGGTAGTAGCGAAACTTATTGTTGAACAAACTAATGAACAAAAAGAAACACAAGTCTTAGCCTTTCGCACTGAGACTTATAATAATCATCGCGGTAATAATTTCCGTGGCAATAACTATCGGGGTAGTCGAACTTATTACAATAGTCGTTACCAGGGTAACAGTCGTGGTAATCGAGGCAATGAACGTTATGGGTACTATAACAATCAAAAATATTCAAATAGTTACAATAATGGGAGAAACACTAACCCTCAAAATAATCGAAATTACAGTGGTCGCTCGAGAAGTGCAAATATTCATGCTTTAAACGCATATGCCCCTCAGCAGCGACCGCTGGGGGAAGACAATCAGACCAATTAAGCTTAAAAATTGAGAACAAGTCCGTCTACAGTTTAAATTTGTCATACTCAGATTTTATCGAACTGAACTGTACGGATTCAAAACATATGTGTTCTTTTCTGGTAGACACACAAGCAGATGTTTCTCTTATAAAAAGATCTAATATTAATGATTACACTAAAATAGATGCAAAAAATAAAATAAATTTAACTGGTATAACTCCAAATACAATCTTAACTTTAGGCTCAATCGACACCAATTTAATTATTTCCGGTTACTTAATTCCAACTGAACTTCATGTCGTCGATGACGACTTTAACATACCTTCCGATGGTATTTTGGGAAAAGATTGTCTCAAATCAAACAAATGCAACATAAGTTATGAAACTAATAGTATTTCTTCTTTATTTAAAAATATTGAACTTGAACTTCCAATACTTCATGGAACCAGGTCAGAAGAGTGTATAATTCCACCTAGGTGTGAAGTTTTTCGTTATTTCAATGTGGGAAAATCTTTAGAACCATTGTTCGTAGATTCTCAAGAGGTATGCAATGGAGTTTTTACAGCAAGGTGCATAATCTATTCAAATAATTCAACTATACGTGTTATAAACACAACTTATGATTTTAAATGTATATCAACATCAAATCTTAAAACAGAAAAATTAAATAACTAGCATGTGTACGAAATCGATAGGCTTACCGATAATTCCGATTCACGATTATATGAATTAAAAAACGTACTTAAAAAAAATATTCCAAATCATTTATTTGACAAACTTATGCCATTGTGCGAAAATTATGCTGACATTTTCGCTTTAAAAACTGGTAAAATGTCCATAAACAATTTTTATGAACAAAAACTGCGCTTGAGTGACAATACACCAGTGTACTGCAAAAATTATCGCTTGCCATATTCTCAAAGAGACGAGATAAGTAAACAAGTAGACTCTTTACTGCAAAACGATCTTATTGAACCAAGTTGTTCTAATTTTAATAGTCCACTCATTTTAGTGCCAAAAAAGAGTTCAGATAGGAATAAAGCGTACAGAATGTGTGCAGATTTTAGAGCAGTTAACAAGAAACTAATCGCGGATAAATTTCCTCTACCACGTGTCAACGATATTTTAGATAACCTGGGACGAGCTAGATTTTTTCTACAATTGATTTACTTTCGGGTTTTCACCAAATACCACTGCACATAGATTCACGTGACATTACATCATTCAGTAGTACAGATCGTGGCGCCTTTCGGTGGAAAGTTTAGCCATTTGGGCTCAACGTCGCTCCAAACTCGTTTTCGCGAATGATGTCGATTGCTTTCGCAGATATTGCACCTAACCAGGCCTTTTTATACATTGATGACATTATAGTCATAGGTTGCACTGAGCAACATCATATAAACAATCTTTTAAGTGTTTTTGAAATTTGCAGAAAATTCAACCTGAAGCTCAACCCGATCAAATGCAATTTTTTTCGTCCAGAAGTAACTTTTCTGGGGCATGTGGGCAAGTGCACCGCTAATGGTCTTTTACCTGATACTTCTAAGATTCATTCCATTGAAAAATATTCAACCCCTTCTGACAAAGACTCAGTAAAAAGATTCGTCGCATTTGCTAATTATTATCGTAGATTCATCCCTTATTTTGCTTCTATAGCAGCATCTTTGAATCGTTTAGGAAGAAAAAATGTCCAGTTTACTTGGAATAAAGATTACCAAGAAGCATTTGACAATCTGAAGCTTGCATTGATTTCACCAAAATTATTGCAATATCCAGATTTCAGCAAAAAATTCATAATAACTGTTGACGCTTCAAAATTGGAATTGGGGCCGTATTAAGTCAAAATGTAAACGGTAATGACTTACCAATATGCTTTGCATCTAAAACATTTAATTCTGCTGAACAAAAAAAACCGGTGATTGAATTAGAACTTCTAGCCATTCATTTTGCGATGAAGCACTTCAGACCGTATGTCTATGGCACTGATTTCATTGTAAGATCCGATCACAGACCATTAGTTTACCTTTTTAACATGAAAGATTCATCTTCAAAATTTTTAAGCATACGACTAGAGCTCTCAGAGTACAAATTTGTTATCGAATATATTAAAGGCAAAAATAATGTTGCCGCTGACGCACTTTCGCGTATTGCCATTGGAGATTTAAAAAATCAAAATACCATTTTTGCAGCGACAACTCGAGCAATGTCTAAACAATTATTTAAAAGCAAAGAACTTGAAGAGTCAGGTCAAGAAAAAATGAGCACAAATACTGATTTACCAATTTATGACAAATTTTCTTATGAATTTAATAAAAAAGTAGCAAAAATCCGTTCGGAAATAACAATTAATAATGACAATAAAATATCTAACGTGCACATCAATGTGCACAACAAATTTAAAAAGATAATATCACTGACTTTTGTGAATGTTAACGAAACATTTGATTTAGATAAAATGCTTTTGAGACTGCAAACTGCAGTCAACAATCACAAGATTCACACTGTAGAATGGCCAAAAGATGATACATTTTTTTCAATATTTCACTGTACAAACCCTTAAAAACCATGGTTTAAAGACATTGACTACTCTAAAAATAATATTGACAGACCCAATAGAAATAGTTTTAGAAAAAGAGAAAAAGCAAAAACTCATAAACATCTATCATAACGACCCAATTTCAGGAGGTCATTGTGGAATTAAAAAATTATACGCAAAATTACGGACCAAATTCTATTGGAAGAACATGACCAGAGATATTGCTCACTTTGTTAAACTATGCGAAAAATGCAAACTAAACAAAGTTAGACCTGGAAGTAAGGAACATTTATTTTTAACACCTACACCAGCTAAACCATTTGACATTTTCGTAATAGACACTATAGGTCCATTACCGATAGCGAGCTCAGGAAATAGGTTTGCGTTAACTTTAATATGTGACTTAACTAAATATTTAGTTACAATTTCGATTCCTGACAAAAGTGCGAGCACTATTGCTGGAGCAATTCTTGAAAACTTTGTATTAGTTTATGGTACTATGAACTGCATTTAATCTGATTTGGGAACAGAATTTAAAAATGAAATTTTTTCAGAATTAACCAATTTATTACATATAAAGCATAATTTTTCTACAGCCTACCATCACGAAAGCGTTGCAACGGTTAAGCGAAACCACAGAGTATTCAACGAATACTCCGTGCTTATTTTAATAAAACTTCTTCCGACTGGGATACATATATAAAATATTTTACATTTTTTCACAACACGACAACAAATTCAGTATTGACAAGAAGTTAACACCATATGAACTAGTATTCGGTAAAAACGTAATCCTTCCTCAAGAATTAACAAAAAAAATATTGATCCAGTCAATAATTCATATAACTATGCTAAAGAAGCAAAATACCGATTGCAAAAATCTCATATTTATCAAACACAAATTACGTAACAAAAACTATTATGATAAATATGCGAAACCATTGATTTTAAAAAGAAAATGATAATTTTTTGATTGTATAAGCTATTTTTTACAAATTAAATAAACTGTATAAAGTTAAAATTTATTAAGTAACTAAGAAAATTAATGTATGCAATATATTTGTTGCCATAAAACAATTAACCAATATTTAATACTCATGGAACTACCTAAAACATTGGAAAATTGCATTGTTTTAAATTCAAATTACTTTATAAGAAAACGAATTTTAAGAAAAAAGGGAAGAAAAAGTAAAGATTTAAAATACATAATAAAATTCGTTTCAAAGGAAGAACAATCTGGCCAAACCTGATCAATTTGATCAGTTTTTCTTTCTTTGGAAGGTATATATATATATAAACAAGTATATATTTAGTTATACTTGTATATTTGTACATATATATGTTAATATTATGTACATAATAAACGAATGCTTTAATCGTGGCTTGATTGGTTTACTCTGGTTTGAGCACTTAGCAAAAGCACACCAATTGTTTTACTTCAAGAGTGAATCCGGGTTAACCATTATACGGTTTATCCTCCAGGTGTTATCAGGACGGATCGGTCTTGAAGCTGTTTAGGTAATACACTGTAATTTTCTGAATCAAAACTGAACCTTTATTTTAGCGGGGACCAGATATTCATAATATATCTGGAAGAAGAACTTCTAGAAGAAGATAGAATTAGAAGAAGAACTTCTTAATTTTTGCATATATTATTTCTTATTCTACATAACAATTAGGAAATGCTAACCTCGCATTTCCTGAATTCTTGGCAGAGATTGTATCTGGCTCAAGAATTTACTCTAGTTCTATAAACATATATGCAATTAGTTATTCTTAAAAATATACATTCTTAAAATAAACATGATTATTCATTCTTAATTTCTACGCACATACTTATTTAATAATGTGAGCTTGAGCCGAACAAGCGTACAAACATATTCCGCGTTGTGAAAATTACGTCAGATGCATAGCCAAAATGAATGTGGGTTAATTCCAACAATAAAATATTATTTAATTTAATTTCGTTTTTTGGAACCCTGGAAGGTTTTTCATTAGATCTTATATATAAATCTGGTAACAGAAATCATATTATTAATTATAGAGCGATTATCACATCAACAGTGCACATTTGCTAAAATTTTCGATCGTATAATTAAAAATAACTTTTTGATAACATTTGATAACTATGGACTGCCAACATAGATTCCTTCCGGGCAAATCTACAAGCAGAAATTGGGCCATGATTACAAATATTATAGCAAGCGCTATGGAAAATAAGGATCATTTAGACGTCATTTACACTGACTTTTCAAAAGCGTTCGATAAAGTTAACCACAGTATTTTGCTGCATAAGCTCAAAAACTTCGGCCTGTCGGAGTCTCTTGTAAACTTTTTCAAAAGTTATTTAGAGAATAGAAAACTTCTTGTTGAAATAGGATCAACGAACTCTGAATTTGTTATTAACGCAACTTCTGGTATTCCGCAGGGAACTCATTGTGGACCACTGCTTTTTCTTATTTTTATTAATGATTTGCCACAAAGGTTTAAGTACTCAAAATGCTTATTATTTGCGGATGACGTGAAGCTCTTCTCAAAAATTTCACATCCATATAAATGTTTCAATCTGCAAAGTGACTTGACTATTTTTTATGATTGGTGTTTTTAAATAACTTGCATTTAAATATTAACATATGTTGTGTCGTATCATACACAAAACGTTCAGTTCCAATTTAAGAGAATTGTTCTTTAAATAATAACTATTGAAATCGCAAAACTGATGTAAAAGATTTAGGGGTATTTTTTTGATTCAAATATAAGTTTTAAAAGCAACTTCGACTATATAATTTTAAAAGCAAACTCAATGCTAGGTTTTATTAAAAGAAACACTAAATCACTTTTTGTCTCTCTGATACGTAGTATATTGGAGTATTGTTCGATCATTTGGAATCCTTTTTATAATGAACATTCTGTCCGTATAGAAAGAATACAGAGAAATTGTACAAGATATGCTCTTAATAAAATACATTGGAATGACGGTCTTTGACCATACGAAGCTCGGCGTAAATTGCTTGGTCTCCAGTTGTTGAAGGATCGAAGAATCTACTCTGATCTAATCAACATTTTACAAAACAACAAAAAATGTGTGGCATTGTCCGCGTTGTTAATAATTTACAATGCACCAAGGAGTTTGCGCAACAATCGTATGCTGGAAGAAACATTTCATAGAACTAATTACGCTAATAACGAACCTATAAACCGCTGTATTAAACTGTGCAACACTTATTGTTCAATATTAAATATTAACAGCCCACAGGCCGAATTTCGTTTAAATTTATTTACGATTTTTAATTAATTAAGTAAATACATTTTTATCGTTTTTTTATCGACATCGACATAGTCCAGCGCATTAAAATCGAGCGGCTACGCTGGCGCTTGGTCATGTCCAGCGCATGAAAGACGATACTCCAGTGAAGAAAACATTCGATTCGGTACTCAGCGGTGGTCAACGCAGAAGAGGACGACCGCATCTTCGTTGGAAAGACCAAGTAGAGGACAACCTGACGAAGCTTAGAATTTCCAACTGGTGCCAGCAAGCGAAAGACAGAAATGGCTGGCGCAAATTCTTAGATGAGGCCAAGACCAACATACGGTTGTAGCTTCAACTAAGTAAAAAGTGAGTAAGTAAATACATATTTATTGTTAGTTAGCTAATTATTTTAATTATTGCTATTGTTTTGCATAGTCTATAAGATATATTCTGTAAACCAAACAAACATATAAAAAAAATTAATTTATCTTTGATTTATGCAACGTAAGCATTTGTTTGTTGGCTTCTTTGTGTTTTAAAATAACACTTGCTGTTTCGCATGAAAGTTAATCACCCAACTGGTTTCAGTGTTTATTTCATGTTATTCTGTTTTACGTATGCCGTCCTTGGCATTGAATTAAATTAAAGCGCTGCAATGCAATGAAAGCTGATCACCCGATTTGCGGTAGATCAGTTCTCATTGTCGGCACTTGACAATAAACAGACATTACTTTGGGAATTAACTTTGGTTCTATTAACATATATTCAATTAAATAAAATAATTCTTAAAATAAACATGATTATTCATTTTTAACTTCTACGCACATACTTGTTTAATACTGTCAGCTTGAGCCGAACAAGCGTACGAACATATTCCACTTTGTGAAAATTACATGCATAGCCAAAATGTATGCGGGTTAATTCTAACAATAAAATATTATTTAATTTAGTTTATCTTTGCTTTATGCAACGTAAGTGTTCGGGTAGCGAACGATCGAGGATAGATTGGCGAAAAAAGAGAACAAATGGGTTAGAGTGGGTTGGGAACAATTTGTTTTTTATTGATATCTTTTGGTAAAACAATTGTAGTGTTTTAATATGGTTGATTGATGGTGTTGAGTTTGTCGTGGTGATGTCTTTGTCTTCTGGATGGGTGGGTTGTTGTAATATTGGTTGATGTCCAATTCGTGTATATGATGTACATCAATGTGTGCCTTTGATGTAATTAATGTTTTCTTGTTGTAAGTTCTTGTGAGTGGGTCGTTTCTGTTGGTGGGTTTTATTAAGATGATCTTCACTTTCAGTCTTCTAGAACGAGTCAAGATAAAAACGCTGGCGCAACGTTGCTGTTGCCGAACGACAACTGTCTGCGCTTGCGTGACTTGTAGCGAGTAAATCAAGCGGACGTGTTTAATATACACGGTGTTTACATTTGCCGTAAACAGTAAGCATTTGTTTGTTGGCTGATCAATGAAATGATTAATGAAGTGTTGTATCACAACACAACGAGCAGCTTATTCAAATAGCCAGAATAATCATCATGGCAAAAACAATAGCGGGAATAATTATTTCCAAAATAACAACAATAACAACAGAAGAACATCACATTACAGAAACCAAAACAACAACAACAGAATGTATGTCATGAGGGAAACATTCAGGGAAACGAAGAATGCTCGGAGATCTATTCAGAGAATCTTCCGGGACAGCAAAATTAAAGATTTAGAATATATCAAATAAAAACCCAAATTATATTATTGCAAAATGTAAAAATTCTAAGCAAAAATTTAAATTTTTAATTGACACAGGAGCAGACATTTCGATCTGTAAACTCGAAAATATAGCGCAAGTCACAACCATTAATATAGTTAATAAATGTAAACTAACAGGAATAACAAAAGAAGAAACTGTAACCCTAGGATCTATACAATTAAAATTAAATTTTTAATGTGACGTAAGAGAATTTACACAGACGGAATCATAGGACGAGACTTTTTAACTAAACATATGTGTAAAATTGACTATGAAACACAAACACTAACGATAATACTAGGCAACACTGACGTAGTAACATCTTTATACATCAACAAAAATGCATTCAATATAAATCGAATACCATCTAGAACAGAAATTATAACTCCAATAAACTTAAATTTAGATCAGGATAGTGTAATCTTAAATGAAAAAATTCAGACAGGGGTATTCATAGCAAACTCTATAGTTCCATCAAAAGGTATATGTTATTTAAAAATACTAAACACAACAGAAACAGAAATAATATTAAATAAAATTAGACCGAAGTTGATACCACTATGGAATTATTTCTATTTTAAACAAGACACGTAAAAATGAGATTAGATTCCAAAAAGTTTTGAAAGAATTAGACGTAGGGACAAATCATCCACTTATAAATATATTCAGACAATATCAACACATATTGATTCATTTAAAAGAAGAATAATTAACAATAAACAATTTCTATCACCAATAGATGATACACCAACATATATAAAAAATTATGGATTACCATGCACTCAAAACAAAGAAATTCATGAAGAGGTTGAAGAACTAACAACTAATGATATAATTGAACCATCCACAAGCCCATACAATTCACCACTTCTACTTGTACCAAAGAAAAGCGCTGACGACACAAATAAATGGCGTTTAGTAGTTGACTTTAGAAAATTAAATAATAAAAAAATTAAAAGACAAATTTTCATTGACAAGAATAGAAGATGATTTAGATAAACTCGGTAGAGCAAGGTACTTTTCCACACTCGACATGACGAGTTCTGTTCACATACCTCTGCGAAGGATAGCCACCTTGTCGTTGGTGTAGATGCTTAAGTTGCAATGACATAGTGGGCTATGACGACGGGAGCGCGAGCTCCTGGCAGGTTCACCCATGTTGTAAAGACCACTGTGGAGCAATGAACAAAGAGCTATCTCCCCCTAACACAGGGTGTCATGTTGCACCGTGCCTTTTGGATGGTTTGCAGCCAGGGGGTAATACCGGTTGTATTTGAACGGCGACCTCACTGATACCTGATCGCCTCAGTGAGTATTTGTGGGCTTTTCATGGTAAGCGGGGTGTAGTGTGCTCACACATATGTACACTGCCGACCCTTGCGTTTTATTATTTCTTTGTAGACAAGCGGCAATGCATTGAGTGACAAATATGCTAGCACTGCACTTTCGGCGTGCGCTGCACTCAATGCATGCGAATGCTGCGGACACTCCTCATTGGAATTGAGTGCGTCCTCATTACTCACTCAATTTTTATGACTGTGCCTCAAATTTCATTCGTCAACCCAAAAATATGAAATTTGAATCCCTCTGGGAATTATAATTCAAGTGTAAGAATGAAACGCAAGGTTAAGAATAAGAATTTTAATTAGTAAATATAGAATAGCTATAGATTAATAATTTAGTATAACACTGTAAAAAGGTTTAAAAGAGCCGAGCTGGCCACCAATAAAGCAGATTTTAAACTAGCAACTCAAGTAGGCAGATCTCTGCCTTGTATTGATTACTTTAACTTCTCCTCTTGCCTTGGACTCTGTCCAAGTAGGCAACAAATTAGTCGTCAGTGAAGGCAAACTCTGCCACTGACTTAAATTCAAAACAACAGTCTCAAAACATAAATCCATTACATGGCTATCCTGCCACTCCAACTTGGAATCCTGTAAAATACATTTTTTTGGTGCATCGAAATTTTATTGATGGACGAGTACATCCCGCAGCAGACAACAATAGCACCGAGAATACCTGTTCCAGTCTATGTGCCACTACGTATCGGTCCAAAGGCACTGACGATAGAGGAGTACCGAAAACGCCAACTCCAACGAACCGAAGAAAAGCTGACAGCATACCCAAAAGTGGACATACCGAAAATACAAAAAAAGCGCGGTGGCTTAAAAGTTAAACTTCGCAAACGCCTGGCGCACCTTTTGGCCATCACTCGAAAAGAACAACAACCAAGCTGGGACATCTCAACTGCGATATGGGCAGAAATCGACAATATCCGCAAGCAGCTCAACACAAAAAAACAAAATAAATGTACGTTCCTTTCTAGGGCACTATTTTGGCAACATCAGGAGCGGTAGTCAACTCACAAACAGAATACGCAGAGATGGTGCAAGAAGAGATCGTGATGATGAACGCTAACAACAACAACAGCAGCAGTAACAGCAACAAAACCGACACAATTAACATTATTGAAATGATATGTCTTGTTTTTATAGTTATAGTTATATTACATTACATAGCTGTGTATTTTAAAAAATACTTAAATAAACAATTAAGTAGAAACTTAAACATCAACACAACAGTATAATGTAAATTCATTTTAATAATTATGCAAACAAAACAAAAAAAATATTTTGTAAAATACACCACAAATGGAAAAAATAATTAAAAAAGGTAGAAAGAATTTATAAAAATATAAGAAAAAGTTATGCTAGAGGCTACACAAGAGCCACATTAATATCAAAACAGCAACAGCTAGAAGATTTAAAAGAACAATTTGACTTATTAGCAAGTCAAAACAAAGATCGCAAAGAATTAGTAGCTTTAAAATTAGAGTTCAATAACATTCATTTAAATTCCCAAAAATTAATTTTAGAACAATTTAAAACAGCTGAAGACCATAATGAATTAGAAGAAGAAGAAAAATCTGATACAGAACAAACACCAATAATGGCATCCTTTAGTTTAGAAACTGCCTCAAAGGCATTGCCCACTTTTTCAGGTAATTTTAGGGATTTAGACAGTTTTATTATAACAGCCGAACTCGTAAACAAAACATTAAGCAATGAAGGTAAAATGGACTTCTTACAGTATGCTTACCATACAAAATTAACTGCTAATGTACGCACCTCATTAGGTAGCTGGTCACAACCATCAAACTTTGAAACTCTAAAACAACAATTAAAAAGCAGATACAAAGACAACACAACAATAGCACAACTACAGACAAAACTTAGCAATTTACAACAACGGAACTTAAAAATACATACATACAAAGAAAAACTACTCGATATAATAAAAGGACTGAACAGACTAGGAATCAAAAGTTTGGGAACTCAAGCCACAGAACTAGAGAAAAACGTCATAATAAAATGCAATAACAAAATTGCACTCGACGCATTTAAGAAAGGTCTAAATGAAAACTTGAAACCAACTATTTTCGCTCCGCGACCAAAAGATTTATTGGAAGCCGCAGAATTAGCACTCGAACTAGAAAATGAGTCAATGACTTCGCCAAATGCAATCATGCACTTTCAGCGGTCATTCAATCAGCCTCGAAACAATGCTAATACCCGCTATAATTCAAGACAAAATCCACACACACAACGTAATTTTACTACCTTCAACTCAAACAATAGGTACAATGAACCAACAAGATACAACAACAATTTTAATAGACACCAAAATCAAAACAATTACAATAACAGCAATATGAACCACAACAACAACTTCAACAGAAACAACAATAATTATGCTAACCAAGACCGAAACAGCAACCGAAATAGGAACCAAAACAACAGATACACAAACAACCATACAAACCGAAACATACACATAGTAAAAAGTGAGGGAAACGGGCAGGGCTCGGAAGACACAGTTTTTTCGGACAGTCAAAATTAAAGATTTTTAAAATTTCGGATACAAATTCTAACTTTATAAAAATAAAATACAAGAATAACATTATGACATTTCTGATTGATACAGGTGCTGATATTTCTTTATGCAAAATCAGTAAAAAAGTAGATGACAATTTTTATAACCCAGACAAAAAATGCAAGTTAACTAGCATTACAACTGAAGAAATTTTTTCACTAGGAAGCATTAATCAACCTTAATTTTGGAGAGAAATACTGTAAACATGAGTTTCAATTAGTAAAGTTCGAATTTCTAATTGAAACCGATTGTTCACTCCGGCACTATTTTGTGCTAGGGGAGTTAACTTCTGCTCTAAACTTCTGGCGCTTACAAGAATTAGAATAAGACGCTTCGCTTGAATGCTGTTAATCAACTGATTTATTATATATAAATAAATTTAAATAACTTATAGGCTAAGCAAAAGAAAACCGGTTTAGTTAGTTGAGAGTAAGTATACATTAATAACGCACAGTGGCGTGTTTTCATATTAAGTTCAATAGTAGTTTTAATTGTTTTATATATATGATTAATCAGTTTTAGTAAACGTTTTAAAATTAGCATAAACATTCTCCCCACCTTGAAAGTTGCTACTTTCTAAATACAAAAATTGATATAAAAAATTAAAATGGAGAGATTTCAAGAGATCATAAAAGGTTGCATTGAAAAGTTAAATATGAATTTCTACAATGTGTGTTAAAGATGAAAAGAATAAAACTTAAACATAATCCGAAGGCAGCGGACAAATTTTATGAATGTTTCTTTTGAATATCCCTGAAGCTGTCCGAACTGATACGACTCTTACTAGATTGTCTTCACCGTATAGTATTTCTTGAATTCTTCCAAGTAGCCATTTTTGAGAAGGCACATTTTCCTCAGCTATCAGCACTAAGGTTCCGATTTGAATATTTTCGCAAGCTGTTGTCCATTTACGGCGTTCTTGCAACAATGTGAGGTATTCTTTAGACCACCTGCTCCAAAATATCTGTCTTATGTGCTGATTGCGTTTCCAGCCCGGTGTAAGAGCTTCCAAATCATTTGGATCCAAAGACATGGGATACATTGGCCTCGAGTTCCTTATCGCTTCGATTTCTGCGACAACAGTAGATAATTCCTCGAAAGTAAGAGATGCGCCGTTGATGTGGTGAACCAGCATATTTTTTGCAACTTTGACAGCACTCTCCCAAAGCCCACCCATGTGTGGGGATTGGGAAGGTATAAAGTGAAAGTTAACGCCTCGCTCTGTACAAGCATCAAATATTTCAGTTTGCGCTATGGTGTCGCCAAATTGCTGAGCTAGTTCTCTCAGCTTGCGAGCTGCTCCACTAAATTTTGTGGCGTTATCGCAGTACAAATCTGAACTCAGACCACGGCGAGCAAAAAATCTCCTTAATGCGCAAAGAAAGGCTTGGGTAGACAAATCTGAAACAACTTGAATGTGGCAAGCTTTTGTGAGAAAGCAAACAAAAATTGCTAAATAAGCTTTGACAGGTCTCTTGCCGCGAATTTTAAAATGAATTGTTATAGGACCGGCGAAGTCCATACCGGCCTTCTGAAACGGATGAGAGTTTCCAACTACGCGAGCTTGAGAAAGATTTCCCATTTGCTGCTTTATAGCCCTTGGTCGTTGCCTAAAACATGAAATGCATGACCTAACTACCTTTCGAGTTATCTTTCTGGCATTTAAGACCCAAAACCGCTGTCTTATAAACGCTGATAAAGCTTGAGGTCCTGCATGTGAATTAATTTTATGCAAATAGGTTGCAAGGCAACTGAAAACACATGCTGACTTGGTAAAATTGCTGGATGTTTGGTTGTAAATTTTAAATCAGACTTAGATAGTCTGCCTCCAACACGCAAAATTTCCACGCTACCCGAATCATCGATAAATGGATTTAATTTTTGTATTTTTGATGATTTTATGAAGCAATTAGAGTTAAATGATAGAATTTATGAAGCAAACGCGGTCTGTTGAATATCGAACAAAATATAATTAAGTCCTCCTCGAAGTTCTGAAACTGTAATGGCTGATGAAAACGGTGTATTTGATCCACCTAATAATATTAAGCGAGCATTACGCAACCAACGATATATATAACTGAATGTACGATTCAACTTTAAAAAACTTTTAACAAATTTACAAGTAGTCACTTGATCTACAATAACATTTGAATTTGCAGTAAGGACCACATTATTGCGACGTTCTTCCAGGTCTAACATTTCGTTAACTACTCCGAATTGAGGTTGTGGAGGCCAACACGACCTATCTAAACTCAAAAAATCTGGACCCTTAAACCAAAGGAGGCAATGCTTAAGTTCGCTTGGCCACATTCTTCTAAAAATAATATCTGCAGGGTTGGACTTGGAATCTATTTTGCGACAATCCGTTATTTGAGAAAGCTCCTGAACTTGTGCTACTCGATTGGCGACGAATGTCTTCCATCGAGATGGATGTGATGATAACCAGTGAAAAACTATCGAGGAGTCGGTCCAATAAAACACAGAATTTATTTTAAACGATATTATTTGCCTAACGCGTTCCATAAGCTGAACAAGTAGAACAGCTCCCTGTAATTCTAAACGGGGTATTGATATAGCCTTCACAGGTGCAATCTTTAATTTTGCGGTTAGTAAATTAATTGAAATGTTTCCTGCCTTGTCTACCGTCCTCAAATAAATAGTACAACCGAACGCACGATTAGAGGCATCTGAAAAGCCATGCATCTCTATATTAAGTGCTAAAGAAATATCAGCAACTGCACGTGGAAAATTAAATTGGGAAACTAATCTCAGCTCTTGACGATATTTTTGCCATCTAGTATGTAAGTGTTGTGGCAAAGACTCGTCCCATTCCAACTTAAGCAGCCAAAGCTCCTGTAAAAAACCTTTTCTAAAACTATTATCGGATTAAGCAATCCCAACGGATCAAACAATTGCGCTAGTTCCGACAGCACGATTCGTTTTGATATTATTGAAGAGAATTCATTCGTGTATGCAAACTTAAAATTGTCTTCTCCTGAATACCATAATACTCCCAAAGTTTTGGCACAATCATCCGGCTCAATACTCAATTGCGCTTGCTCTAAATGAACTTGGGACATTATGTGTTGGACCGCCATTTATGTAGTTGAAATTTGCCAAGATTGAGAAGCTGAATAATCTCGTTTTTCAATAAAAGAAGCTCATCGATAGTGTTTGCGCCAGCTAACATATCATCCATGTGCACATTATTTTGCAAAATTTTACTACCTATCGGATATTTTTCTTTCGAGGTCTGAGCTAAAAACTGTAAGCATCGTACTGCTAAATATGGTGCTGAACTCGTACCGTACGTTACGGTTTTGAGACGCAAAACATCTACCTTGTGTGACTTCTCATCGCGCCACAAGATACACTGCCAATTACAATCTTCTGAATTTACTAAAATTTGTCTGTACATTTTAGGTATATCTGCTGTCAAGGCGTACTTATTGAGAAGAAATCTTATTAAAATGTCAAAAAGCTCTGGTTGAATCCTAGGACCGATGAGCAGATTATTATTCAAAGAATAGCCATTAGAAGATTTGCAAGAGGCGTCGAAAACAACACGTAATTTGGTAGACAAACTATTTGGTCTTAAAACCGCGTGATGGGGCATAAAATATTTTAATTCTGAGAAAGATAGATGTGGAACTCGTTCTAAATGATCCAGCTTGCGATATTCTTGGATAAATTTCGAATATTCTTCTTTGAGCTCTGTGTCGCGACCTAGCTTTCTTTCTAAACCTTCCAATCATTTCAACGCGATCGAATAAGATTCACCAACCCCTACGCCTGGATTTTTTAACGGTAGACGCACAACAAAACGCCCCGAAAGAGTTCGCTGCACGGTATTCAAAAAATAGTTTTCGCATTCTTGTTCCTCAGGAGAAAATTTTTGTGACTTCGTATTAACTGCCTCGCATTTCCAAAATTGTTCTACCATATCAATCAGCGATTGTTCCTTCTCCACGGCGCTATTTGAGACTATATTAGATTTTAAGCTTGAACAGCTCTTATACTCGCCCGCAACAACCCATCCTAAGGTTGCCCGCAGAGTAAGCGCCGAAGCAGACAGGCAGGCAGACAGGCACAGAAAAACTATGTGAACAAGAGAGAAAAAATTTATTTCTATCTCGTTTCTTCGCAGGGCCTGCCTGCCTGCTTCGGCGCTTACTATGCGGGCAGCCTAAAAGGGATTTTTGAATAATAGGCATATTTTCACCTAACCTGATTTGTCCTACGGATAAGAGTTTAAAAAATGTTGATACTCTAAGCAGCATATCTAGAACCCTTAATTCGTTAAATTTCGGATCAGCAAGCTCTAAATTTTTCGGTAAATTCCATTTGTTTATGTCTAAATCAACATTGGGAGAATACTGAGTGATGGAAGGCATTATTAAGAACTCAAGACTATCCGAAAAGTTTGTCAACCTTGAACGAATTACGGTCTCTACCTTGCCTAAAGCTTCAGTTTTCACACTGCCTATACCATTAATTGTCACTTGATTGTATTCTATGTTCATCTTTAACCTTTCAACAAATTCAGCAGTAATAAAATTTAGCTGACTTCCAGAGTCTAGAACAGCACGACAAGATACTAATTTTTCTGCCGAATCCGGGACATACAATATTGCGGTTGCAAGAAAATTCACAGCGTTCGATCCTCATAATGAATTGTACAGAGAGCTTGAATTTGAAAATCGTTATATTTCAGGAGTTTCTGTCGATTCTACTAAACTAGTCTCTGGTGACGTAAGCATTAAGTTTGCTCTTACGCTCATTTTATCTTTGTTTTTATGCTTCTCTTCCCTATGCAATAAGTCATTATGCGCACCACCACAGCTTACACAATGAGGAGCTTTGCATTCTTTAACCGCATGTGCTTTTAGTAAACATAAAACACAAAGAGAGTGCTTTTTTTATTTCAAAATAGCGCTGAATGGGTGATAGCTTGAGAAACTCTGAACAACTAGCTACTGCATGATTTCCTTTACAGCTTGCATAAATTAACTTTTCCCGCTCTTGGCAGGTCGTAAGAGAAAATGATTGTGGCTTTTTTCATTTTTCAAATTTGGAAGTATATTTTGTTGCTTGTTGCCGTTCATGTTTGGATTCAAATGAAGAATGTAAACCGTTTAACTCGCGATTTTCAAGAGTACTGCATCGATTCGCAAGAAAAGCAAAAAATGTTTCCTAAGAAGGCAGTTCATCACCTTTAACATGATCTTCCCATTTTTTAATGTTTCTATATCGACCTTTGAGCGAATGAGGAAATAAATAATAACATTGGCAACCTCTTCGGTGCTGCCTAAAGAGCTGAGAGCCCTTAAGTGAGAATTAACGTTATCAATCAACTCTCTTAAGGTTGATGGGCTTTGGCGAGGAATTCGCGGATATTCAAACAAATTTTTTATGTGAGCTTGAAAAATAATCGATTTCTTCTCAAAGCGGCTTTTTAAAAGACTTAAGGCATGAGCATAATTCTCACCAGTAACCTCCAGCGATTCAATGGTACGCAGCGGAATTGGACCCAATGCCGAGCGCAAATGCACGAATTTGGATAAATTTTCCAATTCCGAGTCGTTGTTTATCAACGATGAAAATGCGTTAAACCAATTTATCCACTCCGTGTACCAGAAAATGACGGAAAAAATCCGCCAGAAAATGACGGAATTTTAAGTTTTGGCAAATTGGACAAACGAGCAAGGGCGATAGTGCCATTTTGAGCAACCGAACCAAAATGGTGAGTTGATTCCAAATTACTTACGTTGCGACGATTATGTTCCGAAATACTATTCAAAATTTACGACTTTACTTCGCAGTAGAGTTCCTCATAAGCTTGACGCTTAGCAAACTCATTTGGTTCCTCATTTTGCTCAATTTCTGATTGAACGTTATTTAATTGTAAAAATATCGACTTAACTATACCGGCTCGAGTTTCGAGTTCTGCAATTGTCATTGAATTTGATTTTTCTTCGACTATAGACTTTATTTTTTCTAAGGATTTAATCAAGTTTTCCCGAGTCGGGCATAATACCGAAATTTTCGCCTTAGGAGGCATTTTAACTGCGCTCGAAATAAATTAACGAGTTAAAACGTTTGAAAACCGGTCGAAAACTTTAAGTATATAAAAACTGTTATATGTATTGTTTGCAACACGATGACGTAATGAACGAATATATTGAAACGTGTCTTTCGTTCTTGCTAACGGATGTTATGTATATACAAGCATAACCAAAGAGAGTATATATAAAGAGTTACAGAAACAGAGAAATGTAGTGAAAATGCATGACACACAACTGAATGTTTAATTCAATTGTGTGATTGACTGAAGTCAATAACCTATGCTTTGATATTGCAAAAGTTTCAAGCAATACTTTCAATGAAAGTAGAACAGAATAATACGATACCTTAAGCGGTGTATTTTCGCATACCTCCAAATTTGCTTAGCTTTAAGATTTCATATGTTATGTATTATAAGCTTTTAGGTTTTATGTTATTTTAAAAATAAAGGCAGTCACTAATTGACATTAAACAAAAACAGTTGAACTGTCTTTCCATTGTTTTATTTTTTCATAATATGGCGATCCTGCCAAACTGGTTAAAAACCAATTCAAATTTTAAAAGACTAGTTAAAGTGAAGGCCAATTAAATGCCGAAATAAGTGAATGAATTTAAAGAATCCTGCCAAACTGGTTAAAAACCAATTCAAATTTTAAAAGACTAGTTAAAGTGAAGGCCAATTAAATGCCGAAATAAGTGAATGAATTTAAAGAAAACAATATATAAAAAAAAAAAAATTGAAAAACGAAACTATGTCCTGGTGGAACAAAGCACTCAGTGCAATCCTGTTAGCCCTATCAGGATATGAAATCGGGCAAGAAGTGGAGCAGAATAAGCTCGAAAAATATGTTGACCGACAATTAAAGGTGGCTGAAACACAGGAAACCTTTATTACCAGTGAGAAAACCAACGCGCAAAACAACTGGCAACTGATAGCGTTACTAGCTATATTTTAACTAATAATTATAGTATATACTATGATAAAACAGCACTTAAGGGAAGGTTCTCCTGGATTTTTTTGAAAAAATCCATTTTTTTTTTTTTACATAAAATGAAAGTTACATACATGTAGAATGTTTGTGCCAAGGGATATTTCAATACGACGCGTATTTCTCGAGCTAGAGCGTGTCAAACGTACCCATGTCACGCGCGCGTACCAACTTTCTAAAAACTTTAAACGCGTTTTTCTCGGAACCATGTTTTCTAATCTAACGGACAGCACAGGGCTTGTTCTATTGATCCGATTTCCTTCATTCAAAGAATGTTTGAAAGTATATACTTTTTTGTACGCCTGGAACCTAACATTGGCATAAAAAATTGTTTATTTATAATTTTTAAACGAGATCTAAGTAAAAAAAAACAAAAAATTTAAATTTTTTTTTTAAAAGTCCATAAAATTGGTTTTTTACCAAACTTAATTGAAGTTAGGTTCCAGGCATATGAAATGTTATCAATTTTAATAAATTTTATACATTTCTCATTTCAGTTCACTACCTGAGGCCCCACACTGTCCCCGGGAGGTCGATGTTTTGCGCGCAGAGGTCGACGAGATCCGCCATTTTCAAGCCGCCATTTTGAATTTTTCAAATATCTTTTTTTTTTTACTCGTCAATAAACCACGAATCAAAGTTCAAAAGCATAAGTTCGTATGTCTTTTCATTTTCCCACAAACCATTCTCAAATTTTGCTGGTTTTTCGGCCAAATCCAAAAAAATCCAGGAGAACCCTCCCTTAAGCCGACGAAGAGAAACTCAAAATATATAAGGAAGTCAGTGCCTCAAAGCTGGAGGTCCAACACCCCCCAACGATTGGGAATGGGGGAAGAAAAAATCATCATTGTTCATCAATGGAATAAGCGGGCATCGGGATCACTATCAATGACAAAATAGATAAGAAACAATTAAATTATATAGCTTATAACTTAAGGTTTGTTGATTTTTTTTCTTAATTATATACGATTATATATACACACCAATATTTGTTTTTTGTGAATGTCGATTTTGGAATTATTTTTTTTTCTCTCAACTGACTGACACAATAAGGTATGTCTAGCCCAGTTACCTGGGAAAACTTATCAAACAAAGTAAAAGACATTAAAACAGAGTTTGATAAATCATACAAATGCTTAAACAAGACTGCAATACCAACAAGCACAACACGGATTAAACACCTTAGTATACTTGTAAGTCAACATAATTTAATAACGGGTCTGAGTAAAACAATATATCCATTGTTGAGTTCAAACCATAAAATTGAATTTAGCACATATTTTACGATAATAAAACAACGGTTAGAAGTTTTATTTAAGCGACTAGAAATTCAAGAAGAACTAAAATAAGTTTTATTTAAGCAACTAGAAATTCAAGAAGAACTAAATAAGTTCATAAACATAACACTTCGCAACTTAAGCGATAGCGAAAGCTCAGACATAGACATTGACGAATTAAAAAACCAACAAAATATAGCCACGATGACACCTATCGAGTTTATAAGCATTGCAACAAAATTGTTGCCTGATTTTGATGGAAAAGTAGAAAATTTAAATAAATTTGTAAATGCTCTAGATTTATTGGACACCATAAAAGATACTCATGAAAGTGTAGCTATTTCATTAATTAAAATTAAACTAACTCAAACAGCCAGTAGATTATTAAATAATGAAAACACCATTCAAGAAATCAAAGCTACATTACTCGGAAATGTGAAATATGACTCACCACAAAACATTTCAGCCAAACTCACTACAGTAAAGCAACAAAACAAAAGTGACACAGACTTCGCAAAAGAAATCGAAAGCATAACAATGCAATTGGAACAGGCATATATTGCAGACGGTCTGACGCCTGCATTAGCAAAAAGGTACACCACTCAACTTGCAGTAAAGACAATAAAAACAAATGCGAAATCTGAGGAGGTAAAATTGTTAATGAGAGCAGGTTAGTTCCAAACAGTAGGCGACGCTGTCACCAAATTCCTTGAACTAAGCTCAGAAAGTTCAGGAACTTCGCAAATAAATTACATTAATATTTATCGTAACCTTAGAGGAGGATATAGGGGTCGCGGAAGTTATTCACACCGCGGATATAGAAATTCTTTTAACAGAAACAATAGGTATAACTCAAGACGAAACGAAAATTTCTACGATAATGACAGAAACAGCACTAATAGAAACAACAATTACCCTAACAACAATAATAGTTATAGGGGACGAAACAACCGTAATAGAAGCGTTAGATATGCAGAAACGTCGGAAAACGTGGATGGCCCCCAGCTTGCCCAACTGGGGACTGTACCAATTTAAAAAACATAAAATTCTGCATATCAACCTCTCTTTAAATAATTATATTACAATAAAATCTTCTTTAAGTAACTCAGCCTCTACATTTCTTTTAGATACGGGATCAGATATAAGCCTTTTCAAAACAACACGTATAAACAATGTTAGTATAAATATGAATAAGATATTGAATTTAAAAGGTATAGGAAGCGGTACAATAAAAACACTTGGTTTCACTGAAGCTATTCTAGACATAAATAATTTCCAAATATATCATAATTTCCACATTGTTGATTCTTCATTTCCAATACCTTGTGACGGTATAATCGGTTACGATTTCATAAAAAATTTTAACTGTGTGTTAGATTACCAATATTCTGGTCCAAGTTGGTTTATCATTAGACCACACTTTTTAAAAAACCATCTAGAAGTCGAAATATTGGACTCACCTCAAGAAGATATGCTCTCACTTCCTGCAAGAGCGGAAGTCATAAGGAAAATTAAAATCACGAGTACAGATGAAGAAGTTTTAATTCCAAACCAAGAATTGAAAGAAGGTATTTTCATGGCAAGCACAATAGTTAATACAAAAAACCCATATGTTAGGATAATCAATATAACGGATCAAAATGTTTTTCTAATGCAAAATAATATAAAGACAGAAAGCCTCAACGACTATTACGTTTTAAAAACAAAAGAACAGAATTATAACCAAGAATGAAAAAATGTAATCTCAAATAAATTAATAAACAATTGTCCTTTATACCACAGAGAAAAACTAACGCAACTCGTTTCAGAGTACACGGATGTGTTTGCTTTAGAAACCGATGCGTGCTCTTTGCACAATTTTTATAAACAAAAATTTTTATAAACAAAAATTGTATCTAAAACATGAAACACCAGTTTATATTGAAAATTATAGAATGCCATTTAACCATAAACCAGAAATCAATAGACAAATAGAGAAACTAATTGTAGACAATATTGTTGAACCCTCAGTCTCCGAATATAACAGTCCCATACTTCTCGTACCCAAAAAATCGTCACCCAACTCATCAGAGAACAAATGGAGACTTGTAATAGATTATAGGCAAATCAATAAAAAGCTAGCATGTGACAAATATCCTTTACCTAGAATTGATGACATTCTTGACCAACTAGGTCGCGCAAAGTTCTTTTCATGTTTAGATTTGATTTCAGGATTTCACCAAATAGAACTTGAAGAAGATTCAAGAAATATAACTTCATTTTCATCAGAACAAGGTTCATTCAGGTTCAAGCGATTACCTTTCGGATTAAAGATATCTCCTAATTCTTTCCAAAGAATGATGAATATAGCATTTTCTGGTCTCGGTCCAGGCAGAACTTTTGTATATATGGATGACCTAATAGTCATTGGCTGTTCGGAAAAACAAATGCTCACAAATTTACAAGCAGTTTTTGAAATCTGTAGGCAAACAAATCTAAAACTTCATCCAAATAAATGTAAATTTTTCAATTCACAGGTCACCTTTTTAGGACACAAATGCACAGATAAAGGCATTTTACCAGATGACTCAAAATTTGAAAAAGTCTTATCATATCCAAAACCAACAACTGCTGACGAATGTAAGAGATTTGTAGCATTCATAAATTATTATAGAAGCTTTATCCCCAATTTTTCACACCATGCAATACATATAACTAGATTAACAAGAAAGAAAACACCATTCATCTGGTCGAATAAATACGAAAACGCGTTTCAATATTTAAAAAACTCTTTACTTTCCCCAAAAATATTAAAATATCCTAATTTCGAAAAACCGTTCTGCATAACTACGGACGCAAGCAAGATCGCATGCGGTGCTGTATTGAGTCAAAACCACAACGGAATACAACTACCCATAGCATTTGCATCCAGAACCTTCACCAAAGGTGAAAGCAACAAGTCTGTAATAGAGCAAGAGCTTACCGCCATCCATTGGGCAATAAATTTTTTTAAACCTTACATTTATGGTACAAAATTTCTAATAAAAAGTGATCATAAACCACTTACTTACCTCTTTGCCATGAAAAATCCTTCCTCCAAACTCACACGAATGAGACTCGACCTCGAGGAATTCGATTTCGAAATTGAATACATTAAAGGAAAAGACAATTGCGGTGCAGATGCTTTATCTCGTATTGATTTTGGGCAAATCAAACGACTTAAAGAAGAAAATTCTGCTATTATCCAAGTAGTCACAAGATCAAAAAGTAAAAATACACCCTTCCATACCAATACTAACCCAAATGAAAATGTTTTAAAACAAAAAGTCTATACCACTATAACGACACACGAAGTAAGAAAGTTACCATGCCTAAAACTTAAACTAAAAAGGTGCACCAAAAATGAAAACAATATTGAAAAATTAAATGATTCCTCCAATGTAATTTTGTTCCATGGAAAAAAGAAGTTATGTGAAATAAATGTTAAAGATTTCATTGCTTATGGGAAGATTGAATTAGCTCAATTTTTTCCCAAACTTGAAACATTAGTTGGCAATGCAAATTTTAAAAATGTAAAAATCGCGATTAATGATAAATTATTTAAATACGTCGACTCTGAGGAATTCAAAAAGATAGGCAACAAAAAATTAAAAAAGTTAACTATTGCAATAACACCAAAAATCACTGAAATTACTTCACCCACACAAAAGATTGAAATACTACAAAAGTATCACGATGACACTGCATTTGGAGGCCACCCAGGAGTCACCCGATTACTATCAAAACTAAAACGACAATATTTTTGGAAAAATATGATTTCAGACGTGAAATCTTATGTAAAAAATTGTGAAAAATGTAAACAAAATAAATCTGGGGTAAATCATATAGAACCTCTTATTAAAACACCTACTCCGACTAGAGCTTTTGATGCCGTGCAAATTGACACAATAGGTCCACTTCCGAAATCATTCAATGGCAACGAATACGCACTGACAATAATTTGCGATTTAACAAAATTTCTCATAACAGTAGCTATTCCAAACAAATCAGCTAACGTAGTAGCCAAATCTATAGTAGAAAATTGCATTCTTGTTCATGGACCCATACAACATATCCTAACAGATATAAAAGCCAAGTGCTAAATGAAATATGCAAACTTTTAAAAATAGAAAACAAAACATCGACTACATATCGTCACCAAACTTTAGGTACAGTAGAGCGCTCTCATAGATCTTTTAACGAATACATAAGGTCATATATATCATCAAATAAATTTGATTGGGATCATTGGCTTAAATATTTTACGTATTGCTACAATACAACTCCATCCACAACACATGGCTACACACCCTTTGAGTTAGTGTACGGGAAATCCGTTGCACCCTATGACTTTATGTTAAACGGAAAAGTAGATCCAATATACAATTTAGATAACTACGTTACAGAACTCAAATTTAAACTACAAACAGCCCAAAAACGAGCAATAGAACTGTTAGAAGGAGTAAAAGTGAAAATGAAAGAAAATTATGACAAGAAGGCAAAACCACAAATTATTAAACAAAACGATATGGTTTACTTAAAAGACGAAACCGGCCATAAACTGGATAGTCTTTTTAAAGGTCCATATAAAGTGCTAGAAACTGACCATTTAGGAAATTGCAAAATCGACACACAGCAAAAGGTTAAAACAGTTCATAAAAATAGATTAAAATTAATCTAATTCAAATTTTATACTTACAAAAAAAAAAAAAACCAATATTTGTAGAATATGTAAAAAATCAATTGGCGTGGAAAATAAATTGTTAATTAGTAAAAATGGAGTTTAACTACTAGAATTTACATATAAGTTATGTCGGCCAAATTCTCAAAAAAAGAAAAAAAAATTACCATTAGCCATACTAATAACTCTAAACACAAAAATTATCATTATATCGTTTTATATATATATATATATATATATATTTAACGATAATACATATATTAGTTTTGAATATATAAAATTAATTAAGTTTATAAAATTCATTTTGGTAACAACCATAAATATACTTCAAAACAGTTTCAATGATATTGTACTATTAAATCAATTATTATTTCAATTATATAAGCTACATAAAAAAAAAAATGTTAAAATTAACGAAAGCTTTTATCGAAATCGTCTGATCAACGATCTCTATAAAAGCTTTCTCTTTAAAAGGGGAGGTGTAGTGAAAATGCATGACACACAACTGAATGTGTAATTCAATTGTGTGATTCACTTAAGTCAATAACCTTTGCAAAAGGTTTCCTGTTGCAATGATATTCTGTAATTCAATTGCGTGATTGACTGAAGTCAATAACCTTTGCTTTGATATTGCAAAAGTTTCAAGCAATACTTTCAATAAAAGTAGAACAGAATAATACGATACCTTAAGCGGTGTATTTTCGCATACCTCCAAATTTGCTTAGCTTTAAGATTTCATATTTTATGGATTATAAGCTTTAAGGTTTTATGTTATTTTAAAAATAAAGGCAGTTACTAATTGACATTAAACAAAAACAGTTGAACTGTCTTTCCATTGTTTTATTTTTTCATAATAGAAATTGCTCTTTAAAATATTTTCAAGCATGTAAGGATTGGGTTCTGCCGGCGCGCTGCTGCTGTTATGCTGCCGACGTTCTTGAGGTCTGTTTTGGGCAGAGCTGTTGTTAAATTTATGTGTGCACAAGCGAGCTAGGAACGTGTTTGTTCTTTTTACCTTTTTCTTCCTATTAGAATTGCGATCATTTGGTATATTTAAGGAATTACGAATGAAATGAAACAAAGCAACATTTCCTTAAATTTACCAATTTCCAGATATTCTTATGTTCTGTTTTGATTCTCAACTTTTTTTGGCTGAGTTTTATTTACATTTTTTTGCTACATTTCTAGCAAGGAAGATTTTTCATGTAATTGGAATTATATTTCATGAATATATTTTAATTATATATTATTTCAGAATTTTATCTTTTCTATAACCGATCATTTGGTAGATTCAAAGAAATATTTATGAAATAAAGCAAAACGCCTTTCTTTCAATTTACCAATATCGAACATATTATTGTATTTTAATTTCATTTTTACTCTAAAATTTTAATTACAAATTCCGAAAAAATATTAAATTAAATTAAATATTAATTAAAATTTATTTTTTTTTTTAAAATTTATTTATTTATTTAGAATTAATTTTTTATTTCTAAAAAAGTTCAAAGTTGCGAACATTATTGCTCAGTTTATTAAACCTGTTTAAGAAAATATTTTCACAACATTTCATAAAAATTTTTGCGTTTTTTTTTTTAATACAGCTGATGTCTGATAAAGCATGCGATACTTTAAATTATCGGATGTTCGAAATGCAAAATTCTAGATTATGCTAAAATAATTGCGATTTTCTTAAAAGAAATTCTGCAATTGATTTCTGCAATAGAAATGCAGGAAAGTAACAATTTTTTGAAGTGTTTGCAGGAAGGTATTATAAATTAATTTAATAATAAAAAAAAATTAATAATAAAAATATTTAACATTTGTTAAGTACATAATTAAATGAAATGAAATGTTTTAAGTAATTGAATTTAAATATTGGGAGGTTCTTTAATTACTAATTCTATTTCCGCTGAAAACCTTTTTCTTCCACCACTAAATTTAAAACTTCGAAGCAAATTAAGTATTTAGCTTATTATTTAATATAATTGTTAGGAACTACATGCAGGGCCGTAGACAAGGGGAGGTTTTGGGGGATCAAACACCCGAGAGGTCCGACATATTAATAAAAATTAATACATTTCGGCAATTATTTCATTGAATCACTTTAATACGTTATACAAAAACTTAACAAGTCATATACTGAAGTTGCGTTTTCGTGTAAAATTCCGTGTTATGAGTTGAATCGTGTAAACAACAATAGTGAAAACCGATGTATCGTTATTATTTATTTATTTATTTAATCAATGGTATGTTAACCTTACTGTCTATATGCTTAAAAAAATGTACATGCAAAGAAATAGATATTACACTTTAATAAATTGAGTTTAATTGATTGAAAATTATCGTCTTAGTGACTGAAAAATCAATAGAATAAACATTTGATAGGTTATTAAATTAACGCAAAGCATAATTTGTTCTGTGCACTCCAATATTAAATGGTGCACTATTTCTTAATTTGTCAGATCATACGTGATACATTAACAATTGTCATCACTACCCTTAACATCGGCAGTTGTAGATGATGGTAGTGATTATAACAGTAAAGCCAACAATAATGACATATATACTGAGAAAACCTATCTAATTCGAGAGATTTTAAAGTATACTTCAGCCACCAAATGATTTTAACTTTTCCTTGAGCGGTTCTCGAAAATTTTAATTGCAGCACCCATGGTTTTGTCGCTGGAGTTTGTTGGCTTACTCCAAATATGCAAATGGATCCTTTTATAAGTTCTGCATTTTCTTTAGCTCTGCTTATGGCGGCATTGCATCTCAGTCTCTTTGTAATTTTCCGCACAACAAAAAATGTTTATATAATGAAATTTTCAGCCCCTTTCATTGGGACTATTTTGTAGTCAAGGAAGGAATGAAGGAATGTGTTGAGTTATTCATGATATTTTCAAAATAGATTTTACAATTTTGATTTTTCAAAGTTGATTTTTTAGAATTCTAACCCGATGAAAAGTTTTAACTCAATCGTTGAAGTATTTTTTTTGGTTTTGTGACTTATGAAGTTTGTGTAAATGAAAATATTTGAGAGAATTAAAATATAGTTCTCATCTCTAAAATTTCTGAAAACATACATCCGTAATTCAATGGGCGAGAACCGTTTGAGCGAATATGCATCCCTTAACATACACATAGATCGCACAGTAACAGATTTTATTTACAAACAGAAATCTTTGCGTTTATTTCTGTAGATTATTTTTAATAAAAATGTAATTAAATGTTCATGTTTTTTATTTATTATTTTTAAGCAAAATTAAATGTTTCAATTAATTAAATTATTTTTACTAATCCTAATTATACATTTTAATTTCTGTGTATTCTTTTATGAAGTTGACGTTTTGGAAAAACGGGTTTGAAGTTGTAAAATTGTTAAACCAAGTGTGGCAAATTTATTAAAATAAAACCGTTTTATTCTTATTTTAATTAGTTTATTTTGACTATGTGACTATTCGTTGCATAATGAGCATAAAACTTATAAATGCGTTTGGATAACCTAAGAAAGAGGTTTTGATTATCAAAAGGGCTAAAAACACCTCCTGGACTGTTTTCGTTTATCTATAATGAGTACCCTACAATATGCATTTTTTTATTTAACATATGTTAACGTATATTAACTTTTTTAATTTTCTTAAGGATAATGCAGAAAAAATTTTCTGTTTGTTTGACACCAATAGCATTTTCATACCTTGAAAACTGTCTTAGTACAATGAATTTTTGTATATAATATAAAAAGCCAAAAAAGTATTCCAAATTCAAAGTTTTGAATTTCGACGCAAATATCTTCGTTCTGTTTTAATATATTTCATTCAATCTTCTTTTGTCTAAAAGTTCAATTAAATTACTTGCACAAAATTACTGCAACATTTCCGTTTCCTTAGGATTTTTTTTTTAATCTTTTTTAAAAAAAGGTCCAAAAAATATATTTTTCTTCCAAAAAATGGTACAAAAGTTGTTTTCATTGTAAAAACAATTAAAACCGAAAAATTGCAATTTTATACTCTTTCATATGTCGTGTCACTCTTATGCAAAAACTATTTCAATTTGACATACAAATTTGTTTTTGTATTTCTTTTAAGAAAAATTGAATATTTCCCCCTTTGATTTTTGTGACGAATTAAATTTTTTAATATGTCGTTTTTATAGTTTTTAAAAAATGCTTTACTTTTGAGAGCAATTTCTTGGGCATTCGCAAACAGAAAAAAGTACCATAAATTAAATCTTAAGCAATTCAGGGCTTTGTAACTTTAACGCTGAAATTTGGTAACTCGCGGACATGTTCGGCATTTTTAGAAACATTAAAACGAGAAGTGTACATATGTTCAAATTTAAAATATATTTAATTTCTCAGTAACACCGGGTATATCAGCTAGTGTATAGAATAAAGTAGCGTTAATTTGGCTGCACATTTTGTTGTAAGACAACTTTAAATTGACAAATCAAAAAAAATCCTTTAATTATGTAGGTACTAGTTCTTTGTGTATTACAAAAAATGAATAATTTAGGAGATTTCATTATAAAATTCTGAAATAAAATATAATTTTATAATTTTAAAAACCTTCTTTTAAAAAATTTAGCAAACAAATGCAAAAAAAAATTACTAAAAGCAAAGTTAACCACTTTTCGGCATTCATGAATATATAAATACGAAATAAAGATATCTACAAATCTGTATTGGTAAATTGAAAGAAAGGCGTTTTGCTTCATTCAAAAATATTTCTTTCAATATACCAAATGATAGATCTAGAAAACATAAAATTCTGAAAATCTGAAAATCTAGAAAATAAAATGGAATTGCATTAAAAATCTTTTATTTCGAAATTTTGCAAAAAAGAGGCATACAAAAATCAGCCAAAACAAAGCTGAACATTTTTGGGCATACTTGATAATCAAAACAGAACATAAGAATATCTGCAAATTGATAAATTTAGGAAATGTTGCTTTGCTTCATTTCATTCATAATTCCTTAAATATACCAAATGATCGCAATTCTAATAAGAAGAAAAAGGTAAAAAGAACAAACACGTTCCTAGCTCGCTTGTGCACACATAAATTTAACAACAGCTCTGCCCAAAACAGACCTCAAGAACGTCGGCAGCATAACAGTAGCAGCGCGCCGGCAGAACCCAATCCTTACATGCTTGAAAATATTTTAAAGAGCACTTTCTCTGTTTCTGTAACTCTTTATATATACTCTCTTTGGCATAACCCGTTACTGTTACCGTTTGGCATATGATACTTTAGACCTCGTGTCTTGCAAAATTTTGTTTGCTATTTTCCTCTTCTTTTTTAACAATTTAAAACAAGTTCTAATTTATAGGAAATACTTTTATTACCTACGTATGACCAACTTGCACGAGGTTTATTAATACCTATCACCTTTCCTTGATCAAAAAGAATAATTTTTGCCTTACGTAATCTGTGCTATATCCACTGATGACCAAAGTGCAGTATGTTGTCAGACCGTGCTCAGTTGTCCGCCGTAGTTATGGTTGATTCCAATAATATTTTAATGTTACGATTATTTAATTCATCAAAACTGGAATCGATTTCGAAATCCACAAAGTAAGAATGGAAGTTATTAAGGTTATAAGTAAGTATAACCTTGCTCTGCTACCAATGTTCACTCCGGCACTATTTTGTGCCAGGGGAGTTAACTTCTGCTCTAAGCTTCTGGCGCTTACAAGAATTAGAATAAGACGCTTCGCTTGAATGCTGTTAATCAACTGATTTATTATATATAAAATAAATTTAAATAACTTATAGGCTAAGCAAAAGAAAACCGGTTTAGTTAGTTGAGAGTAAGTAAATAGTATACATTAATAACGCACAGTGGCGTGTTTTCATATTAAGTTCAATAGTAGTTTTAATTTTTATTAGTTTTAATTGTTTTAAATATATGATTAATCAGTTTTAGTAAACGTTTTAAAATTAGCATAAACACCGATGGTATATTAGGTAGAGACTTTTTGAACAAATTCCTTTGCAAAATTGACTACGAAACATTCACTATTTCTTTTACAATTGACGAGTCACACATTATTTTGCCTATGCACTCAAAATCACATAACACATTAACAATAAAAGTGCCACCAAGAACAGAAATTATTCAACCAATTCGGCTGCAACTAACGGAAGATAAAGTAATCTTAAATAAAGAAATACAAGAAGGTATTTTCCTCAGTAATTCAATAGCTCCGAAAAACGGCATGACGCACATGAAAATTTTAAATACAACAAATGAAGAAGTAATATTGAATGGCATTCAGTTGGAAACTGATTCTTTAAATAAATACGATATTTTAAATTACAACAACAAAGAACCTATACACTCACAAAATCGTTTCAGTAAAATTTTGGAAATACTTAACATACAATGTAATGACACAAAAATTAAAGACGAATTAAAAGATATTTTTAAAAAATATCAAGATGTATTTCACTTAGATAACGAACCTTTAACAACCAATAATTTTTATTAACAAAACATAACAACGACAGACAACATACAAGTTTACATTAAAAACTACAGACTACCACACGCAGAAACAGACGTGATAAATGAACAAGTTCAGAAGATGCTAAGGGATAACATTATCGAACCATCGCTCAGTCCATACAATGCTCCACTCCTTTTGGTACCAAAAAAGAACACGGAGGACAAAAAGAAATGGAGACTTGTGGTAGACTTTAGAAAGTTAAATGACAAAATTGTCAATGACAAGTTCCCTTTAACGAGACTAGAAGATGTTCTAGACAAGTTAGGTAGAGCAAAATGGTTTTCAACTCTTGATATGACCAGTTCATTCCATCAAATTGAACTAGAAAACAAATCACGACCTTTGACAGCCTTCTCTACATCGAACGAACACTTTCAATTCTCTTCAAACAGTTTCCAACGCATGCTCACTATTGCACTTGCAGATTTAGAATCAAATGCTTTTCTTTACGTGGATGACATCATTATATATGGATGTAGTATAAATCACCACAACCAAAATTTAATAAAAGTACTAGAAAGACTTCAAAAACACAATTTAAAATTGAATGCGGCCAAATGTTGTTTTTTGCGTTCCGAAGTGGTATACTTGGGACACCTGATTACTTGTGATGGTATCAAAACTGACCCAGCCAAATATGACACTATCAAGCATTACCCTATCCCGAAAAATGCGGACGAAGTTAGAAGATTTGTTGCATTTTGCAACTATTATAGAAAATTTATTCAAAATTTTGCAGACATTGCAAAAAGTTTAAATGCATTATTAAAGAAGTCTTGTAAATTTGTTTGGTCTGAAGAATGTCAAATTGCTTTCGATACACTGAAAGAAAAATTAATAACTCCACCTTTATTACAATACCCAGATTTTGACAAGGCGTTCATTCTAACGACTGATGCTTCAAATTATGCTTTGGGCGCAGTATTATCGCAAGGCGAAATAGGTAAAGATTTACCAATATCTTATGCCAGCAAATCTTTGCAAAAGCATGACTTGAATAAACCAGTTATTGAGAAGGAATTATTAGCTATTCATTGGGGAATAAACTTTTTCAAGCCATACCTTTACGGCAGAAAATTTACAGTTATAACTGACCACAGACCACTAATCTCGTTACTCACTCACAAAAACCCTTCCTCAAAAATGACGCGGCTTCGACTAGAGCTTTGTGACTATGACTATGGCATAATATACAAAAAAGGTAGCATGAACACTAACGCAGACGCACTCTCAAGAATCCAACTGGACTCTGAGACTTTAAAAGAAATGATACCACAAGAAAACGATGAAAAAATAAAAAGAACGTTAATTATTACAAGAGGCATGGCAAATAAAGAAGTCATTAAAAATACTGAGGCAAATGATGATAGCAATGAAGAAATCTTTGTAGATGGTAACAATGGATCAACTTCTGATATGGGACTGTACATCAATTAGTGACGTCAAGAATATGAAGAATTTAAAATTTTATTTTAAATTCTTCAAAAATAATGAAAATAAAATATATATTGAAAATAATATAGTGCACGTAGGATATAGCGATAATCAAGCGAAACCAGTTTCGTTTTCGAAGAAGCCAAGACCTAAGCAAAATAATTTTAAGCAGCATGCGGGATGCAGCGATAATTCAACGAACCTAGAGTCGATTATGAAGAAACTGATATCTAAAATGAGAAATGAGAATATTAAAGAACTAGCGCTAGCCAACAATGACAAAATATTCCAATTATTTACAAACAAAGAATTTAAAGAAGCGTATACAAAAATGCAACAAAACATTCAGACAAGAACAAGTCCACAACTAAAAATACTTATTTATGAACCACCAAAAAGGATACAAGATGGCCTTACAAAATTCAAACTAATTAACGAATATCACAACAACGGCCACTTAGGTATAAGAAAAACACTTGTAAAACTCAAGCGAAAATATGTTTGGAAAAACATGAGCAAGATGGAAAAGAAATTTGTGTCACGTTGTGACATATGTGCAAAGACTAAACAAACACTGCACATAATAGAACCACTTACGCTAACAGACACATCTAGCAATAGTTTTCAGACATTATCAATTGACACTGTAGGACCATTAAGAATTTTAAACGAGTACCGATACATATTGACAGCACAATGCGAACTTACAAAATTTGTAATTGCACACCCAATGTCAACAAAAGATGCAGACACTGTTGCAAGAACAGATAATGTTAAAATCAGATAATGGGACTGAATTTAAAAACGAGTTAATGCATAACATATGCACACTTTTAAAAATTAAGCAAACCTTTTCCACACCCTACCATCACCATCTCTTGAAAGAAACCACAGAGTGCTGAACGAGTATTTATTGACATTAACTACTGACCATTGAGGTCGGAAGCGGGGGGAAAGGGGGGCAGTTGCCCCCCACTTTTTTAGCTAGATAAACATTTTAATAGGAAAACTTCAAAAGTTATTCAAAATATAATTTTTTTTACAACGATAATATTTTTGTATTATATTTTTTCCTCTTCTTTCTCTCTTCTTCATAAGCATGCTTGCGGATAACCATTTTCTTTCTCTGTGTTTGCAAAAAGATAGAACAAAATGTAGAGTTTCTACTGCAAACCAACCACTAAAGTTTAAAAGCACCCATAAGTATGTAGCTTAATGCTTGTTAATTTTGCAACTCTGGTAAGAAAAAATTTGACATGTTCTTAGGGGCTTTCCATATTGGACGATATGTTGTACGATAAGTTAGATGGGAAACTAATGGGACTATTTGATTGAGCGTTCGAACGATCCAACTTGTAAAGCAACATCATTAATTGCAAGCTCTCAAGCAGAACACATCCGGCTAATAGCTAAGCAACTTTTAGATGCCCTAACAATTGAGCAGTAATTTTACATAATTGTACAATATTGTACAATCGGCAGAAAAAAACCAAAAATTTCGACTATCGTTTTAGCTTACGCATAGTACTACATGTTGTACAATCTGCCATGTTGGTCCAATGTTTTGGACCATGCGAAAGCTCCTACTGTGAATTAGGTGATGAAAATCCACCTCGACGCTTTGAAGAAACATCAAATCCGGTTCCTTCAGTACAGTTGCCATATATGATCGGCTACGAAAAGATTATTTCGAAATTTTAGATCTTCCCTCAAATGAGATAACGGCTAGATTCGATCAAACAGGTTGATATTTTACTTTTTTTTTATTTTTGCAAGTTTACACCAGCTTCACTCAACCGACTCACTTTGATTTAACGTTCGGTGAGTCGTTTGAGTGAAGCTAGTGTAAACTGGCACTTTGTTAATCTTATTGTACATTTAAACAGATCTTGACACTCTGGAATCGTTGGAAAATATTGTAATCGAAGCCTTCAACGGAAAAGTGCCTTCTGAACAAAATCTAAAAACAAAAATAGATCTTTATGCAGATGATTTTTTTGCAGATGAAATTGCTGAAGCAATTGCCTGGCCAAACACCTTGAAAGTGTAGTGGCATTGTATCCCAATTTGCGAAAAATTCGGATCCTGTAAAAAAACTATTAAATGAAGTTGAAAAACTTATTGCTTTGCTTTTGTGCCTGCATCAGCAGCTTCATCTGAGCGTTCTTTTAGTGCACTAAGACGACTTAAAACGTATCTTCGAGCAACTATGACACAGAAACGACTCACTCATGCGGCACTTATACACATTTACAAAGATAAAACCGAAGAATTGAATTCGATGGAGGTGGTGAAAGAGTTTGTTTCTCGCAAGGACAGAAAGAAACATTTTGGAATAATTTAAATTGATATAATTTTTTGTACCTTATTGCATGTAAACCATGTAAAGATATACCTAGTCTTGCTTTATAAAAGCAACCATTATTTCTTATATTTTCATATTACTTTTTTTATTTATTCGTTAAGCTTAATACAAGCTGATTAACTAAGAACTAATCTTATTCTAACAGGGTCTTAACTTATTCTAACAGGGTTTATTTATTTATTTTTTTTCTCTCCTTCCCTTGTTTTAGTGTTCGAAAGATATCCAATTCGTGGTGGGCGTAATCCGCCCACCAGAAAAACGTAATTATAAGAACACGTCAAAAGGGAAATACGGAGAGAAAAGTAATAAAGGGAACTTACAATAATTAACAGGGAATATGTATCATATCTTAATTGTAAGAAAAAAATTATAGAGGGGGAAAAATGGCGTTGGAGTTAAGAAGAAGTGGCGTTGGAGTTTAGAAGGACATTTCGGAGTCGAGATCTGCTCAGATGAAAATCAAATTCGCTGATCAAATTTTTAGTTACACGAAGCATCCTGGTTACAGGTTCACTGCAACCATAGTCGGTACGATGGAAGTTGAGGTGGAAGAGAGGAATAGACCTAAGGTTACGTGGGTTGGTATTAAAGGATATTAATTGGAGTAGTGCAGAGCAGTTAATGGTACCGCATACAAGTTGATGAATGAAGAGTACATCTGCAACTTCTCTTCGTTTTGCAAGAGATTGCATGTTAATCAACTTCAGGCGGTCTGCATAAGGAGGTAAGTTGAAACTGTCAGAACCGGGAAGACCGCGTAGTGCGAACCTAATGAATCTTCGTTGAACGGCTTCGATTCGCACAGAATGGATGTTGTAGATAGGAGACCAAACCTGGCTGGCATATTCGAGGATGGGTCTAACAAAGGTAAGGTAGAGAGATTTAGTAACGTAAGGGTTGGAGAATTCTCTGGACCAGTGTTTCACAAAACCCAGTGCAGAATTGGCTCTACTAATGATATTATCAATATGAGACCTAAAATTAAGTTCCTTGTCACATATTACACCTAAGTCCCTTAAAAAGCTTACAGGAGGAACTGTCTTGCCGAGTAAGTAATATGTTCTTGGGGGAAGCTGGAGACTCTTGCGTGAATATGTAATAGCTTGACATTTACTAACGTTGAGCTCTAGAAGATTTTTTTGACACCAAGTGGAAAAACTAACTAGATCTTCTTGAAGATAGTGAGAATCGTCGTTAGTTTGTATGCGCCGATAGATTTTCATGTCATCAGCATACACAGAGAGATTGGATTCTTTGATGATGCCATCTACATCAGAGATTGTTAAGACAAACAACAAAGGACCAAGGTGACTACCTTGTGGGACACCAGAGGTAGCTGAAAAAGAATCTGAATTGGAAAATCTAAAGATGACATTATAACGGCGTTCTTCGAGATATGATTTAATCCAAGATATAAAGAGTGATGGAAAACCAAAGGCTTTAAGCTTAAGAAGAATGATAGTGTGTGAGATTTTGTCGAACGCTTTACTAAAGTCGGTAGACACTACATCAACTTCGTACCCGCTTTCCAACGAGCATAGAGCGTTTGAAACAAATTCTGCAAGGTTAGTGGTAGTCGATCTTCCTTTGAGGAAGCCGTGTTGGCTGGGAGGAAAAATAGATTTGCAATGGAAAAAGAGAATGTCATAAATAATGCTTTCAAACATTTTTGGAGTACATGAAAGTTTTGCAATAGGTCTGTAATTGGAAATATCGTTTCTTGGTCCTTTCTTATGCAGAGGTATTATGTATGAGCTCTTCCACAACTTAGGAAAAACGGAATTAGAAATAGAAAGTTGAAAAAGAGCCAATAGGGGATGAGCCAACACGTCCGCGAATTTTTTTAAAACAATAGCAGGCAAGCCATCGGGTCCTGGAGAATAATCGTCCTTCAGATTATTTATCTTTTCTAACACATCAGCTAGTGTAATATCAACAGAAGTTAGCGACGTTTGAGGACAGTCCCTTAACAAAGAAAAATACTCGTAGTCTAGTTCGTCGTTATGATTAGTGTATGACTGACTGAAAAAATTTGCAAATAGGTTTGCAATTATTTCCGGGTTGTCTGAGGAAATGTCCGAAAAAGTAAGGGTAGATGGGTAGTTGTCAGATTTTCTTTAAGTATTTATAAACTTGTAGAAGCTTTTAGGATCCGACAGCAATTTAGTTTGAATATGAGCAAGATAAGACTCGAATAGCGTTTCACAGAGTGCGGAAAAAAGGTTAGAGGCGTGAAGATAATTTGTGAGATCAAGAGGAGAACGAGAAATTAAATATGCGCGCCATAGTTTGTTCCTTTTGTTGCGGAGTACACGTAGTTCCTTATTGTACCAGGGAGGACATGACGAAAAGTTTTTCTGCCTGGTGAAGGGGACAGAATGTGTGAAGCAGTCGAAAATTATGTCATAGAAGTATGCAACTGCAGTATCAACGCTTTCATAAGCATTATCGAAGAGATGTTGGAAATCGATTCTACTGAATAAAATTTCTAGTTTTACAAAATCAGTTTTCCGAAAGTTAAAGCTGTACGAGTGCTCGAAATGTGTATTTTTGATATCAATGTAATATGATAAGGTAAGGGATAATGGTGGATGGTACTGATCGAGTGTTGAAAGAAGATGGTTACTTGCGGAGGCTATGCAGTTATCTAAATCCGAAGAAAAAATTAGGTCTAGTTGTCTACCTAAATTGTTAGTAACTCCGCTCAACTGGTAAAGCCCGCAGTCTGAAATACAACTAGTAAAAAGAATTTCTTTTTTAGAGGTAGGATTTGAAGAAAGATAGTAGGATTCATCATCAGAGAGGACCCATTGAAGGTTGGGAAGATTAAAATCTCCCAGAAAAATAACGGTGTCAAATGGATCCATAAGGTCCAAAAGTGAATCTATTGCGTCTACTGCGAGCTGATAACCATTCACTGGTTGAGACGGGCGAATATAACAGCAAATAATGAATACATTACGTTTTGCTTTGGCACATATAAATTCAAAGTTGGCAGTGTGGGAGTTTTTTATAATGGTTGGATTGAAGCGATTGTGAATAGCGAGAAGGACACCACGACCTGAGGAGAGATCATCTTTGTCGAGACCATCGTCTCTGAAAACCACGAAATCGGACGCGAAGACCTCAGTATCCTTAAAGTCGGGCGTAAGATTGGTCTCAGTAAGGGCAAATATGTCGTAGGGAAGCTTAAGAGAATTAAGAAACACTGTAGAGATTTTGGTGCGTAAGCCTCTTACATTTTGGTAGTAAAGAGAGACAAATAATGGGCTGGGAGAAGGGTTTTGAGTAGGAGTAATAACTTGGTTAGGAATAATATTGTTGCTGCTCTTTACGGGACTTTTGAAGATAAGAGATATGTTTTGACCTCACATGAGTAGCATATGTGTCAAGATCTTATTTGACTTGATGGCTCGTCAAGCCAAGTAGCTCGTGGAATCTGGTAAATAAATGGCTTAACTCATTGACATCGGTAGGTAGACCTTCTTGCTGAATCAAGACTTTGAGGTTTGTCTTGGTCTTGCCTTCTATACAGGTAGAGATCGGTGCTTTATGCAAGTAAGCAAGATAAAGACGCACATTGTTGTAGACTCTATTCTCTCTTAGTCGAGAAAGGGCATATCTATTGTCTGTGTCAACACAAGAGTTCATCGTAAGTTTCACTCTTGGTGGTTGAAGAGGGTCAATAAAAGATGTGGGGCTTCCAGCTTGATTAGAAGCTTCACTAGTGACTGAAACAGACGGAGATGGGTTTAAAGTATGGGAATGGACGAAGTTAGGATAGAGTATGTTAGTCTCATTTTTTCTTGCTGTTGTGTCCAAGTGAGGATTAAGATTGAATGAGACTCGTTTAGGGTGAGACGGCTGAAGAGTGTAATTTGTTCTATTTGAAATAGATTTGATCTGAGGAGTAAAACTAGGAAAGATATTAGTTTTAAGTTTCCAGTTGGGGTCAGCGCTAGGACAGGAATTAGGTAATTTATTTCCGGATGGTTTGTGGATAGGATAAGGCAAATTAGGATTTTTATTAAGTAGAGTTTTCTTTGGATTAGAATAAGACTTAGAAAAAGCGTTATACGTATTTGTATTAGAAAAATTATTATTACTAGCATTATCGTTATTAGAATTTTCATTAGAGTTAGAATTGGAATAAGAATTAGGGACGTTACATGACTCAAACGTAGAGTTAGAGTTTGAGTGTGAATTAGATTTATAGTTGGAGTTGAAAGGAGAATAGGAGTTAGAATTAAAATTAGAGTTAGCATTATTCCTAAGTTTACTGGTAGTTTTACTTGCATAATGATTAGACTTGTTTTTAGAATTAAAATAAGAAAAACTGTTCTTCTCGCTGTTAGATCTAAGTGTCAACGGCTTGTCTCCAGGCTTATTCATCCATTTGGCAAATATCCACTGGCCATGCATAACACTGTCACCAAAGGAGCTGAGGAACAACCACGCATATTCTGTTGGAATATTAAGTTTAAAACTGCAAAATTTCCTGGCATTGGAAGACATCTTCTGGCAGTTAGAAATTACGATACCAAATTTCTTTCCAAAGTAATTACGCATCCAGGATACGCTAGTTTTAACTGCTACGCCCTTAATAAACAATGTAGTTTTAGAGCTTTCGTTCACGTCCTCTAATTTTTTGATCCTGCTATCCCATTCGGATGACGTCCATGATGTTCCGAAATGATGGATTAATTTGCGAGGTTCAGCGACAGGATTAGCAGGATTAGTTAGCAGCTGGTTGCTCGTTTGGATTAACGAAGAGAGAGGCTGGTGGTGGAGAAAAACAAAGAGCCGATGGAGAAAGTGTAGTTGCTTCCAGGATTTCTTGAAAAATGGAAGATGCATCATGGTGGGGGGAATCTGGCAGGCTTTGAGTATGGTGAAATGCGTACAAATCGTCACTTATGTCATTGACTTTGTTGTATAAACTTTGTGTGAGTGGATCTGGCTGATAAGGTGTAGGCAAAGGCTTAGTAGAAGCTAATTGCATTGCAATGTCTAAATCATTGTGTAGTGATTTGATACTTTGACGTATGTCTTGCAATGATTCAGATTTTTTCAGCTTTTTAAAGTTTCCATTAATTTCATTTTTTATATCACTTATCGCGGTCTCGATGTACGAGTTTTTTTATTGTCATTTGCTAGTTCCGTTAATTGCTTAATGTTTCTTAATATATTTGTTACATTATCTTTAACGGTATTAGTCGAAACCTCCAAAGTGGCACTAATGTCTTCCGATATCTGAGTCAAGCTTTCAAATTTGGCAAATTGTTTTGATGCCTTATTAAAAAATTGCTTGTTTTCAGATAACAAGCTAGCAAAAGAGTCGTTAAGGCACTTTATTGCAAGCATTATATGAGAGGGTGAAATTTCTCTGCACTCGTCACAGAAAAACAAAAAGTTTGTTGCATATTCTTGTATGTAGTTTAGGCTTCTTTTAGATAAACCAACACAGTTATAATGAAAAAATCTAGCACAAAGCCCATTGCAATTGATTTTGGGCGAACATTTGTCCTCAGTCGTGCAATTATCTTTTCCACAAGACATATTAAAATCTTAATTAATTAAACAGAGATATGTTTTTTTTTTTATTATTGTAGGTCAGCAAGCGAAAGAATTAAGAAGTGGAACAGAGATATGTATTGATTTTTTTTTATTATTAATTGTATGTCGGCACACGAATGTTTACAATATTGGTTAAATGCTTACTAATGTATTTTGCCGAATTGCTGTTAATTACTTTATGCCGGTATGTTATTGTTGGTTTTTATTTTTTATGATCTTTGATTCTAGTAGGTCAGCAAACGAAAGTATTCGAAATTGGTTAATTGCTTTAATAAAGTGATTTTCCCAATTGCTGTTATTTATTGTATGCGGTATGTTGTTGTTGTTTTTTTTTATTTTATTTTATTTTTAGGGTTTTGTGTAAAGATTGTTTTTGGTCGGAGTTGCAGAATTGCACTTTAGTATTTTTGCAATAATAGGTCACAAAATTTGCACAAAGCAATGAGTTAAGATTTTTTATTATTATTTTGTATTTTTTGTATAACAATGGTAAGAGAGCTAGCGGAGCTATTTTTCACACGTCCGATCGGTTTGACTGATAACTATGACTGATGACCATATGAAAGATCCTTTAAAGAATGATCTCAAATATTAAAATTGGAAGAACTTTTAAAAATAATGAAATTTTAATATTTTTTATATATTTTTATATATTTTTTTTTATTTTAAACTAAAATAAAAAATTTGTTAATTCACATTCATGTTTCTTTGAAGAAATTTTGGTGAACTTTTTTTTGCACCACCATTTGTACTGCCCCCCCATTTGAACTGCCCCCCAGATGAAATTAGCTTCCGACGCGCTTGCTACTGACCACGAATGGAACAAGTGGATCCCATATTTCACTTTCACATACAATACGACCCCACACATAGACACAGGTTACACACCACATGAATTAGTCTACGGAAAACTAGCATGCTTACCATATGACGTTTATAAATCACAAACAAAGTTTTATGATTTTGATAGCTATCTGAGCGAGATGCGTGCCAGATTAAATTTTGCTCTAAATAAAGCCAAATCAATGCTTATATGAGCAAAAGAAAAGCGTACAAATAAGAATTTAGAAAATACGAATACACTTAAAGCAGATATAGGAGATTTAGTTTTACTTAAAGTAGAGAATAGGAAGAAATATCAATTACCTTATAAGGGCCCGTTTAGAATATTAGAAAGAATAGGAGCTAATACCATAATAGATTATAATGGAGTACACAAAAAGGTGCATAATAATCAACTAAAATTATACAAAAACAATGTTAGTAGTTAAGAATATTTTTATTTAAAGTAATCACGCTTTATATATATATACATATACGTAAACAATACTTATCATATAGACGTAAGATTTTTATAAACCATATACAAATTTAAGAAAAATCATTGTAACCCCTAATGTTTCTCTTAAGGGTGAGGGTGTAGTGTGCTCACACATATGCACACTGCCGACTCTTGCGTTTTATTATTTCTTTGTAGACAAGCAGCAATGCATTGAGTGACAAATATGCTAGCACTGCACTATCGTTGTGCGCTGCACTCATTGCATGCGAATGTTGTGGACACTCCTCATTGGAATTGAGTGCGTCTTCATTACTCACTCAATTTTTATGACTGTGCCTCAAATTTAATTCGTCAACCCAGAAATATGAAATTTGAATCCCTCTAAGAATTATAATTCAAATGTAAGAATGAAACGCAAGGTTAAGAATAAGTATTTTAATTAGTAAATATAGAATAGCTATAAATTAATAATTAAGTATAACACTTTGTAAAAAGGTTTAAAAGAGCCGAGCTGGCCACCAATAAAGCAGATTTTAAACTAGCAACTCAAGTAGGCAGATCTCTGCCTTGTATTGATTACTTTAACTTCTCCTCTTGTCTTGGACTCTGTCCAAGTAGGCAACAAATTGGTCGTCAGTGAAGGCAAACTCTGCCACTGACTTAAATTCAAAACAACAGTCTCAAAACATAAATCCATTACAGGGGCTCTGAAATGGGTGACGTTTTTCCCCTTGCTACTCGTAGGACCAAAAATGAACAAACACAACAACCATAACAATAACAAGGATGAACCGACGCAGACGACAACAACTACAAATGAAACAACTGTAGAGAAGGCATCGGTGCCGGATACTGGCAGGTCTAGCATAGGGCAGTACAACACCGACGCGGGAGGGGACCTGGACTCAGCGACTCTGAGGATTCTGAACAGGTTAAATATAGGAAGTGACACGGAGGACGCTAGCATTGCCGCAGTCCCTAGGGACACTGAACAATCTAGCATTTTTCAACTCCTTCATAATATTCCCGGTTCAGAGACCGAAGACGAGCTTCTCAGCTTCGACTCCAACGCGACAGTCATTAAGGTGGGTGGTGCTGCAGCCCACAGTAGTTCTGCTTCGAAAAAATCGAAGTAACGTAAGTTCTACAGGACTGCTAAGAACTATCTGCTGAAAATGAAGGACGCAGACCCGACCACTCTAACCTCCAGGGACAGACCCTCATCAAAAAGCACTCAAAGAAAGTGGCAACCTTTGAACGCCACAATACCCCCAAAGCATCGACGACCGAAGTTGCTATAACTCTGTCTGCTCCCATTGATGAGGGTCTGAGCAAGGCTGGTCCACCGCTCTCCAATGATGCCATAAACGACAAACGGGAGAGTGGAACTGGAGACAAAAAGACGAGAAAAAGACGTAGGAAGAAGAAGAAGGGGATAATGCTGAACCGTACCAATCCAATGTTGCTATAGGTGACAAACGGGGTTGCGGTGCCAGCAGGGGTAGAAATGAAAGGCAAACGACGGTTAAGGCAGGTCCTTCTTACTCTAATGTCGTCAAAAGCGGCAAACAGGAGTTTAAGGAAGGTGGAACCAGTAGCCACAAGGAGAAGATACGGCGAGACAAGGTGAACCCAAGGTTACCTCAAACAGGGACCAACCGGGGGTTGACCACGGCCTCGAAGGTAGAACCTCGGCGCACAGCTGGTTAAACGGCCAAACGGCAAAGATCTGCATATGAGATCGTTGCGAGTTGCTCGAAGCGCAGTAAAGTAAAGGGGAGCTTCGGGAAGTCTCCAGAAGAACTGCCATTATTGACGAGACGGACCCGTAAGGAAAGTTGACAGGGGACATATGGCTACTTGTGGAAAACGAAATCCTTGAAGCGATGATGGCTAGCGTCGAACACGGTGATCCCGAAGATTATAAGCTCGACGGTGCTGGCTGGCAACAAGGAGTGAAAGTTGTCGGATGTGGATCGAAGAAATCCCTGGAGTTCCTGATCAAAACCATTGCCAATATTGGTGAAATTTGGAAGGGAGCTTCACTAAAAGTGATCTCAAAATCCACGCTTCCGCTCCGCCACAGGGTATCGGTGTGGACACCACCTCCTGTTTCGCATGAGGATGTATCCATATAGAAGCTATTGGCGTCGCAGAATAAAGACGTCAAAATTCAAGAGTGGAAGCTGGTTAGGTCGCAGAAAAGTCACGGCAGCGAAGGGAAAATTATTCTCTTTTCTGTAGACGCTGCCTCCACAGGCTGGCTAAAGGAGCAGTCGGACATACTTAAATTTGGCCTCGGAACTATTAAGATAAAGCGGCTGAATCAGCAATAGCTGAGAGAAGGAGGAAGCTGCAAGTAGTGCAAATCAACTTGCATCACTTTAAAGCAGCAACCGATAACTTGATGCTGTGTATGTCCGATGAGAATGTAGATGTGGCCCTCATCCAGGAACCCTGGATCTACAACAACAAGATCCAAGGCCTGGGGTCGAAACAGTACAACCTCTCTATAAATGAAGGTAAGATAAGGAGCTGTATACTTGCAGAAAAATCCATTAACATGTTTTTTCTCCCTAGATTCAGCAACGGAGACGTAGTGGCAACCAACGTGGAAACCAGTTCAGCAAAATTGATCCTCTGTTCCGCGTTCATGCCCTATGAAGAGGCGAACCCACCAGTGCAAACAGTCCGCGAGTTGGCAGAACATGCTAACACAAGCAGGACATTTCTGGTCATCGGTTGTGACCCAAACGCCCATCACTCGCAATGGGGCAGCACGAACATCAACAAAAGAGGTGAGTCTCTTTTCGAATTTATCATTACCACAGACCTTATTCTATGAAATAGGGGCAATATGCCAACTTTTCGGAATAGAGTCAGGGAAGATATAATTGATCTTACCTTTGCGAGCCATTCGGAACAGGCTAAAGTCGATAACTGGGAGGTTTCACAAAAGGAGTCGTTTCCGACCACTTTAGGGATCCTCTTTACCATCGACTACGATCCTCACATAAGGAAACGATTAAGGAACCTATTAAAAACCAACTGGTATAGGTATTCAGTCCGTATAAGCAGAAGTATTGCAGACCTAGACACAGAATATCTCACAAACGACGCATCAATTGACAATGCAGTCGAGTTTATAACGGGACCAGGCTTTCAAAAAGTTCTGCCCAACGTCTCGAGGTCGCAAAACTACAACTGCGAGTTGGTGGACCAGCGACCTTAAAAAGAGGCGATCAGAGGTCAGAAAACTTCATCGGAAAGCAATTTTAAGTAGGCTTGAGCAAGACTGGACAACATACTGATCCATGTTAAATGCCTATACAAGGGAAGTAAGAATAGCTAAGCGAACATCTTGGACAAATTTCTGCGGGTCTACTGAGGATACCAGTGAAGCCGCGAGACTTCGAAAGACGCAATCTGAAGACCCATCGGTCCGGGGATACATTAAGAGGTCTGACGGATCCTGGACAGAATCCAGTCAAGAAAGGGTTTTTGCTACTCATGGAAACTCATTTCCCAGGTTGTAAATAACCGGAACAAAACGAAGCTAACAGCAACCTGGAAATGACAATACCAGAACACTAACCAGAACTCCCCAACATTATTACAAGGTCAAATGTAGAATGGTCGATTGAGTCCTTTTAACCCTACAAATTGTAGGGCCTGATGGAATCCTGCCGGCCATGATGCAATATGCCCTTCCCAGAATCATGCCCTGACTTATAGCAATCTTCACCGGTTGTCTCAAGACAGGATATGTTCCAAAAATCTGGAGAGAAGTGCGAGTTGTCTTCATTCCTAAAGCTGGGAAACCGATCACTCAGCGCCAAAGGATTACAGACCTATTAGTCTCTCATCGTTCATGATGAAAACGCTAGAGAGAATAATAGATCTCCATATAAGAGAATCTTTGAACGATACCAATCTTTGCAGTGTGCAACACGCCTTAAAGTTAAATCAGTGGAAACGGCACTGCATGAGGTGGTTTCAGTCATAGAAAGAACCCTTTATCACAAAGAATATACTTTAGCTACTTTTTTGGATACCGAAGGTGCATTCAACAATGTGAATACAGATTCCATTAAGAATCATAAAGAATCATTATAGTAGACAAAGGAGTCAACAGTAAAATAACCCAGTGGATTTATAAAATGCTAAACAGCAGACGTATAAGCTCACAAATTGGAATGAGTTTGGTGAGGAAAGAGGTCACAAGAGGCACAACGCAGGGAGGAGTCATATCCCCCCCCTGCTGTTGCTGATTGTGGTTGACAAAATTTTCACTACACTCAAATCTGGTGGAACAAAAGTGGTAGGCTATGCCGATGACGTCGCCATCCTAATATGCGGGAAATACCTGCAAACAGTTAGCAAACTAATGACTGGGGCATTGAGTGAGATATCGCGGTTATCAGAATCAAGTGGACTGGGTGTACACCCAACAAAGACCGAACTCGTCCTGTTCACAAGAAGAAGGAAAATATAAAGTTTCACATTACCGAAACTGAACGCAGTAACTCTGAAGCTTTCCACGGAAACTAAATACCTTGGAATTATCTTTGATAACAAGCTGAGCTGGAAACGCAACACAGAAGAAAGAAGAAAAAAGCACTATGCGCTCTTTACGCATGTCAGAGAGTCTTTGGCAGGAAATGGGGTCTGCGACCGCACATAATCCACTGGATGTATACAGCAGTCGTGAGACCTATTCTTACCTACGGCTGTCTGTATGGTGGACGATAGCGCACAAAAAGAGCTACCTTAGCTCCCTACCAGGAGTCCAAAAGTTAGCATGCATAGGAATAACTGGAGCCATGAGATCAACGCCACAGGCGGGTCTAGAAATGACGCTAAATCTTCTCCCCATAGAAGAGGTTCTTAAGTGTTCGGCAACCAAAAGCGCGATTCGCCTGCATCTATTATGAATCTCTTTGGAACCGAAGAATCAAAAGGAGCAACCGACTATATCATACCCAGTGTGAGATTCGGCACAGAATACACCACATCCATCCCCAACAGACAAGAATGGGAAGAAACGGCCATAGAAGTCAATGGCAATCTCCAATTATATACTGATGGTTCCAAAATGGAAAACGGAACTGGACCAGGTGTATATTACGAAACGCTACAAATTAAAGAGTCCTACAAACTCCCCGACTACTGCAGCGTTTTTTAAGCAGAAATATACGCTATTGAAAAAGCTGCACAGGTCATTCATAGGAAAAATCTTACCCCCACAAGGGTAGTAATTTTTGTACAAAAACTTCAAACTGGCATTGAACAGTATCTGCAATACCCACAACGTCATTATATACTGGGTTCCCGGACATAGCAAAATCGAAGAGAATGACGCAGCGGATGAACTGGCTAGGCGTGGAGTAACCGCAAGTACAAACAGAGCTAATACAGATGTGCACATTCCAATAGGCGTCGTCAAAAGGAGTATATACAGTGTTGCGCAAAACAATAGCAACAAAATAAGTGCGCTGCAACAAGATCGTGTATCTTTTTTAATATTGGGGACACACAAAAATCATTATAGGAATCAAAGCATATATTCATACATCATATATAAAACAAATCAAATTCAAATTTGGTTTTGTTATTTTATTAAATTTAAAATTAATGTGGTTACGTTCAATTTGTCTGAGAGCAAAACAAAAGCAACAAAACTTGAAAAATGTAAAAAGAGACCAGAAGTTCCAAGAATTAGCAGTAAAAGTTACGTTATTGTAAAGCACGTGTTGTTTGTAAGTCATAAACTTTTAAGTTTAGTTTTATTTTTGCGCTAGTTGTGACATTGACTGTTCCATTTATAATGGCACGTTTTAAATACTGTGAAGCTCTTAAATTACAAATTATTTCCGAATATAAAAACGAAAATTCGCAAATATCTAAAGTGAAACAGTTTGATATTAATCGGTCAATAGTTTGCAGATTAATAAAGAAATACCCCTTCACAAAAGACGTAACAACGGTACATTAAAGAGGGCGACCGCGGAAGACATCGCTGCGTGATGAGAGGAACATTTGTGGCGTGTTCAAACGAAATGCATTTGCCACATCCAAAGAGGATGTTCAGACACTTGATTTAGATAACCATCACAGCACTGTTCGAAGACGAGCCGTTGAGAATGATTTAAGAAGTTACAGACCGGCAAATAAACCTTTGCTTACAACTAAGCATAAAAAACAAGGTGAGGTGTTACAATTTAAACAATTCTGTCTGAAATTGTGACAACGAGTTGCAATTTATTGTTTTTTAGACTCAGTCTTGCAAAAGAGCACCTAAATTGGACCGTTCAAAAATCGAAACCGTTTTTTTAGCGATGAATCAAAGTTCAACTTGATTAATTCAGATGGGATGTGCACGGTACGGCGCCACCCAGGTACACGACTTGAAGCCCCAAACTGCAAAAGAAATTTAAAATACGTAGGCGGTGGCAATATGGTCTGGACTTGTTTTTCCTATAATGAAGTTGAAGCATTTAAAAAAATCGATGGAATTATGGATCGATTTGTATATAATGACATTTCAGAAAGAAAAATGCGACCACATTCAGATGGAATATGTCGTTTCAGTGAACGTTGCAGCCTGACAACGATCCGAAGCACACTTCAAAGCTCATCAAAGATTACATTAGTGGCAATGGGATTCAAGTCCTTGATTGGCCGGCACAATCACAATGGCTTGAATCCCATTGAAAATCTTTTTGAATTTTGAAGGCAAAAGTTTCTGGTCAAAGATTTTCCAACAAGACTGCATTATATTGTAGTGTGCTCTCAGTATACACACTGCCGACCCTAAGTTTCGTTGTCATAAACAGCAACATATTGAGTGACTAATAAGTTAGCACTGCATTATCGGCCTGTGCTGCACTCAATGCATGCGAATAATTTCATTACTCACTCAATATTGTTGACCGTGCCAAATTATCATTCGTCAAACCAAAAATATGTAATTTGAATCCTTTCGATGATTCAAATTCAATATGCAAGAACGAAACGCAACATAGGTTATAAGTATATTAACTAACTAGAGAAGTATGACCATAGATTAAGACTACTAAGAAAGTTTTGTAAAAATGTTATAAAAGAGCCGAGATGGCCAACAATAAATCAGGCTTTAATTAACTACACAAGCTGGCAGATCTCTGCCTTGTTCAGTTTATTTTAAACGTCTCTGTTTGCCTTGGACATAGTTCAAGTCGGCAAACACTGCAGTCTATAGCGAAGGCAAACTCTGCCGCTATAAAAAGATAAAACGATCCTTAAATAAATTATAACAGTATGAAGCCCTGAAACTTTATTGGGAACATATACCTATTGCCAGCATGTCTAATTTAATAGAGTCAATGCCGATCAGACGTGCAGCGGTTATCAAGAAAAATGAATCTTACACCAAATATTAATTATGTTGCTTTTGTTTTGCTCTCAGACAAACTGAATGTAGTCACATCAATTTTAAATTTAATAAAGAAAACAAAACCAAATTTGAATATGATTTGTTTTTAATATGATATATGAATATATGCTTTGGTTCCTATAATCATTTTTGTGTGTCCATAATATTTAAAAAGATACACGATTTTGTTGCAGCGTACCGATTTTGTTGCTATTGTTTTGCGCAACACTGTACCTTAAAGCCAGAGATAACTAACACTAACTGGTCCTCCAGAGGTGACTGCAACATATCTCGAAGGCTCCGGTCGGAGCTAAATGAGAATAAAACCAAAAGCCTTCTGCTTTTGGCCAAACGATAAATCCGGATTCTTGTGGGAGTTCTAAGTGGTCATTGCCCCATTAGGGTAATGGCCAATAAAATGAACATAACAGCCCCAAACTTTTGTCGGAGCTGCAAGGATCCAGAAGAAACAGAAACAACAAGTCACCTTCTATGCGAATGTCCAAGTCTACACAATCGTCGACTCCGATATATGAGGAACAGATTTTTCAGACCTGGAAGATTTAGCGAACATATTACTGCTAGACATCTGGAGGTTCATTAAAATCACAGGCTGGTTTGAGGAATAATCGAAATAATTATGGTTATTATGGTACTACGATAAAAATAAAAAAGGGATTCGCAATGGACCTTTAGGCCCCCGCGGAAGCGCCGGTATTAGTGCACAACTCTATTTACCTAACCTAACCTTTCACCAAATCCCTCTAGACATAAATACAATACCTCTAACAGCTTTTTCTTCTAACGACGGTCATTATCAATTTAAAAGATTACCATTTGGACTAAAAATATCTTCAAACAGTTTTCAACGTATGTTGACATTAGCTCTTACATGTTTAAGCTCAGAAGCATTTTTATATGTTGATTTATTTATTTATTTATTTACTTGATTGCTAAACCTTAACAGGTTTTATAGCAAATTTAAAATTATAAAATAAGATATTTAATACAATTCAAAAATATAAAGTTTGATTTTGATCGAAATCATGTATTATTAACAAACTAAAAAGTTTAAATAAATTGCTTAAGTATATAATTTTATAAAAGTACAAAAAATAACAAAAAAAAAAGTTAAGTCAAAATCGATAATATCAGACAGCAAAGCAGGGTTGCGTTTTCAAGACAAACAAGGTCAAGTTAGCAACAATTTTTGTATACGGCGGAGTCGTGTGACAAACAAGGTCTCATACCCAATAAAACACCACTCCAATAGGTATATATATAATATAAATCGTTGTCTTCCTGAAGCCGGTGAGATCCTGGCTTGACAGGGTGGTTACTCGACAAACTAGGTCAACTTCACCAAACCAATTTTCATAAAAAAAAAAATGTGAACGCAGGCACCAAGACAAACTAGGTCTTATCGGCCACACATATTAATATATTACAAATCGATCTAACGTAGTGTTTCAAGAGGTAAAAAGACACCAAGACACCACGGTACCGTCGACAAATTTAGTCACAATCATCGTGAAGATATGAGGCAATTGAAGATCCCAGGTTTAGGTCCATTCAGATTATTAAGATGTTTATACACCAAAATTTTCCATTTTATGCTTAGGTCCATTTATCCATTTAGATTGTTATATTAATGATAATGTGTTTACAAATTACCAGATGCATCAGATATATGTTTGAAAGAACTTGACATAATCAACGTCGGTACTGCAGGTAATCTATAATTTTATGTTTGAGTCCATGGATTCACTTAAGAATATAACATCAGATACAAAAATAAAATCACCGCAAGCGCTTCTAAGAGGTTAATTTTGCAAATAATTAGTACTACAAAAGTTCATGTGGAGTAGACAAGATCTTCTAGGACGAAGAGGAATATTAAAATATACTTTACTCAATAAATATGGACTGTTGACATATCCATGTAAAAGTTTTGTAATCCAACAAGCATTTATCATAATTCTCCGATTTTTAAAGAAGGAAGATTTAAGAGTTGTAACCGATATTCATGAGATGGTAAGTGAAAATCAGTATTACAATAAAGATAGCTTAAGCAAAACAAAAGAAATTGTTTCTGCACTGATTCAATGTCGTCTATGTAACAACCGTATCGTGGGCACCAAACAACTGAAGCGTATTCCAAGATAGGCCGCACTAGGGAAGTGAATAAGGTTTTCGTTTTGAATGGATTAAACTCTTTTGCCCAACGTTTAATAAATCCTAAAGTACTATTTGCTCTATTTATTATTTTATTTACATGAATATTAAAGCGTAGTTTAGGATCCATTGTAACTCCAAGATCATTGAAAATATCTAAGGACTCCAATGGATAACCACAAATTTTGAAGGTAAATTTAATTTGTGGTTTGCGCGAGAAAGACATATGCTTGCATTTCTTCATGTTGAGGTTCATACGGTTCGTTTTGCACCAGTTATGAAGATGATCAATGTCGGCTTGCAAAAATACAGCGTCATTATCATTTTTAAAAGAAAGGAAGAGTTTGACGTCGTCAGCAAACATTAAGATGCTAGAATGCATTATGACAGTTGGCAAATCGTTTATAAAAAATAGAAACAGAAGGGGCCCAAGATGACTTCCTTGAGGTACTCCTGAAGTAACAGGAAACTCATGTGATTTCTTGAGCTTAAAAATAACAGATTGTGTTCTATTGCTTAAGTAAGATTCAATCCACTTTACCAACGTTATAGGAAATCCAACAAGATGTAATTTTAAGATTTTGTGAAGTTTGTGATTTACAACGTCAAAAGCTTTGCTAAAATCCGTGTAAATAACATTAGTCTGCATGCCTTTTCCAAAGTTTTCTATAGTTTTTGATGTAAATTCGAAAAGGTTAGTAACAGTAGATTTTCCAGAAAGGAATCCATGTTGGAAAGGAGATATTAAAGATTTACCGCTATGCTATAGTCGTGAAGTAACAATTGCCTCTAAAAGTTTAGGCAAAGCGCTTAATTTTGCGATGCCACGGTAGTTATCAATTAAAGATCTATTTCCGGATTTATCCAGCGGAATGATAAATGAATGCTTCCAGGCTGCAGGAAAATAGCAGGATTTTAATGATGAAGTAAATAGTAAAGAGATTGTAGTTACTAAATTGTAGATGACAATAGTTTTTGAATGTAGCCTCCAACACCACAACACTAATTTATTTAAAATTTTAGATAGATTAGCCAAAAACAACCTAAAATTAAATGCAAGTAAATGCAAACTTTGACGTCCGGAAGTAGTTTATTTAGGGCATTTAATTACGCAAAACGGTTTTAAGACTGATCCAGCAAAATATTAAACAATAAAAAATTATCCAATTCCTTCAAATGCTGACGAAGTGCGTAGGTTCGTCGCCTTTTGCAATTATTATAGACGATTCATAAAAGATTTTGCAACAATTGCACAAAGCCTTAATGCTTTACTAAAAAGAACCAAACTTTCAATTGGACATAGCAATGTCAAACAGCTTTTGAAATACGAAAACATAAATTAATAGAACCGCCTATTTTACAATATCCCGATTTTTCAAAACTATTTATTTTAACGAAAGACGCTTCAAATTACGCTTTGGGAGCAGTGTTATCACAAGGTGATATAGGACACGACATTCCAATATCATGACAGCAGGACTCTACAAAAACATGACATAAATAAACCAATAATAGAGAAAGACTTTTATTTATTTATTTATTTATTGGCCAACCAAGGCAATTTACTTATTCTAACAGGTTTTTACAAATTTATTTACTTATTCTAACAGGTATTTATTTTTTTTTTTTTTTATTTTTTATATTTTTGTTTTTTTTTTTTCCTTTTCTCCCCTTCCTTGTTTTGGTGTTCAAAGATGTGCAATTCGAAGTGGGCGTAATCCGCCCACCTAATTGACATTATTTCACGAACACGCCAAAAAGGAAAGGAAAGAGGAGAAGAAAAAAAAAGAGAATTCAGAGGTTGGGTTGATTAGGCAGAGAAAGAGACTTGTATAGAGAACGCTTGAATAAGAATTTGGACATGGAAGGTGAGTAGTGGTCGGATATATTATTAAATTTTCTACAGCAACGGTTGATGGGTTCATTACTGGCATATGCAGTATGATGCCGATATTCAGTTAACAGCCGAGTATGCCTTGTACGTCTTAAAGGTTCATTGAGGGTAATCTTGTTAGAGATATATTCGCAGTTAGTTACACCGCTCAGAACATCGAAAGTAAACCATGTATCCAGTACCGTTCTTCTTGTTGATAGCGGTGTCAAATTTAATAGGGTGAGTCTGTGTTCATATGGTGGAAGGCTTCCATAATCGCGGGGGTTATAAGTTTCTCTCAAAGCGAATAGTAAGAACTGTTTTTGAATGGATTCGATTCTATCACAATGGGATCCAAAAACTGGATTCCAAATTATGCAGCCATATTCGAGTATTGGGCGCACTATTGCACAGTACAGGGATGTAGTGACCCATACATTCTTGAATTCGTATGCTCGTCTTTTAATAAAACCGAGCAGTTTACTGGCCCTGGATACAATCTTATCATAGTGTAAATTAAAGCGCAGTTTGTTGTCCAAGACCTTTCCAAGATCAACTATATCACGGGAAAAACTTATCACGCTACACTTTTTTACATTGAGGTAGAGTTTGTTTTGGGTACACCAGGTCTCAAGAGATGAGAGTTTTAACTATAAGAAAGTTACATCTTCCTGCGATTCAATTACGTGGTACAATTTTAAGTCGTCCGCATACATAAGATGTGGAATATCCTTCAACACCATGGACAAGTCGGATATGAAGATATTGAAGAGAAGAGGACCAAGGTGACTACCTTGCGGTACTCCAGAGGAGACTTCAATTTTCTTCGAAACAATTCCTTGAAATTTAACATATTGGGATCTACCATGGAAATAAGTTGATAGCCAACTAAGTTAAGATCCAGAGAAACCAAATTTTTCTAATTTATGTATTAAGATGCCGTGATCAACACGATCAAAAGCTTTACTGAAATCAGTGTAAATAGCGTCTATTAGGTATTCTTTCTCCATCTTGCATAAAACGTCAGAACCATTATCATGAGGTTAGTGGTTGTGGACCTTCCTTTTCGAAACCCGTGCTGCTGCTCGTTTAGTCTCTGGTTGATAAGGTACGTTAGCTTTTCGCAAATAATTTTTTCAAATAGCTTTGGGACGGCCGACAAAATTGCTATGCCTCTATAGTTTTCAGGTGGGAAGTTTTCCAATAAGTGGGAAACACTCCAAGAGACAGTGATTTGTTAAATATAATATATAAGGGCACAAGTAGTTGGTCTAAGCATCGCACCAATAACTTTGGGGAATTAGGTCTGGTCCAGGTCCCTTGGTTGCATCTAAACCCTTTATTGCATTCGATATGTCTTCTATTGACAAGCTAAAGTTTTCAACCATATGTTGTGAATTCGGAGTGGGGGGAAAAAACATCCGACTGAGTAGTTGGTGGACAAAATACATCCTTAAAATGATCCGCAAAGAGGTTACATATTTCTTGAGGGTTGGAAGAGATAATATTACCTTTATACATGGATGACGGGTAACCGGCTGATTTTCGTTTCAGATTGACAAAGTCGAAAAATATTTTGGGGTCTTGGACAATTTTCTCTCCAATTAAGTTTGTGTAAAACTTGTAAGCTTCTTCAGATTTGAAAGAGAACTCTTTTGATAGCTCATCGTATCTGAGCCTCATTTCTTCGGTAACATTTGCGGTAGTTTTGATGAGTTTGTAAATTCGGTTTCTCTGGTTTCTCAGGTATCTGAGATTTGAATTTAGCCAAGGTTCTTAAAGTTTGTTTTTTTTTCTTTATTTTAGGCACATATCTTTCGATTCTTTCGCTATCTAAGTCTAAGTTCGATAGAGCGCAACTCCAGTTAATACCATCTAGAAGAGATGTTATGCTTTCGTAATCAGCATTAAGAAAATCGTACACAATGGAGTTATTGAAGGACTGGGTAAAAGAGATATTTATATCAGATAACATTACTGTTAGGGCTGTATGGTGAGCAGTGTTAGCAAACAAATTTTCTGCTTCGATGGTTGCAACAACCCTCACTTCGTCGTACGAGTTAGTAAAGATTAAATCCAACCACCTACTATTTTGGTTTTGTGTTGCAGAGACTTGCTGTAGATCATTGCTATAAAACGTACTTATTAATGTTAAGTCTATGGAACTAGAGAGGTTTACAGGAAGAAGATAGTTGTCATTTTCATCAATGACAAATGATATATTTGGACGGTTGAAGTCACCAAAAATAACAATCCTATCATCTTCATTTAAGGTTTCCGTAAATGTAGTGATTGTTTCACATAGCTCATTGTATGATGCTTCGCTAGAGCTTGGGGATATGTAAATGACACCAATGTACATAGAGAATTTTTTTCCTATATAGACTCTTACTATACGGTGTTCAAAGAGTTTGTGAGTAGGGGTTTCTATAAGCTCACTTGAAAGAGAATTGTGGGTAGCAATTAGTACGCCGCCACCTCGTGAGTGACCTGTTGAGGAATAGTCGCGGTCATTTCGGTAGATAGTCCAATTGCAGTCCAGAATTTCTTCATTTTTAAAAGTTTCGTTTAACCAAGTTTCTGTAATTACCAGAATCTTGAAGTGACAAGATTTAGCGTCGATAAATAGTTTATTTAGTTTACCTCTCATACCACCACAGTTGTGATAAAAAATTTTAAGAGAATTAATTGAGTCGGCAGGTAGGCATGGATCCTTGGACATTACTTGAGGAATGTTGTTAGGTGACTTTGACTGGTTTTTAGCAATAGGGGTAGTGTTAGGGTCAAAGTTAGGGGCAATAATACTGTTGGTGCTCCTTACGGGACTTTTTCAAAAAAGAGACATGTTAAGACCTAACGTGAGTGCCATAGGTGTCAAGGTCCGCATTGACATGACTTATTGACACTCCAAGTTGCTCGTGAAAGCAATTAAACATATGACGTAAATCGTTTACATCGGTCGGCAGCCCTTCTTGTTGTATTAAAACTTTTAAATTAGTTTTGGTCTTACCCTCTATGCATGTAGAATCAGGGGCTTTATGCATATAGGCGAGATACAGACGGACGTTGTTATAGAGCCATCGGACGTTTTAGCCATCCATTGGGGTGTTGTATCCCACAACATTCCCCTGTACACTTTGTACACGCCGACCTCACACGATTTTCCTCAGAATAACTAAAACACACTTAGCTAAAACCAATAAAAAACATAAAATATTTAAAAAACATAAAATAATTAAAATGCGGTGCAAAAACCTGTTTAATCTATACGTCACCGTATAGCAGACTTCTTAGTACAAGCGCATAAATAACAAACAACCTTTTGTTTATTATTATGAACGAATGACCGAGACCCAATTTGAATACGGTGACTAAAATGGCCGGCGTTCATTAAAATAAAAAAACTGACCAATGCTTTGTTTTTAGTTGTCAAGTGTTTCTGGCTACAACGTCGGCGGCAACAAAACCAAGACATTGCACTGTTGGGTGCATTGGCATTAGCTTGCACGGTCAGCATAAAGCCGTTCATTGACCTACCCTAGCATGCAAAGTGTGCCTGATGGCATATTATGTATTGGCAAATAATTTCCACTTATTGGAAATTATAGGAACGTGTGCGAATTAAGAACGTCATTGGAAAGTGAGGACTTTCCTTTATAAACCTCGCGGTCGACCAGAAACAGACGGAGCTAAACTAGAGTCAACTTACTAAGGTCTCAGCCTCGTCTAAACAGCGGGCCTTAATAAGAATTTAAAATAAAAACATGTAAATAAAAAGTATCTAGCAGCAAAACGCTAGTTTTAAAAAACAAAACTCAGTCGTTTTACTCATCTCCCCGTCCTTTCGTCTCTCTTCTCCTTGCGGAAAGCACGAAGACCCCGGACGTTAAACTCAACATTTGGTGGCAGCGGTGGGATCGCTCCATCCCAGGAAAAAAGAACAAAGTAAAGTTGTTTTTTTTTTTAATAAAAAGTAAATTTGAAATAAGTTTTTTAAAGATAAAACAGCGGCAAGTGGAAAAAATTTTTGTGAAAGTAAAACAAAAATAAAAGTGGAAAAAATATATAAGAGACCAGGTTAACCAGCAAAAACGTGATGTCTCTTAGCCCATCTCTAAACGAAGACCAGGTTTATCAGCTATGCTTAAGGCCTCCTGTCAACATCAACTAAAAAAATAACTTCAACAGCAAATCAACTTTAGAACAACACAAAACATCAACATCAAAAACATCTAGCGGACTTTAACTATAAAGACGACATCAACATATATAAGAAAATGATTCAATAAAATGAAAAATTTGTAAGCCAAACAATTATACATATGCAAATATTTTATATTACACTCAAAAAATTTTTCGTAGGAAGTAATAAATTACAATCAATATTTCTAAAAAAAAATATAAATATATAAAGATATGTAAATATACACCAAAAAAAACAATAGAGTGCAAAAAGAAAATTTTTTCGTAAAGTTAATCGATTTAAAAAAAAATATTTTTTTTGAATCATTAAAATAACTATATATATATAAATATATATATATATATATATATATATACAACTAAGCCATATTCTTATATCTGAAAATTTTTGTGAAACAAAAGAAAATATATTTTAACCAATCAAAAGCAACTTCAAAATTCGTACTCGTCAACGCGCGGCTAAGGTATTTCAGCTCTTTGCTAATCTACCGTTTTTCGACAACTCCTTTTTTACCGAAAATATTAAAGAAACAGATCAAAAGATGGATCTGAAATTCACTCTCAACGATATCTACAATATCGTTCGGTATTTAACGGCAATCCGGCCGATTTAAACAAGTTTATAGCATGTGGCAACATTCTGTTTTCATCTGCTCGAACTAATGCGGAGCACACTTTTATCTTGGAAGTGGTTAAGACACGCTAAGAGGGTTCGGCCTTTGAGCTCATACAGTTCAAATCTTTTGCCAAATGGAATGATTTGGTGCAAGATTTGGAAGATAAGTTCAAAGAAGAAAAATCGAAAACCCAAAATGAACTGTAAACCACCAAGCAGCGATCACAAGAGCCGGTTAAGGAGTTTGGCGAACGAATATGGAAATTGTTTCACTATTTAAATTCTTTCACATATGCTAGTACTAGCGAAGAATAGGTTAAGGCATATTTAAAGTATGAAAACGATCAGTTAGCTATTCAAGTATTCGAAGATGGTTTACGGAACCATAATTTACGGCTGATTTTAAAAGCTCACCAGCGTGAAGAGCGATGCTGAAGAGCATTCAGTGCGGCTCGAAAAATCGCCTCAAATTACACATACTCAAAGTAAACCCACTTGTAGTTACTTTAAAAGAATAGGGCACACGCAGGAAACCTGCTATAAGAAAAGCAACAATTTTAATTTTAACAACACTTCCATTTATCCTCCTCAAAACAAACCAAATTTCCATAGCATTAAAAATGAGGTATAATCAATATTTTGTATGTACTACAAACGTCCAAACCACACGTAACAATAATGTAGGTCTCGACTGTGGAACGCAGAAAATTTTCAAAATCGAAGGGTTAATGGTGACTCAAAAACATATAGGAATCCTTTCAGGAGCCAATACAGTTATTCCAATCAAGCACACCACGCAGAAAATTATTCGGGAAACGGAATTACACGGGAAGAAATCAGCGGCGCCTCTCTCCGGATGCAGATAAGAGCCGATGTGCACCAAGCACAAAACTAAGTTACTCAATTATTATTCCATTTTACGAAAAATACGAAGAGCCGGTGCTGCGTATTAAGTTAGAACCTTCAGACAAAAATTTCACCTCACTATTAATAGACACAGGCGCACAAATTAGCTTATTAAAGGACACTGAGCAGCAAAATTTCATTAATAAATAAAGAAAACATACTGTCTCTACAATTTCAGGTAATGAATTGCAAACTCTGGGGGAGCAAATCAAAACAATAAATGTCGATTTTTATGACCAGATCATAACACTGAATCACAAATTTCGTATCCTAAATAAAAATATTAACTTATCCTATGATAGAATTTTTTAAGCGATTTCCTCACCAAATTTAACTGTAGAATTGATTTCAAGAATAAACATCTGGGAATACCAGTAGACTGCTCAAACGCGGCAGTAAGTCAAAACAAAATTTTAAAACCTCATATTTTATATGATTGTAAAAACTCTGAAAAGGGAAACACTGTGTTGCCTACGGGTAACAAAAGGAATTGTGCAAATAGGAGAGAGCAGCAGGAATATGCGCCAAACGGCCTAAGTCATATTAAGAATCCTCAGCCTAATGGCCGCAATCCGTCACATTGTTACCTCAAAGTGAAAATAAAATCATCAAAAATAATGGGAAGGCATATAAAGGGGAAAGCAAGGCATTATTTTCGAATAATGAAAGGACTTGTAAGAACAGGATTGAGGCAACTAAACCTGATGTCTACGGGCTACAATCCATAACCTTGCAACCTCGCTGCAAACAACTTGTCGACATCCCTTTTGTTTATACAAAAGACGCAGTGATCCACAAGAAACAAGTAAACCCAGGAGTATGCCCTATCAAAAATAAAGTAAAAGTTCTCTTCATGAACACAACAGAAGAAATCAATTTAAATAAAATTCAATATGAGTGGGAAAAGATAGAAAGTTTCAATGAAATCAAATTAGATAAAAGACTAAATAAAGGATAGATTAAAAAAATAGAAACAAACATAGAACTATTGTATTTTAATAAAGAAGGAAAAAAATCAATTTTAGAAATTTGTAGAAATTATAATGACTTATTTTATTTCAAAGGAGACCATCTTACAGTTACAGATACAGCTGACCATGAAATTATTATTTATTTATTTATTGGCCAAACAAGGCAATGCAATTACTTATTCTAACTTATTCTAACAGGTTTTGTTTACTTATACTAAGATTACTAAGTTTTTTGTTTTTCTTCTCCCCTTTCCTTGTTTTTATTTTCTTTTTTATTTGGTGCTCTTAGTGGGCATACTCCGCCCACCGGATTGACATGATTTCAAAAACCATGTCAAAAATAAGAGAAGAGGAGGAAAACAAGAGAGACTATATACACACTTAAGATACGATGTATTTATATTATTCTTAAAGACTATAAGGACAAAAGGACGTAAATGGGAGATTTGAAGAGGGATGTTAAAGAATTTTTATTTATTAAACAAATCAATAAATGCTTATACAAATAAATCCATACATGTATATAGTTTATCTGAGGCCTGGCTTAACTCTGATTACTGAGTGATTTATATAGGGTTTGCTTGAAAGAGGATTTGGACATAGAAGGTGAGTAGTATATAGAGATATTATTAATTCTCTGCAACAACGATTGGTGGGTTCATTATTTGCATATGTAGTTTGGTGCTGATATTCAGTTAACAATCGAGTATGCCTAGTGCGCCTAATTGGATCGTTAAAGGAAATCATATTAGAAATATATTCGCTGTGAATAGCACCATTAATTACATCAAATGTGAAGCATGAGCCCAATAACGATCTTCTTGTTGATAGTGGCATCAAATTTAAAAGGCTGAGTCTATGTTCATACGATGGAAGGCTACAATAATCATGGGGGTTGTACATATCTCTAAGCGCGTATAGTAAGAACTGCTTTTGAATAGACTCAATTCATTCTCTATGGGAATCGAAAGATGGATTCCAAATTATGCATGCATATTCAAGTATTGGGCTCACTAATGCACGGTACAAGGATGTTGTAACACATGTATTCTTGAATTCATTCGCACGTCTTTTTATAAAACCGAGCTGTTTGCTGGCCCTGGACACAATTTTATCATAGTGAAGATTAAAGCGCATCTTGCAATCTAAGACAACTCCAAGATCCACTATATGGTTGACCCTTTTTAGTTCGGTACTATTGAGGTGGTGGGTATGTAATGTTACGTTGTTTTTACGAGAAAAGCTAATAACATTGCATTTATTGACATTAAGATGTAGTTTATTTTGAAAACACCATTGCTCAAGAGACAACAATTTTGATTGCAAAAAATTTACATCTGCATCTGATTGAATTGAATAGTACATTTTTAAATCATCTGCATACATAAGATGTGGGATATCGTTAAGAACTTCTGACAGATCGGATATGAATATGTTGAAAAGAAGAGGACCAAGATGACTACCTTGCGGAACTCCCGAGGAGACTGCAATTTTTTTCGATAGAACTCCCTGGAATTTAACAAACTGGGATCTGCCGTTTAAATATGATTTTAGCCAACTTAGTATGGACCCTGCAACACAAAATTTTTCTAACTTATATATAAGAATGTTGTGATCAACTCGATCAAGAGCTTTACTGAAATCAGTATAAACAGCATCTATTTGGTGCCCTTTTTCCATTTTGACTAAAACATCTGATACCATAATCATGAGATTAGTGGTGGTAGATCGCCCTTTTCGGAACCCGTGTTGCTACTCATTTAGACGTGGGTTAATGAAACTTGTTAGCGTTTCACAAATAAGTTTTTCAAAAAGTTTTGGAATGGCTGACAAGATTGCTATGCCTCTATAATTTTCAACTGATCTTTTATCACCATTCTTGTAAATTGGCGTAAGATGGGATGATTTCCAATATGAAGGAAATGTCCCACAAACCAGTGATTCGTTAAAGATTATGTGTAATGGCAATAGCAGTTGGTCTAAACATCGCACCAAAAAGCTTGTAGGTATTAAGTCTGGTCCTGGTCCCTTTAATACATCCAGTTCTTTTATTGCACTAGAAATCTCTTCCTGGGTTAAATATAAACTATCAACTATAATAGTTGAGCTAGGAGAAGTTTCAGATAAGGTGGTAGGAAGACAAAAGACCTCCTTAAAGTAATCGGCATACAAGTTGCTTATTTCAAGAGAATTGGACGAAGTGACATTACCTTTAAACATAGACGATGGATAGCCGATAGATTTGCACTTCATGTTAACAAAGTCAAAGAATTTTCTCGGCTCTTGGACAATTTTCTCTCCGATGATGTTCGTGTACAACTTGTACGCTTCTTCTGACTTGATAGAGAACTCTCTTGATAGCTCGTCATATCTAAGCTTCAGTTCATCGCTTATATCATCAGTGTTTTTGAGAAGTTTGTAGATTTTATTTCTATGATTCCTCAAAAATCTGAGATTGTTGTCTAGCCATGGTTCTGAGAGCTTATTTTTTTTTTCTTTATTATTGGCACATAACTTTCGATAGCGGTAAAAATGTGCTGATAAAATATAGAGACAGCACTGTCTAAATCTAAGTTGAATAGAATATGATTCCAGTTTAGAGAACTAAGATAACATTTTATTTTTTCATAATCGGCGTTGAGGTAATCGTACGCAATGGTGTTATTATATGACTGGGTAAAGTTGATGTCATTAGCAAAGAAAACAACTTTTAAGGCTATATGATGAACTGTGTTGGTTAATAAATTTTCTGCTCCCATGCATGGACTAACCTTCACTTCTTCATACGAGTTAGTAAAAATTAGGTCCAACCATCTGCCATTTTGATTTTGTACAGAAGAGACTTGCTGCAAGTCACTGCCATAAAAGGTGCTAAGTAAGTTGAAGTCTATGGCATTAGAAAGATTTACAGGAAGAAGAAAGTTGTCGTTTTCGTCGGTGACAAAAGATATATTTGGGCGATTGAAGTCACCAAGAATAACAACTTTATCTTCCTCTTTTAGGGTGGAAGTAAAGGTGGTCAGTGTTTCACATAGCTCGTTGTATGTTGTTTCACTTGAGCTGGGAGGAATGTAAACGACACCTATGTACACATTGAGACTTTTACCTGAACAAACTCTAATAATTCGGTGATCGAACAGTTTATGGTTAGGTGTTTAGCTCACTTGAAAGGGAATTGTGAGATGCTACACGGACACCACCTCCTCGAGAAAGACCTGTTGAGGAGTAGTCCCGATCCTTTCTGAAGACAGTCCAATTGCTATCAAGAATTTTCTCATTATTGAAGGTTTCGTTTAGCCATGTCTCAGTGAATACTAGGACATTGAAATGGCATGATTTAGCGTCAACATAAAGTTTGTTTAATTTGCTTCTCATGCCGCCACAGTCATGGTAGAATATATTTAAGAAAGAAGAGTTAGGAACGATAATATTGCTGTTGCTCTTTACGGGATTTTTGAAGAAGAGAAACATGTTTAGCTCTGACATGAGCGCCATAGGTTTCCAGATCCACCTTGACTTGATCAATCATTACACCGAGATGCTCGTGAAAGCGGACAAATAAATTACGCAAGTCTTCAACACCGGTAGGAAGACCTTCTTGCTGAATTAATACTCTAAGATTAGTTTTGGTCTTGCCTTCAATGCATGTTGAATCAGGGGCTTTATACATATAAGCGAGATACAGGCGAACATTGTTATAAACGTTGTTCTCCCTGAGGCGAGAAAGGGCATATCTGCTCTCAGTGCCTTCGCAAGAGTTTAGTGTCAATTTCACTTTTGGAGGAAGTAGGGGGTCTAAAAATGACGTCGGACTACCAGGTTGATTGCAAAGCTAATTTAAAACTGAAGATGGTTTTGGTAAACCACTTCCTGTTGGTGGTGAAGGATTAAGAGTATTAGAATGGATAAAATTTGGATATTTCTCACAATTGGTCTCATTATTGTTAAGATTAAATGAAACCCGTTTACGTGTTTGATGAGTTGGCGGTTTAGATGCTAGATTGCTTCCAGTAATCATCTTATTATAAGATGAAGCCGTATTCTGGTTAACTATGGGAGAAAATATGGGGGAAATGCTAGTTTTCAGATTCCAATTAGAATCTGAATTATGGTGGGACTTAGGTTGCACAAACTTGTTTGATGAATAAGGTTTGAATTCAAGAACAGGTAGGTTTACATTTCTTTTATATAGAGGATTCTTAGAATTAAGATTAGAATTAGAATAAGAGTTTAACTTAGATTTAGAGTTAGGACGGGAATTTATATACGGAAAAGACTTAGAGCAAGAACTATAATTACTTTTAGATAATCGATTGTTGTTAATGTTAGGATTCCTTTCAGAAGATTCGATTCTTGAACTGCCAGAACTTTGTATAGATCTTGATGTCTTAGACTTTTTCCCAGGCTTATTCGTCCATTCGGTTATTAACCATTCGCCGTGTCTCTCACCGCTGGTGTTCAGGAACATCCACGCATATTGACTTGGGACTTTATTGGATGTCTTTGAACAGTTTGTAATAGATATGCCAAATTTATTACGAAAGTAAGTGCTCATCCAGGATATAGTTGTTTTAACTGATGGGCCCTTAATGAACAATGGTCTTGTCAATTTCATTAGAAACATGTAGTTTCTTTATTTAATTCTGCCATTGAGTTGAAGTCCATGACGTTCCAAACTTATGGATTAAGTTGGTACGAGGGGCTGCAATTGGTGGTGAGTCGCAAGGTGAAGTGGCAGAGGGAGATCCAGGTTGTGAGTTATTGGTATTTTTGTTTTGTTTTGGAGAAATTGTTGATGAACGAAAAGAATGAGCTATTGTGGGTACTGTTGATGGAGGAGATCCGATTTGGGGTGGATTCATTGTAACATTTTGAGGAGTAGCAATCGGTGTTGTATGTTCCGTGGTGTCATAGGCAGTTAAAGAACTCAGATTAGCTGGTAAAGAGGTGACCTGTGGCAAACGAATAGATGCTTCCATTATTTCCTCGTAAATAGAGGAAGAGTTATGATGAGAGGCTTGTGGATAACTTATTTCAGCTCTATTGGGTGTAGATCTTATTTCATTCACTACATCTGCAAGCGTCACTCGAAACACTTCAAGATGATTGCGGAGGTGATGGTTGGGGTTTGCCTGACTGAAGTGCGATATCCACATCATAGCGCAAAGATGTTAGCATGCTCAGTATATTTTTGGCTGTATGATCGTTTTTTAAAACGTCGAGGCTTTTTTTTACTTCTATATTAAGCTCGCTTATGGCCGTTTTCCAAATAAAATTTTTTTCGCTATCTTTGACTAAATCAGTTAGTATTCTCAAGTTTTTAGAAATATTTAAGACATCCGAGTTATTTGCTTTGCAGATGGACTCTACCCTTGCAAGATCATCGGATACGTGAGTCATTATTTCAAAATTTGGTATTTTACTGATGACTTGCTTATTACAAAATTAATATATATTAATATATATTACAAAAGAAAATAAATCTCCTTTATTTGTAAGACCGTATAGACTTCCTGAAAGCCAAAGAAATGAAATCCACTAACAAGTAAATGAAATGTTGGAAGACAAAATTATTTGATCAAGTTCAAGTCGTAGTAGATTTTCGCAAGCTAAATGATTTAACAGTTGGCGATGCATACCCCTTACCTAATATTACAGATATATAAGATCAATTAGCAGTGCTGTGGAGTCGGAGTCGAAGTCGTGGGGTCGGGGTGTTTTTGCCGGAGTCGGAGCCGCGAGTTTTTTAGCGAGAATTTTTCAAATATTTTCCAAAATAAAAATTTTTCAAATTTTTTTTTTCAATATTTTCAATTTTCAAATATTTGCCTTTTTTACAGAAGTTGACTAAATCTTTTGTAATGAATTATTTTTTAGTTTATTTAATTTGAATTATTTATTTTGTTGATTTTTGTTGTGTTTTTGATTGAATAAAAACGTTAAAAATTTAAAATAGACTTTTACCAAGCATTAAAGGAGGTGGAGAAATTTGACCGTTATTCAAGTTTAGCAATAAAAGATGCAATTCCAAAGTACCCTGACATTATCCAAGATGCTGTTATGATCGCCACGGCATTGCCACCGACACAAGTCTCCGTAGAACGACTATTTTCTGCACTCAGAATCATCATTTCCGATTTGAGAGCATGAATGAAGCCAGATATTATTGAGGCTATCCTATTTTTAAAAACAAATGCTGAATAATTTTTTATTTTAGATTAACTACTTGAAGTTTTGTTATTTTATTTGAAGTTTTGTTATTTTAAGTTTTCGTTATTATAGTATTTGGTTTTTTATTAAAAGAATTAATAAAAATATATAAAATATTTAAAAAATAAAATCTTATGATGATTTATTTTTGTCTTTGGTCGTAGTCGGAGTCGGAGTTGGAGTCGGAGTCGTACTTTAAAAATTTCGGCGGTTGGAGTCGGAGTCGGAGTCGCAACTATTTTTTGACGACTCTACAGCCCTGTCAATTAGGAAAAGCTAAATACACAGCACACTAGATTTAGCTAAAGGTTTTCATCAAATTCCTGTTAAGGAATCTGATAAATGCAAAACTGCATTCATTACACCATTCGGACACTACGAATATAATCGAATGCCATTTGGGTTAAAAAACGCCCCTGCAACGTTTCAAAGACTCATGAATAACGTACTCATGGGGTTGCAAGGCTTCGAATGTTTCGTTTATGTCGACGACATCGTAGTTTATGGTTATGATTTAACAGATCATAATAAAAATTTAAAATAATATTTGACTGATTGCGTCTACACAACCTAAAGCTACAACCTGATAAATGCAATGTTTTAAAACAAGAACTTACCAATTTGGGGCACATCATTTCAGAGGACAGTATAAATCCAGATCCGGAAAAGATTAAAGTAGTTAAAACATATCCAACACCAAAAAATGCGAAAGGCATTAAATCATTTTTAGGATTTGCTGGCTGTTATAGAAGATTTATAGAAAACTTTTCAAGCATATCGAAACCTTTTACAAAGCTGCTAAAAAAGGATGTAAAATTTAATATGGTCGAAGCTTTTTCAAAATTAAAAAACAACCTAATTAACCCTCCAATATTAGCATTCCCTGATTTTGATCAAGAGTTCATAGTCACGACAGACGCAAGTGACGTGGGACTTGGGGCTGTTCTATCCCAAAGTATAATTGGTCAAGATAAGCCGATTTGCTTTACAAGTAAAACGCTAAATGATGCTGAAACACGCTACAGCACCACGGAAAAAGAATTATTAGCAATTATTTTTGCTGTAAAACAATTACGACCTTACATCTAAGGTAAAAAGTTCACGATCTACACTGATCACAAAATAACCCGAATGGCAAATGAAGCTTAAAGACCCAATGTCAAGATTATCAAGATGGAGAATCTTATTATCAGAATATGAACATACAATAAAGTATAAAGCAGGAAAAATTAACACAAATGCTGACGCACTCAGTCGCATCACTGAACATGAAAAGCTTGCAGGAAAGGAAAATAAAGTCTTAGTTATGACCCGTCAAATGAAGAATAATAAAGAAAAATATAAAAATACGCAGACAATTATAGAAGAGCCTGAAAGCACAAGGAGCAATGAAAAATGTAAAATATTAGGAAACAGAGAGGCAATTTATTCAAATAAAGAAGCAAAATTAAAAATATTAATATTACCTATAATAAAATCACTCCAAGAAAAAATTATAGTAAAGAAAATACCAGAATTTATAAAGCCAACAATAGGAGAAATGGAAACATATCTACTATAGCTACATATATAGCTACAACCACATTACCAATACCTTTCAGAAGCATACAAGACCAAAAAATGGCAAGAAAAACATTATTAAAAATAAAAAATAGTCTCAATAACAAAACCATGCAATCAATTGCCATAGCACTGCCCAGTTTCAATGTACAATTCAAAGAAAATTTTATAATATTACTTACTGAAATCTTTGGGACAGTACAATATATTTGCATACAAATCAAAGAAGAATTTTAAAAAATCCTGAAGAAATAAGCAAACTATTAGCAGAGTATCATGAATCGCCATTCGGAGTACATCAAGGAGTAACCAGAACATTGAAAAGATTAAAAATATATTATTACTGGCCTACGATGAGGACAGATGTTCAAACCTATATAAAAAAATGTGAATCATGTCAAAAAAATAAGCTAAATAAATCTCCAAAAATGCCAATGAAAATTACAACTACAAGCTCAGCACCGTTTGAAAGAGTAGCATTGGACATAGTCGGTCCACTTCCAATTAGATTTAAAAATATTAAATACATCTTAACAATTCAGGATAATCTAACCAAATTTCCAGAAGCTATTCCATTCGAAAATGCAGAAGCAACCACAGTCGCAAGAGCTTTTGTAAAGCAAATACTTTGTCGATTCGGATTTCCAGAATCACTATTAACCGATCAAGGCACAAATTTTCTCAGCGAATTATTGAAAGAAGTATGCAAGTTATTAAAAACTACAAACTACTCCTTATCATCCACAAACCAACGGAGCACTTGAACGTAGCCACCGTACTTTAGCTGAATATCTTCCACATTATGTAAATAATGACCCCCCTTACTTGGGACGATTGGATCCCATAAGCTATATTTGTTTTTAATTGTACACCACATAGTAGCACTAATTTCAGCCCTCACGAATTCCTTTACGGATTTCCCGCCAGAATTCCTTCTTATTTGCAAATAGATTCAACTTTCGCTGGAAGATCCAAAGGTCGCTGCAAAAAACATAAGAATAACTAATCTGTAGAAGTAAATGCAATACATACTCAAATCAAAGCATGATGCAAGAGCACCTTTACAAATGGAAGCGCTCAGATACCAAAATGTTATAGACAGTATTATAGACCTATTGTCCAAAGCAAAATATAGTAAACCACACCCCAACATAATATCACCACAACAAATATCTGAAATTTTAACAAGAATTAGAAAGAATTTACCACAACTTCGTTTACCATCATTACTAGATAAAAATACTATGACATTATATCGAATAAGTACGAAGTCACGCATCTTAAATGAAAAAAATTATTTATGAAATAACAATACACAAAATATTTCCGCTTCCAACCTCAAACGCAGACAAATTAAAATACATACACAAAACTTTAAAACTTATAGCCGTCGATTACACTAGAGAACATTACTACGGGATAATAATCACTGAATTAGAAAACTGTATCACCGAATACGAGAAAAAGCACATTGCCATATTGAACAACCAATTTTTTCAACTGATTACGCTATCTGAGAGATTCTTTTATTTAAAAACGAAAATCTAACAATACCGAATTGCGAGTTGAAAAACATGAATACCAACATAATATGGATTCAACTAAATCAAAGAAATAAATGGTTATATTCAACCACATGCGAATATAGTATTAGAGAAATATGTCCAAATGAAATAAAGCAACACAAATTGGTGGAAACAGGATTGATTTAACTTAATGATAATTGTTATGTAAAAACGAAAGATCTAATTATTAAAGGCTCCGAAAGTAAAATAGTAAACAATTTTTTTATATCCTCAGTAAATATGTCACAATTAAAACAAACAAAAAATAACACCGACAAAACAAAGCCACACACTATTTCGGTTCTTAACAAAAATTACGACCAGCACGAGCTAAACAGTTTATCCAAACTGATACAAGAACAAAAAACTGCGGAAGATGCTGGCTTCGATCAGGTAAACATCCACGATGTGCATCACTATAGCTTGATCTATGGCATTATCATTGTCCTAACCCTTTGCGTGGTCTACAAAGTATACATGCATTACACACATGGTAGCAAAAGACAAACCATAAAACACACAGAGGAAAAAGAAACTACTCTAAGCCACGGTTCGTTTTACCGCCGTCTGCACAACATATGTAACGAAGTAAAACACAACACAGCAAAAACAATAAAAAACTTTCCACGACCCTGAGTCAGAAATTTTCGTACTAATCAGCAATTTTTACACTATAAAAACTAGTGCACAGAAAATTAAAAAAGTCATTCAGTAACCAACAGTAGAAAGCAAAACAATATAAACATAAAAATTCAAACAATTACAAAAGAAACTAAGATCAACCACATAAAGATGGTCTGGGCATACATTGGACGCAAGAACCGCGAACCGACAGAAGAAGATTATGACGATGAGAAGGCCGCCATCCGAGAAATTGGGGAGGCCATAAACAAATCCAAGGAGCAGGAAGTAATAAGAAGATACACAGCAAGACAAATTTACGGGGACGATAAGAACACAGCAGACTTCTCGGCTGAGTACCAGATGGTACAAAGGGCGCAGGAATGGCACGAAAAAAGATATAGGACGGCATATACAAGTAAAAATTATGCTTATAAAATAAAATAAATAATTACAATAAATAACAACAAAAAACGTCAATTTGTTGTCATTCTTGAAAAGAAGATCAGTTTTGTTTCCTTCGCTGGCCTTTTCCAGATTCCTGGCAGATTAAATTTTATCCAATTTTTCTAGGTCGTTCGTCAAATTGACATTATAATTCCTTAACAATAAATAAAAAATTTTTTTTAATCATTAGCAAATTACATGGGTTAACATTATCGGGGCCGATACGGTATGTATTTCAGATGAAATAGACAGTAAAAATTTTTTGAAAAAATATAAAAAGAAAAAGAACAGAAAATTTTTATTTCCAAAAGCTTTCAAACGAAGTGAAAAATTTTTTTATTTTGCACCTACAAAAAAATATATATCTATAATATATTAGTATATAAACAAAATATATATATAAAATGAAAAAAAAACTGTATAATATTTCAAACTTTATATAATTAAAAAAAATATACTTATATAAATTAACCTATGAATAAATATTAAATCATTTATACCACCTAATCAAACAATTTTTTGAACAAAATAAAAAAAACAAATTAAAATTATTCAAATCATATTACTTATATAACTGATAAACTTCAAGAAGAAATATCATATTATTACCTATTCGTAAGTAAACAAATTCGTGATTATTTGTTCCGGTGAATTATCGGTTCACCTACGAGCGCTGGTTTTAGTCTGCAAGGAAGTGATAGTCAGCTGGATGATTTGCAGGTAAACTTCGGGCAATTTGTGCTCGAAGTATATGCCAAGGAGAAAACGAAACCAAAAGCACAGATAAGTATATTGAATTATTATAAATGAGTATTTATTGAAACTTACGTTTTTTATATATCTTCAATAGGTGAATCAAAAATGGTTGTGCAGATGTCAGAATTTTAAACTTAGAAGGATGACATTCAATATGTGAATAATTTGACCGCCCACAGACCTCGTCGGAGAGGCCGATCGAGCGGGTCGTTCGTGCCTCGACACTGGAACGTGTCGATAACGCAGTGAGTTTAAAATCTAGTACATAAAACTTTAGGGTTGCGGCCTAAACATGCCGCCCCCTTTGCAGTATTACTGTAAGATATGATAACTACTTAAAAATATCTTAAATGTATAACAAAAAGGAGTTGATCAATTCAATGCTAGTCTCGTTATAATATTTATTAATTATGTGCCAAATGAAATTAAATATTTACAATATAAAAAAGTTGAAATGAAAAAACCAGAAGTTAATTCGTGGGCCAACGTGCCCGATACCACAAAACCAAAAATTGAATTCTGGGTTATGACCCCCCCCCCCCCAAACCACTCGGGAAAATTCCTGGTTGTATGTTTTTCGGGTAAACATCTACCCCTAACACCATGTCGAACGGTGACGCAACAAAAAAGTCGGGGTCAGCAAGCATCAGATTCGAAAACTGTGCCTTGATCGCCGTGTCCAAATTTTGTTGCGGCGTGACTCGTGAAAAATTACGCAACACCTTCGCTTGGGCGGTCACCGACTGGTTCGACTCATAGTTCGCTCGGAGGGTTAGGGAGCAAACCTCTTGGGAGCCAACCAGCATCGATGGCAGCCCAAGTTGGCGAACGAGACGCTGAGAAATTATTGAACTCTCCGAACAAGCGTCAATCAAAGCACGAATCCGATGCATGCGACCTTTATCAATCACCTTGACGAGCGCCGTGGGGAGGAGCGAAGTCACCTGTTGCAGACATGGCAACGGTGATGGCGAGGGCAGGCGCTGAGCGCCACTATTGGAGCGGCGGTGAATAGGCCGGGTCCATCCTTGACCTCGATTGTGATGCCCGTCTCTTCTTGAGCGCAATCTTCTACCAGCGCGCCGCGTCTTGCGAGACGCTCCATTTGGGTTGCCGCGCAAGGAGGGTCGAAGCGCGCCCGATTCTTCTGCGTTTCGGATACAACGCGCCATTCTTGCTTCGTCATCGTCTTTTTCAGACCTCCGGTCCCCCTCAACGCTCGATTCAACCTGCAGCAGATTAGGCCGCGCAGCAAAACTCCCCTCGGCTTTCATCCCGCACTGACCAGAAGACTGTAGAAAATCAGACCGGACTAAGTCGTGCGGCTTGGTCGGTGCCAACTTTGCGTCGTCCTTAGCCTGGCCCAGATGCAGCATGGTGTGATGCGACCCATCGCATTCACCGCAACGCCCATCACTGGCGCATTCGTCGGTGCGGTGATTTGGGGACACCGCGAACAGTATTGAAAAAGTAGCACCAGCCGCAACCGATCGGCGACGTTGCCGACGCTCGACATTTTTCGGTGTCTAAGAGAAACAAAAGAAATTAAATACGTTAATTTCCTCGGAACGGAACGGAGGACAACACGCACACAATTACGAACACGGACGACTACATCTAACTACGAGATGGGCGGCAGACGAATCAATTTTACAACCGGTCGGGTAATAATTCCGCGTTCAGTTCGCAGATCGGCGACACGGACACAATTGTCGGAGCCTACATAAGTCTTCATGACTCTACCTAAGCGCCACTCACAGGCTGAAAGGTTATCCTCTTTGATGACCACCAAGTCGTCAATTTTTACGTCTTCGCTGGGGAATTTCCACTTATGTATCTTGTGAAGTTCTTTTAAATAGTCGTTTTTCCACACTTGGCCGAACTTCTAGTTCAATGCCTTGAGTTTTTGCCACCGATTGATAATTGATATTGGACTTTCAGCAATGTCCGGTTCAATCGGAGCAAGCAAAGGACCCCCTCCGAGAAAATGCGCTGGAGTTAACGGCGCTAGATTATTAGGATCTGATGACATAGGGCTCAGAGGGCGTGAATTCAAACATGCTTCGATACGCGATAGCAAAGTGGAGAGTTCCTCAAACGTGTATTTCATATCCGACGCTACCTTGCGATAGTGCAACTTAAAACTTTTAACACCCGCCTCCCACAAATCTCCCATATGAGGAGCGCCTGCCGGAATAAAGTGCCACGTTAAGTGTTGGTGCGCAAACTTTGACACCACCTTCTCTCCTGAATCACTTAGAAAGGCTCTAAAATCCTCTTTAAAAGCACGGGAGGCACCCACAAAGTTGGTTCCATTGTCGGAATACATTTTTTCTGGACATCCTCGACGTGAAACAAATCTCGAGAATGCTGCCAAAAATGTGACATTACTGAGATCACTGGTAGCCTCCAAATGAATAGCTTTCGTAGCAAAACAGAAAAATACACAAATATACCCTTTAGTAATTAAACAGGCGCGACCAGTGTAATTCTTAATTTCGTATGGACCTGTAAAATCGACCACAGTAGTTGCAAATGGGCGAGATAATTTGGCTCGCTCTGGAGGTAATGAAGCCATCAGTTGAGTCTGTAACCGCTTGCGGTCGATAACGCAGACTTTACAATTATGGATGATAGATTTTATCATATTATTTACTCTGGGAATCCAATATTGCATCCGAATAAGTCGTAATACAAGCTGGTTCCCACCATGAATTGAGATTTCATGGGTGAATTTCACAAGTTACTTAGAGAATTGGCCGTCATACGGTAAAATAACAGGATGTCGCTCATTATAAGCTATGTGCTCAGACCCTGCTAACCGGCCACCGACTCTAAGTATATTTTCGTTATCTAGAAAAGGGTTTATATTTAAAATAGAGCTCTTTGAGTCAATCAAAATTTTCTTTGATAACTGGGCATATTCAGATGGATACCCCAATTTTTGACTAGCAATCACAAGTCTTCTTGACGTTTCTCGCATTTCTTGCTGGGATATCGTAGCGGACTTAGAACAAAAACTACTTTTATGTGCCGGGTGAGTTTGGTGAAAGAATCGTAATACATACGATAGAACTCGCAAGGCTCGATGCAATGACGAAAAACGCTCTAAAACGCCTATATGCTGAGCACAAGCCACATGAGCTTTTATGGTTTTTGATTCCAACGCTGTATCACATTCGTCACTTTGTTTTGGCCACGAACTGGTCTCTTGCTGCAGCCACAAGGGCCCATGCCACCACAAAGAACTATCTCTTAGGTGCTGTGGTTCTAGTCCTCTGCTGGCCAGATCTGCGGGATTATCCGCTGAGTCCACATGACTCCAATTCTTGGTACCCACTTTCTCATCGATTTTCGTGACTCGGTTAGCGACGAAAGTAGTCCAGGTATACGGTTGTTTTCGCAGCCACGCTAGCACAATGGTTGAATCTGTCCACAAGAACAGCTGATGGTTAAAAGTCTCTAACATTTTTAGGAATACTTCAACCATTTCTGCCAACAGAAGTGCGCCGCACAACTCGAGCCTAGGCAACAACACCGTTTTGACTGGTTTTTGCTACGAGGAGATGCACGTTTTTAGGTACTCTTTTTGGTATTCGTTCTTCGAGGCAATATTTTTGGCCAATCTCACCTCATTGCGCGGGAATTGACGTTAAAATCCAGCCGATGATGGTCTCTTGAGCAATAAGTGACCTCAGAACATTTCGACGGATACCATCAAAAAGAATTTGTGGGTATAAGTCCCCACCTAATAGCACATCGACTTGATTGCTGCAATAAAAACTCTTATCGGCTAGTAAAAGCTCCGGAAAGCTTGCTACTACAACGGATTGACTGAGCAAGTAGGAAGATTGCCTGTGATTTTGGGAAATATCAGCGCACGTGTAGTTAATTGAGCGGTTGGATCAATAGGTGACCCTATTACCAGCGTGCATGCCTTTTGCACTCTAGCAGATACCACGTTATTAAGTCCTGAGACTTGGGCGCAAGTTCGTTGAGTAGGCAGCTAAATAAGTCGCTGCAGCCTCTCAGAAATGAACGAGCCTTCGGAGCCAGAATCAATAAGTGCTCTGGCTGAAAAAATAGATCCTCGATGCCATATTAATCATCGCGGTTCCCAGCAAAATACCTTTGCTGCTTGAGGCAAAACACGATTGAACGTTGCTGCTTGTGCTTGCAATTGCCTGCGCTTGCACTGCACTTGGTTGAGTGGACTGTATTGCACTCGTGCTTGGACCTCCCGCATTTTGATGACTATTTGCACCTTTGAAAACTTTGTGTAACAACGAGTGATGGCGTTGTCCACACGAAGAGCAGTTGTACCCGCTTTTACAATTCTTAGAATTGTGGCCCGTTGACAGGCAATTGAGGCAGCAATGCAAACGCCTCACAGCTGACGATCTGTCATTTATGCTCATGGCCAGAAACTTTGGACAGAAATTTAACGCATGTTGCTGACTTTTACAGAGCTTGCAATTATTGTTCGTCACATTTGCTTGATATGTGCTGACTCTCTTCACATTCGGTGAAGGCGCGCTTGGTTTTTGCCCTTTGGGCACCGCGCCTCTAAAGTCACTCACCGTTTTTAATGTCTGAAATCGACTAGTTAGAAACTTGTCAAGGTCGTAAATAAGTATGTAAATATTGCATCCCAATTGCTTGTATCTACCTTATGCATCGTAAGAGCTGATATACAATTATTTATATCCCTTTGCATTTTTTTATGGCACTTCCAGACTCGTTGGTTACAGCCGGCAGATTAAATTAAACCTTTAGCTGGCTGTTCACCAAAATTCGCTTATTTTCATATCGGTCCGTTAAATTTTGCCAGGCTGTTGCAAATCCTTCATGTGTCAGAGGAGATTTTTGTACAATCTCCTTTGCCTCTCCATGGTCTTCTGATTGAGGTGAAACAATTTCTCCACCGGTGTCAGCCGATTATTCGATATGTAGATGGCCGAAAACATATCCCTAAAGGATGGCCATGTCAAATAATCTCCGTGAAACAGCTCCGTATCACAAGGTGGTAAGTTTATGTTGTGGCCCGACATCGGCATTTCCACTCTCGTAACATCCAGTTCCTCATTACTTTTCTTGGCTGTGGACAGCTTGTCTGTGAGTCCGTTCATTGTAGCGAGACAACGAACGTATGCTATCGCATGAACGATATCTAACTTTCACGACGGAAACATTTTCATCATCGTCGTTACTCGTTGACGCTAATTTTTTAAGGCAGGATTCGTAGGACGCCTTTGCTGTTGCCCATTGAGATTTTAACTCATCCTCTTGAATTTTTAGAGGAGTAAAAAAGAGTATGCTCCTCTTGAGGAATATCATAAAAATCTTTCTCCAAATCGAAAATAGTGTCGGTATGCCTCATGAACGAGTTCATTTTAGCCATGATTTATTTGTTGGAAAAAAAGACTTCTTGGAAAAACCCGAAAAAGAATGAGAAAAAAAACTTTTATAGATTTGTATAATAAATGTATACAAAACTTTGCACGGAAAACTGATTCTTTTTTTTATAACTTGCTGAAAACGCAACAAATCAAAAAACCAGAAAAGAAAATTCAAGCTGAAGCTGCTCCAAACGGTTTTTAATTTGTTTCTAATAAGTAGAAACTTCCGTTTGTGAATAAAATTCAAGCTCCAAAATGCTTTAAATATTTTTCTTTTGTTTCTAATAAGTAGAAACTTCCGCTAGCAAAGAAATTTTTTTTTTCTAAATAAAAAATTGTTAAAAGTATTTTTTCTAGTTTCTAATACGTAGAAACTTCACCAAGAAACATAAGTGCTTAATTTTTTGTATAAAAAATAATAAAATTTTCAAAAATCCCCAAAAAACAACCGCGTGAAAAAAAGCAATCAAATATTTTTTAATTAGTCTCTAATTACTAGAAACTTAAAAAATTGTATGAAATTGTGAGTTAACAATTTATTAAAATATATTTTGTACGTAGTTCCTAATACGTAGAAACTTTTTTTATAATGACAATGTGCTATCTTTATACACTATTGCCTCAAAATTACGAAAAAAAATATTACAATAATTCCCAAAAATAAATCAAAATTTTCAAAAAAAAGGGATAAAAATCCTTCAAAATATTTTCCGAAGACGACTTGGGGTTAAAAATAATGCCTTTAACTGAAGATAGTTAAAAAACCGGAAAAAGTGCCAAAATTTAAAATCGTAATATGTACGAGAAATTTTTCACTTACTGGCAACTTTTTCGTCTAACTAAAATGTTTCGATTCTACTTCGTTCCTTCGTCACGATTGTCATAAACAAGTCGCTTTATTTTGTTTATGTTAGTTTTAATTTGTCTAAGCTAAAATCGGAAAAATGATTGTTTAAAGTATACCAATAATATAATATAAAATAACAATAAAGTGATTTATTAATATCCGGACAATAAAAACGCGACGAATAATAAAACGGCAAGCACAACAAAGCTGGCCAAATAAATAAGTGTGCGTGTGTGTATGTGTCTCTTTGTGCTTACGAACTTTATGGTTTAATCTTCAAAATATAAAACTATCAAACAAGTAGCAATAAAAATCGTGCACTCTTTCGCGAGTTTCTTGATATGGTTGTAAAAAATTAATTAGTAATAAAACAAAAAAACTATTTAAAATTGCCAAAAATTCGCGAAACGAATTGTTTACTTAAGTGAGTGTGTGTGTGTGCGTGTGTTTCTTGCTTGATATAAACTGCAGGAAACCAAACGAATAATGACAAAAAAAAACAACTATACTTTTCCATAAAGTTTGACTAAATTAATATAAGCACTTCGTATTAGTTCGCGAAAGTAAGAAAAAAATGGCGCCCTTTATGTAAAATTACAATAATTTTTTTCTGCACTTAAATATGGTTCGCCGTATAAATCACGCACCACCACACTTTTTTATTTTAATTTTAATCGTTTTTTTTTTAATTCCTTTAATTTCCTGCACTTGCACTTTGTGACTACAAAAATTCGAGACTACAATGAATCAATCAACTAACCTTTTTTGCTGCTGGACGCTGGTAAGTAGTGTATATACTGATTTAATACTGTGCTGTTAAAGATGATTTCTTTGATTTTTTCCTCTTTAGGCTGACTCCAAATGTTCGTTAATCCGGCTCGAAGGACCATAAACAAATTCGTGATTATTTGTTCCGGTGAATTATCGGTTCACCTACGAGCGCTGGTTTTAGTCTGCAAGGAAGTGATAGTCAGCTGGATGATTTGCTGGTAAACTTCGGGCAATTTGTGCTCGAAGTTTATGCCAAGGAGAAAACGAAACCAAAAGTAACCAAAAACACAGATAAGTATATTTAATTATTATAAATGAGTATTTATTGAAACTTACGTTTTTTATTAATCTTCAATAGGTGAATCAAAAATGGTTGTACAGATGGAGAATTTTAAACTTAGAAGGATGACATTCAATATGTGAATAATTCGACCGCCCACAGAACTCGTCGGAGAGGCCGATCGAGCGGGTCGTTCGTGCCTCGACACTGGAACGTGTCGATAACGCAGTGAGTTTAAAATCTAGTACATTAAGTTTAGGGTTGCGGCCTTAACAGTAAGCAAATAAAATAATATATCACGTTATTACATATTATAAAAATATAAATTTAAGCTTTACAGTGTCATGTAAAGCTATGTCAGTTTCTGAACATCGATCCGACCTGTAGAAAATGTTTGCCTCTTCAAGGAAAAACATTTTCTTTTATAAGAAGTGGGAAGGATGTTGTATCCCACAACATTCCCCTGTACACTTAACTAAAACCAATAAAAAACAAAATATTTTTCATAATTAAAATGCGGTACAAAAATTTGTTTAATCTATACGTCACCGTATAGCAGATTTCTTAGTACAAGCGCATAAATAACAAACAACCTTTTGTTTGTTATTATGAACGAACGACCGAGATCCAATTTGAATATGGTGACTCATTGCCGGCGTTCATGAAAATAAAAAGGCTGACTTAATTTAAGCGCACACGCTTAAATTACTAAACAAACAAAACCAATGCTTTGTTTTTAGTTGTCAAGTGTTTCTGGCTACAACGTCGGCGGCAACAAAACCAAGACATTGCACTGTTGGGTGCATCGGCATCAGCTTGCACGGTCAGCATAAAGCCGTTCATTTACCTACCCTAGCATGCAAAGTGTGCGTGATCGCGTACCGCTAAGGGGAAAGTAAAATGATAATATGTAAATTTACATTTACATATTGAGTAGGCACTTTTTCGATTATGTATTGGAAAATAATTTCCACTTACTGGAAATTAAGAACGTCATTATAAACCTCGATTTCGACCAGAAACAGACAGAGCTAAACTAGAGTCTAAGGTCGCTGGCATTAATAAGAATTTAAAATAAAAACATTTAAATAAAAAAGTCTCTAGCAGTAAAATGCTAGTTTTAAAGAACAACACTCAGTCGTTTTTCTCAGCTCCCCGTCCTGTCGTCTCTCTTCACCTTTCAGAAAGCACGAAGACCCCGGATGTTAAACTCAACAGGGGGATAAACTTTTTCAAACCATATTTATACGTACAGAAATTTATAGTTTTACAGATCACAGACCTTTAGTTTCATTATTTAGTCACAATAATCCGTCATAATAAATAACCAGAATCAGACTCAACCTATCTGATTATGATTTTACAATAGTATTTAAGCATGGTAAAATAAATACAAATGACGACGCGCTATCGCGTATAAAAATAAATTCGGAAATATTACAAAACAATTATACTTACAGACGAAGCAAACAGTCCAGAAAAATCCATGGTAATAACAAGGGGAAATAAAAAAAAAGCAAAAAGAACTTGCAAATAATGAAAATGCATCTCAACAGGAGCGTCATGAACTCTTTATATGGGATTGCACATCAATTAGCGATATAAAAAACGTACGTAAATTAAAATTTGAAATAAGCGATAAAAATATGAATAAAAATGATACTAGTATCAATATATAAAATTATGTTGTGCACGTGCGATGTAGCGATAAATCGACGAATCCAGATTCGACTTCGATGAAACTATCATCAAGAATAGATAAAGATACTAAAAGTATGCATGCAATATTTATGATAATTCAGCGATTCTCTAGAAAACTCTAGAGTCGATTCTTAAGAAATTAGTATCTTAAATGAACAAATTGAATTTTAAAGAACTAGCGCTAGATGAAAACGATATTATATTTGAAATTATGCATAAAAAAGAATTTAAGAAAATATATAATATGCTGCAGCAGAAGATTAAGATACAAATTATGATATTTCAACCCCTTAAAAGAATTACAAATAAATCCATGCAACACAATATAATTCAAGAATACCATGACACACTACAAGGAGGACACTTAGATATTAGAAAGATTATTAAACTAAAACAACGCTATGTGTGAAAATACATGTGCCAGATGGTGAAAAACTACTTAAAAATATGTATATATCGCACTCGTTATAAACAGATTACACACATAAAAAAAATGATAATAAGTGATACTCCAAACACAAGTTTTGAAACAATATCAATCGACACTGTCGGACCATTAAAAATATCAAACAGATATATGTAGACACATACTAACCATACAATGTGAACTGACAAAATTTGTTATTGCACATCCAATTGAGATAAAAGACGCAAAAACAATAGCCCAAACACTTTTAGAACAATTGATCTTAAAGTACGGATTTTTCAAAAATTTTAAATCTGACAGAGGAACTGAATTTACAAATGAACTGTTAAAAAACTTATTAAAAATAGAAGAAATTTTCTCAGCACCCCATCATCATCTTGAAACTATAGGAGCACTCGAAAGAAACCACAGAGTACTTAACGAGTATATTTTGCTGATGATTATGAATGGGATAAATGGGTTCCATATTACACATTCGCATATAATACAACACCACATGTTGATACATTAATAACTTACCAAACATTTACAAATGATTTAAAAAAAGAAAACGAACCAGTTTACAATTTAGAAAACTATTGAAACGAAATAAAAATAAGACTTAGAAATTCCATTAATAAGGCAAGAGAAATAATAAAAGCAGTAAAAAAAAAACCAAAAATTGTTTATGACAAAAATTTAAATATCTCCGATTTTTGAGAAGGTATTTTTTAAATTAGAAACTAAGAAAAAATCTCAAAGTCCATACCACGGACAGTATAAAATAATACATAGATAGGGTGTAAATTCTATTATAAAAATAAATAATAAGGAAAAAAATTTCACAATAGCATATTAAAGAAATTATAAAACGTAATTAAAGTATAATACATAAGTATAGAATTTTATTCATTTAATCAAAACCTTAAATTAATTTTCATTACTATCTTAATAATTAAAATAACACCTAAATATTAGAACTACATTTTAGGATGCGCAAATAAGTTAAGCATAACAATTATTACAATAAATTATGTATTATAAAAAATTTGATATATTTACAAATCTTATGAAAGAAACAGAATTACATAAATATCTTTTAAATCTATAATAAACTTAAAATTAGTTCCTTTTTCCAAAACTCCGAAATCTTAAAAATTTGTCTTTGCAAGTAAATTTTCGCTTAGGGGTGAAGGTGTAGTGTACTTACATACGTACACACATTATAAGACAAACAACCCACCAAAAATATCTTGAACGATTTTGTACCCTCACAACGGCAACACTGTCCATCTATCATATTCTCATATTGGACTTTCCACAACACATTCAGGACAAAATTATCTTGAGAACAGGAGGCAGTTGCAAACGGTTTAACATAAACAACGGACACGCGCTAGTCTTAAGTATTAATTATCAAATATTGAAAATTTTTCAATCGGAACACGTTGGACAATAAAGTAACTTTGGAAGTTTAATTACATTTGGTCAAATTAAGTTTTATTCATTCTTTTTATTACTTGAGGAACCCCCGAACCAACTTTGGTTCAACAATACTCGTACAAGAGTGCACATAAATTGGTGGCCCATGGGGGGATTTTCATTGTAACTCATAAGAACTAAGCAATAAAAAACTAATAACAATTTAATAAACTTAAATTTGTGTTACAAATTATTATTGCAATTCAGCGTCAAATCATATTCTTGTTAAAAAGAATCAAACGGTACATGCATTCCAAAGAAGCGTAACATCAAGTCAACCACAAAATTGCGAAGTCCATAAACGGTGTATAAAAAGCAAAACAAACGGCACATACAACAATTGTGAGAGTTATTGGCGAAAGATTACGTTCTTTTGTTTACGTGTTTCATCTCATCGCATTCCCTGAGGTCATCGATGAGAGCATAACCATTACGCAGTCAGCCTCTTTATCGGCGTCAACAGCAGCAAAGATAAGAGCACGTAGCTCTGCGCAAGAGACTCATTAAAGGTAAGTGTGCTTTGATTAGACTTGAGAAGAGAGACAAAAGAAAGCTTTAAAATGACAAATGGAAAGCAACAAGTGAACGGTGACAATGCAACTGATATTTGTACTGGCTTAATTAGGCTTCAATATGAACATCTAAAAGCAGTGAAGCAAATTATTAAAAACTTTAAAAAAGACTCTACGGTGCGAAAAACGAAAATTTATTTTACCACACGTCTCGATAAACTTGAATCGATATCCAAAGGATTTTCCGCTTCGCACGAAACTATTATTTGTTCGAAACCAGACAACAAAGGTCCATATTTCGAAAAAGAAGTGTCATTTGAATTTGAAGAGATTTATTTAAAAGCCATATGCTTAATTACAGACTCGTGTGAAGAGCTCTTTCCATCCACATCGTCAAACGATGAAGCCAACAAAATTTTACCAGCACAAACAGATAATTCTACGACGTCTACACTTAATTCAGTAAAATTGCCTCATTTACCAAAGCCGTCATTTACGGGTAACTTCTTAGAGTGGCCTGCATTTCTTGATGCCTTTACCCATCTAGTACATGAAAATCCCCAACTAAGCGCCATACAGAAATTTCATTTTCTGAAACAGGCGTTACCCACTGACCGAGACGTTGATGTTCTACAAATGGCTATGACAGATTTAAATTACGCAACCGCTTGGGCATTAATGGTTAAGTGATACAATAACCCAAGAAAATTGTTCATGCACCACATGAATACGCTTTTTAATTTACCTCTTCTGTCTAAAGAACGTTCGGAAGACATTAAACTTATGCTTAATGTTTTTTTTTTTTTAGACTGAACCAACGCTCAGGGGATGCCCCCTATAAATGCGTAAGCATTGTGTTGATTCGGAAGATGGGTGATAGTTAGTTGGAGGGTGGATAGATGGAGTAGTGTCGGTGAAGATTTGTTTTGAATTTGCACAGCTCAAAACTGCCGGGAAACACGCTCGCAGGGAGACTATTCCACAACTTAACCGCGCGACTAAAGAACGAATTATCGCGGTAATGCGAGGTTCTATTAGGCATCGATGCAATGGTAAAGGGGTGGTCTTCGACAGCTGCCCGAGTGGACCTGGGAAACACACGAGCTGGTGGCGTCAGGCCATGTATCTCCCTTGAACACTTCCCATGGTAATACCTATACAGAAGGCTTAGACAACCTACATTACGTCGATGCTCAAGAGAGTTGAGAGAGGATGAAATACTTTCATCTCCTATCAAATATATCGCACGACGTTGAATTCGGTCCAGAAGCTCCAAATAAGATCTTGAAGCCCCTGCCCAAATGTGCGAATTGTACTCCATTTCCGGCCTAATATATGAGGTGTAGATCATGCGAAGATCAGCTGAAGTGAAATATTTTTTGCACCGTTTTGGAAAACCTAGGCACTTGCCCGCTTCTTTCGACACATCGAAAATATGATCATTCCAACGAAGATCACATTGGATCGATATGCCCAGAACGTCAAGAGCGGCTGATTCCACAAGATCCACACCATTCATATTGAGGGGAGCTAAAGGGCAATCCATCCGCTTGTGGGTTAACAGACAACACTGGGTCTTGCTTGCATTGAACTCTACTCTATTAGCAAGACCCCACTCGGAGATTTTTTGTAGATCATTAAGAAGTGTGTCATTCATAGTTTGCCTTTTTCTCTCAATCTCCATAGAGCTTGGGCGTTTTTTGAATGAATATGAATGACAAATGCTGCTGTCGTCCGCAAACGAATGAATTGGGTTATGCGTCAACGACAGAAGGTCGTTGATAAAAACCAGAAACAAGGTTGGCGATAGAACTGAACCCTGCGGTACTCCTGCGTTGATGGCGTGCTTCTCGGACGAAATACCGTCAACTACGACTCGAATCGTTCTGTCCTTGAGAAAACACGTGATCCATCGAGCAAAATTACTACCAAAACCATAAGCAGCAACTTTTGACACGAGCGCTTTATGCCACACTCGGTCGAACGCTTTTGAAATATCCAGAGCAACAACCCTGCTCTCGCCGAAAAAGTGAACGCATTAATTCCATTCTTCGGTTAAGAACGCCATAAGATCACCAGTAGAGCGAGCCCTACGGAAACCATATTGACGGTCACTGAGCAGTTGGTTGTGCTCCAGATAGTTCACAACGTTGAAGTTTATTACGCTCTCCATAACTTTGGAAAGCGTAGAGCATATCGCAATGGGTCGGTAGTTTGCAGGGTTCGTGGCATCACCCTTTTTAGGTACCGGCTGGACATTTGCCACCTTCCAACAAGATGGAAATATTCCTGTTCTGTAGGAGATGTTCAAAAGGTTGCGCAAAGGCCGAGCCAGCGAAGAAGCACACATTTTAAGCACAATTGGCGGTATGCCATCAGGACCAGAGGCTTTGTTAACGTTGAGATTTGTAAGGACCCTTTTAACTGCTCTCGTTCGAAAGTATATCTCCTGCATTGCAGAAGATCCACCCTCAACAATGGGCAGTGGCTGATTGCTATCCGAGAGAGTGGAATTTTGTGCAAACAATCCAGCCAATAGATTCGCTTTATCAGCCGAGTCAGTGAAGATTTGGTCATCTTTTAAAAGAGCTGGAATCGATGACGATGTCTGGTTCTTAACTCTTTTAACAAATGACCAAAAATTTTTGCTCCCTTTGGGGCAGAGAAGAACCTGTTCTCGAATGCGAGCTTCGTGCAGAAACTTTTCGCGTTTTAAAATTGCATTACAGCGATTCCTTGCCTCGATGCGAAGTCTTTTAGTATCAGTATTCTTGCTAGAACGCCAATTCTGAAAGGCTTCCTCTTTGGACCTGACTGCAATCCTGCAAGTCTCATTAAACCATGAGTGGTCTTTTGGTTTAATGCTTCGCATCTTATTGGGAATGAAAGACCGCATACCCAATAAAATAATTTCTTGTACCATGACAGCCGCGGCATTCACATTTCTATCAGCGAAACATAATTTCCAATTGAAGTTGCGATAAAAATTATTTAACGCAGTCCAATTTGCCCTTCCATAAAACCATGCAGTCCTCTTCGGGGCTTTAGGCGTAGAGGTGCAGGAGTTAGAATATGGAAAAACAGCGGAGATGGTACAATGGTCCGAGTTACCAAGAGGTGCGTTGACACTCACATCATATTTTTCATGATGTGAAGTCAGAAAAAGGTCAAGGATATTATGGCTTTGCAAATCACTTTGGGGGAAAAAAGTGGGTTCCTTCACTAGTTGAATCAGTTGGTTCGATTCAGCAAATAGCTCAACATATTGCCCAACAGGTGTCAATGGGCCCGAGTGACGTAACCAAGCCGGGTTGTGGACATTGAAATCGCCTGCTACAACGATCTCACTGTCAGGCTCCCTTCCTAGATTCGGACTTCTATAAATAAAGCAGAAATGTAGCAAGTGAGAGCGAAGCCTGAACCTAACCCACATTGAGCTAAACTCTGGATCGGTCACGTTCAGACTCCGCTCACACTGGTACGCTACATCTGTTCTTATAAAAAGGGCAATGCCCCTATGCAAAGAAAACAATGGCAGTAAGCGATACCCAGGTATGTGAAAATCCAGTGGATCTGCATCCTCGGCCACCTGGGTCTCGCTCAGTGCCATTATTTGAGGCCTATGTAGAGTACAATGTACATAGACCGAGAAAAAATTCGCCCTCAGTCCACGAACATTGCAGAAATCTATGCGAAAATGACCCGACATTTCCGCACCATGCAAAAATCAAACAAATAAGGGCATACAAGGTAATTAGTTACGGCTGCAAGAGAGCTGCACAACATGAGCAATATAAAAAGTACTGAAGCAAGTGTTATGCCTTTACTTCAGCACAATTCAGCCCACTGTGCAACCCTACTTACAAACGTAACTAATGTGAAAGGATGGGGGAGTTGACGGAACCGAAAAAAACAACAATTACTTACACCACGAGGAGCATAGAAAAGCCCCTCGCATGGTCAGACAAAAAAACACGAATGTTGTCAAAGGTGTTGATGCTGTAGCTGGCGGCTGGCTCTCTGCAAAACTGGTTTTGCTGTTGTGTTGTTGGTTGGAGCAGCTGGGTGTTTGTTGCTTTGATTACATTTGTTTTTGTTTTTATAATCATTTATTTTTGCACTGCTGTTTGTTTATTAATTTAGTTTTAATTTTATTTATATTGTTTAAAATAAAAACACATAACATTTAATTTTTACACTATCGCGGTGTATATTTAGACACGAAACACGACAAAACATTTAAGAAACGGGACAAACAACTAGCTTTAAAAAAAATTAAATCTGTGACGAGGACAGACGGACGCACGTCTATGCCCAACGAGATCACGAACGCAACTCCCAATGTAGCTACTCCCAATGTTTGCCTCAATGCATTCACCGGACTTAACATTCCCATTGGGCAGTGTGATCACTGGCTGGCATATTATTTATCAACCAGATTGTCAAAAGAAACACATCAAGCATGAGAGCATCACATGGGCAGTAACACAAGTATCGCATTATTTAAAAATTTAGAGTCTTTTTTGAATGATCGCTTAATTACTCTTGCCGTCATTGAAAATCGGAATATTTCATATAAAGCGCCAGCTTCGTCAAAACCCAATGTTACTCAAACCAAATTTCAACATAATTCATACAACAAACCTCAACGCAATTCTTCCAAAAACGAGAAGAAAACTTTCCATGCAGCTGCCAGATCCAACAATGCCGGTCAGACAGCTTTTTGCTTCATCTGCAATGGCGCACATATTGTTAGGCGCTGTCCAACCTTTCTTTCAAAAGATTTTTTTGAAAGAAAAGCTTACGTTGATAAAGCAAAGCTGTGTCTTTACTGCCTTAGCAAGTCTCATACAATCTGTGTTTTTTACCAAGCGAGCTGTAAAAAAACGCCCGCTTATCATTTGAATACTCGCTTAAATAACACAGGAAACTGTTAGTGGATAAAAAGTTAAGCGAGCAAACGAAAAAAAGTGCTTCCAAGTCATGTTTCAATTATTGTGTACTTTTACTATGAAGGTGGCAACTATGATGAATTGACAGTTAATAGTGATACATGAAATCGAAACTCTTTTGTACTCAATACTTAGAACGAAATTTTCAAAACGTCTTTTTCACCAACATTTCTATAAAATACACTATTTAGTAAATAGGATAAATAAGCTTCATCAAATAATCTCATTGCTGAAAAAATTTAATTGGTTTTTCAAGCTTTAAGTTTCGAAAACTTTTTCGGTATCGGGTATTTTTGAGAACCGAGTTGTAAATATTTGAAACATGAAAAATTATACAACAATAGCTGTCAATTCAATTAAAAGCTTAAAAAAATCAGTTAGAAAATTCAGAAAATCTGCATATAAAATGGAAAATCAAGAGAAAAGGTAAATAAAATGTAAATTATTAGTTTAAATTTGCTATATTTAAAGTTATCATTTAAATTACGCCTAAATAATGCTCTTTTATTAGTAAGCGCAAAAGATGGACAAGGGAAGAAACTTTGGGGTTACTGCAATGCTTCCTTGCTCGGAAGGATGAGTTTGAGCACAGCAGAAGGAAACGATATGCCTATTCCAATGTGTTGGAAGACATGATTGGAAAAGGCATAACTGTAAGTCATATTTGTGCCTTCAAGTTAACAATGATTTACATTTCCAAATTTAAAGGATTCAAGCACGACGACTCTTTGTCTGGAGAGCAAAATGCGCACTCTTTTGAATGCGTATAAAGCATCAAAAGACAACAACAATCGAACTGGTGCGAGTCCCAGCAATGCTCCATATATGAAAGAAATGGATGACATTTTTGGAGATAGGCCTATTATATCCAATAAGCATACGCTGCATGCTGGGTATAAACCTATCGAAGCTTTAGGAGAAACCCAAATAACGCAATGCCCAGATGTAGAAGACATGTCGTCAAACCTTTCAACTCCGGTAGCAGCAACAGAAACTCCAGCTAAGCGTAAGAGGTGTTCAATGCGAGAAATATACTTAAAAGAAAAAATATACTTAAATATACTTAAAAGAAAAAATAGCACTGAAAAAAGAAGCTTATAAAGCTAGAGAAGCTCAGCGTATGGAATCATTGAAAAAAATGCAAGACTTCCTCAAAGAAAAGTGGCAAAAAGAAGCTGAAACTGAAAAACGAAAAGTAGAGCTTCTGGAAGTAATTTTAAATCGGCAATCCACTTCATATATATAATTAAACTGTTAAATAAAGCCACTTTAAATCAATACATAGCTTTAATACAATATGCTGTACTGAAGTGGACTGTCAATCAAAAATTATTTCTAGATGTATCTTCTTTCAGCTTTCCATTTTTCAGTGATTTCAGCAGTGAGCTTCTTGTTTATAAGAGTGCTTATAAACGCTTATAAAAGCTTTTACTTTTATCGTATCCTTCAAATACTTACTTCAAATAGAGAGCACCTTTTATGTCTAAGCTGAGTTTTTCTGTGTTTGCTATTGCCAAAGACGATATGCACTTCAATTCAAGATTTTGGGAAATGTGACTTGTTCTTTTATAATAAAAAAGAGTTGGATGTAGCATGTAACATAAGGACTTAACGACAAGTTTAAATCGTCATCAAATTTTAATCGCTTTTGTTTTGTTATCGTTTTAAAAACAAACGTTTTATCGAATTGCTTATGAATTATTTCGTTTTTTTTATATTACTGTAAATTTTATTTTAACTCTTCATTACTTGCAATAATAACTGCAATAAAAAATTTTAATTTTGTACAAATAACTTTTATTTATTAATTAAATAAACAAAAAATAAGATTTAGGTTAACATCAAAATTGAGATTAAGATTAAAATTCAATATTAAAAATGAAAATGAAATGAAAATGAAATGAAAATGAAATAAAAATGAAATGAAAATGAAATGAAAATGAAATGAAAATGAAATGAAAATGAAATGAAAATGAAATGAAAATGAAATGAAAATGAAATGAAAATGAAATGAAAATGAAATGAAAATGAAATGAAAATGAAATGAAAATGAAATGAAAATGAAATGAAAATGAAATGAAAATGAAATGAAAATGAAATGAAAATGAAATGAAAATGAAATGAAAATGAAATGAAAATGAAATGAAAATGAAATGAAAATGAAATGAAAATGAAATGAAAATGAAATGAAAATGAAATGAAAATGAAATGAAAATGAAATGAAAATGAAATGAAAATGAAATGAAAATGAAATGAAAATGAAATGAAAATGAAATGAAAATGAAATGAAAATGAAATGAAAATGAAATGAAAATGAAATGAAAATGAAATGAAAATGAAATGAAAATGAAATGAAAATGAAATGAAAATGAAATGAAATGAAAATGAAATGAAAATGAAATGAAAATGAAATGAAAATGAAATGAAAATTAAATGAAAATGAAATGAAAATGAAAATGAAATGAAAATGAAATGAAAATGAAATGAAAATGAAATGAAAATGAAATGAAAATGAAATGAAAATGAAATGAAAATGAAATGAAAATGAAATGAAAATGAAATGAAAATGAAATGAAAATGAAATGAAAATGAAATGAAAATGAAATGAAAATGAAATGAAAATGAAATGAAAATGAAATGAAAATGAAATGAAAATGAAATGAAAATGAAATGAAAATGAAATGAAAATGAAATGAAAATGAAATGAAAATGAAATGAAAATGAAATGAAAATGAAATGAAAATGAAATGAAAATGAAATGAAAATGAAATGAAAATGAAATGAAAATGAAATGAAAATGAAATGAAAATGAAATGAAAATGAAATGAAAATGAAATGAAAATGAAATGAAAATGAAATGAAAATGAAATGAAAATGAAATGAAAATGAAATGAAAATGAAATGAAAATGAAATGAAAATGAAATGAAAATGAAATGAAAATGAAATGAAAATGAAATGAAAATGAAATGAAAATGAAATGAAAATGAAATGAAAATGAAATGAAAATGAAATGAAAATGAAATGAAAATGAAATGAAAATGAAATGAAAATGAAATGAAAATGAAATGAAAATGAAATGAAAATGAAATGAAAATGAAATGAAAATGAAATGAAAATGAAATGAAAATGAAATGAAAATGAAATGAAAATGAAATGAAAATGAAATGAAAATGAAATGAAAATGAAATGAAAATGAAATGAAAATGAAATGAAAATGAAATGAAAATGAAATGAAAATGAAATGAAAATGAAATGAAAATGAAATGAAAATGAAATGAAAATGAAATGAAAATGAAATGAAAATGAAATGAAAATGAAATGAAAATGAAATGAAAATGAAATGAAAATGAAATGAAAATGAAATGAAAATGAAATGAAAATGAAATGAAAATGAAATGAAAATGAAATGAAAATGAAATGAAAATGAAATGAAAATGAAATGAAAATGAAATGAAAATGAAATGAAAATGAAATGAAAATGAAATGAAAATGAAATGAAAATGAAATGAAAATGAAATGAAAATGAAATGAAAATGAAATGAAAATGAAATGAAAATGAAATGAAAATGAAATGAAAATGAAATGAAAATGAAATGAAAATGAAATGAAAATGAAATGAAAATGAAATGAAAATGAAATGAAAATGAAATGAAAATGAAATGAAAATGAAATGAAAATGAAATGAAAATGAAATGAAAATGAAATGAAAATGAAATGAAAATGAAATGAAAATGAAATGAAAATGAAATGAAAATGAAATGAAAATGAAATGAAAATGAAATGAAAATGAAATGAAAATGAAATGAAAATGAAATGAAAATGAAATGAAAATGAAATGAAAATGAAATGAAAATGAAATGAAAATGAAATGAAAATGAAATGAAAATGAAATGAAAATGAAATGAAAATGAAATGAAAATGAAATGAAAATGAAATGAAAATGAAATGAAAATGAAATGAAAATGAAATGAAAATGAAATGAAAATGAAATGAAAATGAAATGAAAATGAAATGAAAATGAAATGAAAATGAAATGAAAATGAAATGAAAATGAAATGAAAATGAAATGAAAATGAAATGAAAATGAAATGAAAATGAAATGAAAATGAAATGAAAATGAAATGAAAATGAAATGAAAATGAAATGAAAATGAAAATGAAATGAAAATGAAATGAAAATGAAATGAAAATGAAATGAAAATGAAATGAAAATGAAATTAAATTGAAAATTTAAATAATATTTTGGTCTTGTAAATAATTGAAAAGCTCGTTGCGCCTGTTAATGCTTCTTTCCGATGTATGCAGAGTGAAATCGTCGAGAATGATATCATCAACTGGTACTTCCGGTATAATAAAGTTGCACATATCGTCTTTAATAATGCATATATTGTGCAGTATACATGCACTCACAATAATATTTGTTAAAGCACTTAAACTTGTTTGTTCAGTAAATTTCAATAATCTCCTAAATCTTGTTTTCAGCAATCCAAAAGCATTTTCAACGACTATGCGAGTTGAAGAATGGATTTTATTGAATTCTCTTTGGGTATCTATCAGATGTCCGTTGTCTTTAAACGGTGGAACTAACCAGCTTGTTGCAGGGTAGGCAGAATCACCAAGGATAAATGAAGAATTTGAAAAAAAGGCTTCATAATTGTTTTCTATTTCTTGGTATAATTCCGACCGTCTAAGAACTCTGTAGTCATGGAGGGATCCTGGCTCTCCGCAAGAAATGCTAGTAAATTTCTTATCAGCATCGACAACAGCTTGTAGAACTAGACTATAATTTTGCTTCCTATCAAAATATCCTTCCTTGCCAACTGTCGGTGCTTTAATTGTAATATGGGTGCAATCTATTGCACCAATAATCCCTGGAATTTTTTTTTTCGCTGCAAATTTTCTTTGGTTCTCTTCAGCAATTGAACCTTGTGGCCATTTAATAAACTCATGGCTTATTGAAACTAGCCATGCAGTAACACGGCGGACAGCATTCCATGCTGAGGATTTCGTTACGCCGAATAAATTTCCAAGCTGCCTGTACGTAACCGAATTGCTTATGTACCAAACATACATGTAAACCATCTTCTTCGATCCAATTTTTGACACAACATCTTTTAACGTTTCGTATTGTGAGTACCGATCTAGATGGAAAGAAGAATTAGCTGAGAGTTTTATAAGGCTTTCAATTCGTTTTTTCCTATTCATATCTAAACAGATCCTTTTAAAGAAGTTTAAAAAACTTACGAATTAAGTAATGGGCAGTGCTTCGCTGCAAGCGCATATGCGATTTGAAATCGTCGTCGCCGTACGCATCAATAATTTGCAGAAAATCATTGCATTTCGGATGTACTTCTGTCTCCAGGTCAGATCCATTCGAGTCCGAGCTTGACTCTGAAAAATTGGGAATTGTTGCGTTTATTAGATCTTCAGCTTCTTGCAGCTCTTTTTGTTGACGCAAACCAATGTCGCTCTCCATTAAACAATATGCAATCTATAGGATACAGAAATGTATTATTTTCTTCTGTACTTATTTTAATATATTTACCATTGCAATGTCTGCGTTTTCCATTGCGAAGACTTAAAAATTCAATTTCAAGCTACTGATTTGTTTTGTTTATATTTTTTTTTTTACATTTCTGACAGACCAGACAATGCTTCCAAGTTTAAAAAACATTCGTAAGCGACTTAGCAGTCGTTTTTTGACTACTCGCTTGGTAAAAAACACAGCTAATGTCTCAGTGCACGAGCACCAAGAATTGTCTACAATGTGGTCAACGCCATCACACGTTAATCCATTTTCCATAAGCTTCAAAGACTTCGCAGCAGTATAAAGTATTCAGCCATCAACGTCATTAAACCCATCCTGCCCTGCATTTCAAAATCGAGGAAATCAACTTCAACGTCCTTCTCTGCATGACGAACATCCAGTGTCATCAAGTAACACATACCACTCTGCTTGTTTCCTTGGCTTCATCCGAGAGATATCCCTGTAAGGTCATCTTGGCCACAGCACTTATCGTTCTCATCAACGAAGAAACCGGTCAATCGTCCACATTTCGGGCCTTGGTCGATCAAGGCTCCGAGAGCACCATTATTTCAGAACGTGCCCTCCAAATATTAGGTCTGAAGCGCACGTCCACCTCAGCAGAGATTTGTGGGGTTGGCCAAGGCTCAACCAATCAATGTCGATTCACAATAAGCTTCATGATAAGGTCTTGCGTTAACCAAGATTTTTCAATGCATATTGACACCGCCTACGTCTTGAGCTCATTCACTACAGAACTTCCTAGCAAAGACATTAACAAGAAAATTTACCACACCACACCTGTATGGTCTTGCTCTCGCAGATCCATTTTATTATAAGTCCAACAAAATAGATCTTACAATCGGTGTAGACATTTTTGCCAATATAATTCAAGCAGGTACTCGCCTTGATCATTTTGGCCAGCGAATCGCTCAACGCACGCAGCTGGGCTGGATTCTATCAGCAAGGCAGTTTCCAAATCTGCTCATACCGTCTCTGTAAGGTGCCATCACGCGTCTGTTGAATAAGAGGATTTGGTTAGCAAATTTTACGAATTAGAGTCGGTTTCCAATGTAAGAGCCATGTCAACGGAAGACCAATGGTGTGAAGGGTTCTTTCAGAAAACCCACACACGACAGTCGAATGGAAAATTTTTAGTACGCTTACTGCTCAAATCATGGTTTGATCCAACTCAAACTCTCGGTAGATCCAGACAATTAGCGCAAAACCGTTTCTATCACTTAGAGCGTCGACTAAATCATAATGAAGAATCTTATAAAAAATATGCGAACGCTATCAATGATTATTTTGTTCTCAACCAGATTGTACCAGCACCATCGAGCGAAGACCAAACCACTGTCACCAACACCGTAAAAAAATTATCAGTAGCATCTTGCGTTTTGCCCCACCACGCAGTCATTGAGGAGGAAAGTGCTACTACAAAAATGCAAATAGTATTTGACGCTTCCGCCAAAACCTCTAATGGCAAATCCCTTAATGACTTGTTGTGCGTAGGCCCTCCATTACAAAACGATCTGTCCTCAGTCATCCTCACAGTCAACACACAGGATGGTGTAATTGCATCCGATATCCAAAAAATATATCGATGCATAGACATGCATCCGAATGATGCACAATACCAAAGGATATTGTGGCGAAATGAGCACGGAAACCTCCAAGAATATTGTCTTACCACAGTAACGTTTGGGACTGCATCAGCTCCATACACGGCAATTCTTGTCATTCATTAAATTGTGGAGGACTCGAAGCGTGAATATCCTTTAGCGGAACAGGTTTTGAAGCACGATATTTATGTAGATGATGTGCCACTGGTAGCCACTCTGTGGAAACTACTTTAGAGATACGCAATCAAGTGATTTCAGCATTACAGTCGGCCGGTATGGAATTGCGAAAATGGTCAAACAATTCGTCAATGTTATTGCACGGCATTCCACAAGAACATCAATCCAGCAGCACATTACTGCAACTCAATAGCAAAGAAACTGTGAAAACTCTTGGGCTTTGCTGGCAACCGAGCTGTGACCAGTTCACATTCAAGCTGAATTTCAAAATAGAACCTAAACCAACGAAGAGAGCTGTGCTGTCAACCATCGCACGATTATTCGATCCATTGGGTTATATAACACCAGTTATAGTTGCTGCAAAGATATTGCTTAAAAGTGTCTGGACAGCACGCCTACTCAAGGATGGCGACCATACAAATACTTTAGGATGGGATTACGAACTCCCCGCAATGCTCCACATTCGCTGGCAACAGTTTTTACAGGGCTTGTCAGAAATAGAACGAATTGTTATTCCACGATGGCTGAACTACCATCCGCACCATGTAAAAGCCATAGAACTTCATGTTTTCTGCGACGGATCCTCTTCGGCATACGCCGCAAATGTATACTTGCGATTAAAACAAATAGACGGAAGTATCTCAACCCAACTAATTACGGCCAAAAGCAAAGTTACTCCAACAAAACCGCTCACGATTCCAAGAGTAGAGCTTTGCGGTTTGTACTTGCAACAGCACTAATGAAATGGATTCAGAGGCACTTTCGCATATCGAAAGATGATATTCCAGTCTACTTTTGGACAGACGCTACTGTTGTTTTGCATTGGATTTATGGCGATATTAGCCGTTTGAAAACCTTTATAGTGTTCATATATTTTTATTTATTGTAGGCAGAAAAGAAAAATGCTTCAACAAACAGATGCTCCCTAGTAAAAAAGACGTTTTTGCTAGAATACTATACTTGATACAAGATAAAAATAATAGTGTTAAGATGTATTCGATATAACCCATGGTGCCAGTTTACATTTGCTTCACTCAACCGACTCATTTTGAAGTCTACACAAGAGATGAGGAAGTGGGAAGGTGAATAAAGTGAGGCAAGAGTATTAAAAATTTTTAAAATTTTGCGACTCACTTTGATTTGACATTCGGTGAGTCGGTTGAGTGAAGATAGTGAAAAATGGGACATGAGGATCAAATAATGTTTAAACAAAAATTAATTAACTATTTGAATTAATAATATTTAAAAAAATTGTTCGGAAAACAATGTTAAATTAAACTTCCTGCACTCTAGAAAATAGGTATCTTTTTTCGTTCTTTTCATAAGCGTTTTGTATTTTCATTGCGATTTAATCACCTTTTCAAAACGATAATTAATTTTAACAATATTAAAAAATACTATTATGCTTTTCTCTAGCAATGCAGCTGCCAAAAGGGTGCTGGATTATTTAAAGCTAAATGTATTCACTTTTCTGAATATATTATATATTAGCGTGTCAATCCATCTTAAATGTAAAAAATTTAAAATGCTCTCATACCTCCAAAAATCAATATTTTAGAAAAAACCTAACGTGAATTAAACTTCATTTAATACTCTTTAAGTTTACACCACAACTGTTCAGAAATATCTCTTTCCGAAAATTTACGAGGGTCGTTAAAAAAAATATTACTTACAAATCGTGACTTTGCGTAAAAAACTATGAAAGGTCAGTCCAAGATAAAAATTGGTTATGAAAAAATGTGTATCTGTTTATTGTGCATAAAAATGTTTCTGCATTTTAAAAGCGTAAAAATGTTATTTTAAGAGATATAGAGTAAAAAAGCCAAGTGCCATTTTTAAGCCATTTTTGGGCCTTTAACCCAGGGGGTCTGGGTTTTTTCCACTAACAAAGTCAAATTTTTTATGCAGATCTTATTTTTTAATAATGCCTCAATCTAACAGAAAATGGGTTGATAAAGTTTATTCCACAATGGATGGCTAAAAGTTCTTTCTCTATTATTGGTTTAGTTATGTATCTTTTTGTAGAGTCCTACTGGCATAAGATATTGGTAAGTCTTGTACTATTTCACCTTGTGATAACATTGCTGCCAAAGCGTAATTTCGTTAGAATAAATGGTGGTTCTATTAATTTATGTTTTAGTGTTTCAAAAGCTGTTTGACATTCCTCTGTCCAATTGAAAGTTTGGTTCTTTTTTAGTAAAGCATTTAGGCATTGTGCAATTGTTGCAAAATCTTTTATGAATCGTCTATAATTATTGCAAAAGGCGACGAACCTACGCACTTCGTCAGTATTTGAAGGAATTGGATATTTATGTATTGTTTCATATTTTGCTGAATCAGTCTTAATACCGTTTAATAAACTACTTCCGGACGTAAAAATTTGCATTTACTTGAATTTAAATTAAGGTTGTCTTTGGCTAATCTATCAAAAATTTTAATTAAATTATTGTTGTGGTGTTGGAGGCTACATCCAAAAACTATTATGTCATCTACATATAAAAAGCTTCTGAGCTTAAACCTGTAAGAGCTAATGTCAGCATACGTTGACATAAACTGTTTGAAGATATTTTTAGTCCAAATGGTAATCTTTTAAATTGATAATGACCGTCATTAGTAGAAAAAGCTGTAAGAGGTCTTGAATTTTTCTCTAGAGGGATTTGGTGAAAATAACTCGTCATATCGAGTGTGGAAAAGTACTTTGCTCTACCGAGTTTATCTTAAACATCTTCTATTCTTGTCAATGGAAATTTGTCATTTACTACTTTATTATTTAATTTTCTAAAGTCAACTACCAAACGCCATTTCCTTGTGTCGTCAGCGCTTTTCTTTGGTACAAGTAGAAGTGGTGAATTGTATGAGCTTGTGGATGGTTCAATTATATCATTATTTATTTGTTCTTGTTCAGAAATTTCTTTGTTTTGAGTGTGTTGGGTTTTACGTCTCAGGGTCTCCGTGCTTTCACGTGAAGAAGAAAGACTTAGGGACAGGGAGCGATAAGAACGACTGAGTTTTTTAAATGCTAGCGTTTAAGCTTGTTTCTTTTATTTAACAGTTTTTTATGTTTCAAAAGTCCCGCTGTCTAGGAGAGGCTTAGGGACGGAGAAAATAAGAACGACTGAGTTTTTTTAGTGCTAGCGTTTAAGCTAGTTTCTTTTATTTAACAGTTTTTTATGTTTTTTATGTTTCAAAAGGTCCGCTGTCTAGGCGGGGCTGCGACCTTTGTGAAACTCGTTCAAATTAGCTCTGTCCGTTTTTGGTCGACCGCGAGGTTTATAAAGGGAAGTCCTCACTTTCCAATGACGTTCTTAATTTCCACACATTCCTATAATTTCCAATAAGTGGAAATTATTTGCCAATACATAATTGAAAAAGTGCCTACTCAATATGTAAATGTAAATTTACATATTGTCATTTTACTTTCCCCTTAGCGGTACGCGATCACGCACACTTTGCATGCTAGGTAAATGAACGGCTTTATGCTGACCGTGCAAGCTGATGCCGATGCACCCAACAGTGCAATGTTGGTTTTGTTGCCGCCGACGTTGTAGCCAGAAACACTTGACAACTAAAAACAAAGCATTGGTCAGTTTTTTTATTTTAATGAACGCCGGCCATTTTAGTCACCGTATTCAAATTGGGTCTCGGTCATTCGTTCATAATAATAAACAAAAGGTTGTTTGTTATTTATGCGCTTGTACTAAGAAGTCTGCTATACGGTGACGTATAGATTAAACAGATTTTTTGTACTGCATTCTAATTATGAAAAATATTTTATGTTTTTTATTGGCTTTAGCTAATTGTGTTTAGGAAAATCGTGTGAGGTCGGGGTGTACAAAGTCTACAGGACAATTTTGTGGGATACAACATCCCTCCCCCCTTATAAAAGAAAATTTTTTTTCTTGAAGAGCCAACAATTTTCTGCAGGTCGGGTCGATGTTCAGAAACTGACATAGCTTTACATTACACTGTAAAGCTTAAATTTATATATTTTTTTTCGCAATTGTAATATTTAGTAACTTATTTTGATTAGTTAATTGTAAGAGAGTAATAGTAATTGTAATAGCGTAATTTAAAAAATTAATGATTGATATATATATCTTCTTTGAACATTATGTCTATACATATATTTTTTTTGTGTGAGGTTATTTAATTAATAATATGTAGTGTGTGTTTTTTTTTTTTAAATACTAACATGAGTTCTGTTTTATTATTATATATTTTGTTTTCTTGTTACCAAAGTATAAGTAATGAATTTTAGGTAATAATATTTTTTTTCTTATATAATTTGAATATATTGTTGACAATATTTTAATATATATATAATTGTGCTTTTTTTAATTTTATTAATTAAAGTTAAGTAGTTAAACAATATGTTATAGCACTAAACAATTAAGTTTTTGTTTTTTTTGTGTATATTTATGTGTGTATGTACCTATAATTTTCAATGTTTTTTTTTTACTTAGTGCAAAATTTTATTTTTTTTAAATGTTTATGCATTTTTGGAACATTTGCTTGAATCAAGAAGCTTTTTATTTAACTCGGTTGTAGAGGCTTTAAATAGTCTTTGTAAATATCTCTTAGTTTGTATATTTTTTAGTTTGATTTTTTTTTATAATTTTGTTTTTGTTGTTTGCAAGTTTATGCAAATAAAATTCTTCTTATTTTGATCGTAAAGGGTCTGCCATCTAACTTTTTTTTTCAACTAGTGCTTATTTCGTGAATGGTAACACTTAGCTCATGTCTGATTTGACAGATAATTAGTTTTATCCTTCCGCTGAACGAATATGGTTGTGTATACGCTTGAACAACGCTGGGAAATATTGCGACATTACTTTGAAAATCATGGTAATGTTGCAGAATGTGTGCGAAAATTGCGTACGGATTTTGGAAGAAGAGAAGCACCGTCAGCTCCGTATGTTCGTTATCTTGTGAAAAAAGTGAAAGAAACTGGCATCCTCATCGAAAAACCAAAGTGTGAACTGAAGTGCGTACACCCGAGAATATTGCTGCTGTGGCAGAAAGTGTGCGTGAAGCACCATCAACATCAATTCATCGTCGTTCCCAAAAGTTGAACATTTCGGAGACATAATTGAGACGAATTTTGCATAAAGACCTTGGTATGACGCCATACAAAGTCCAATTGGTGCAGGAGTTGAAGCCAACTGACCATCCAATGCGTTTTCGCTGCGCGAAGTGGGCCTGCGATCGACTTACAGAAGATGCCGATTTTGCCAAAAAAATCATCTTTTCAGATGAAGCTCATTTTGATCTTGGCGGGTATGTAAACAAGCAAAATTGTCGCATTTGGGGCACAGAAAACCCGCACGCATACATTGAAAAGCCGCTGCACCCAAAACGAGTCACTGTTTGGTGCGGATTTCGGTCCAGAGGCATAATTGGGCCATTTTTCTTCGAAAATGAGCAAGGAGTGGCCGTTACAGTCAATGGCGATCGTTTGTTCAAAAAAATTGAAGAGGAGGATATTGGCAACATTTGGTTTCAACAGGACGGCGCTACGTGCCACACAGCCGAAGCTACACACGATGTTTTGCGCCCTGTTTTTGAAGATCGCATTATCAGCCGCAGAGCTGATGTCATTTGGCCACCTCGGAGCTGCGATTTGACACCGTTGGACTATTATTTGTGGGGTGCCCTCAAAGATAAGTGTTACGCCGACAAGCCAGAGACAATTGACGCTTTAAAGGACAATATTCGTGAATCCATTGGTGAAATACAGCTGCACACAATCGATAATGTGCTTAAAAATTGGACCAATCGAGTAACAAATGGGGTTTTTTTTTGTTTTTTGTTGTTTATTGTAATTATTTATTTATTTTATTTTTTGTGCATAAGTTTTACTTATATATGCCGTCCCTATTTTTTTTTCCGATTCATTCCTGCGCCCTTAGTACCATCTGGTACTCAGCCGAGAAGTCTGCTGTGTCCTCTTCGTCCCCGTAAATTGGTCTTGCTCATAAATCTTCTAACTTCCTGCTCCTTGGATTTGTCTATGGCCTCCCTTATTTCCCGGATGGCGGCCTCCTGACCGTCATAATCTCGATATAAAAATCAAATACAATATTTTACAGTAACTTTGTTTTTTTCTAAAGAACGGTTAAAAACTAAAAAATCTTACTCAGTTGAATAATTTAAAACTAAAACAGAACTTCTGGCCAAGGAAAAAAAATATTGAAAAACTTAAATTTACAATTAACAGGTTATTTTTATTTTAGATTTTAAGACCATGAAAGCAGCACGACAACTGGATAATAGTGTATCGTAACTTTGAGAGTAGCATTAAAATTTGTAACTTTCTTGCGGTATTTTCTATAACTGCAATTTTAATAATGCATGTATGAATGACACAAGTTTTGATATATAATTAAAAAAATTTAAATTCCTCAAAACAAAATTGAATCGCCTTAAAATACTCAAGTTTTTGTTCAGTTGATCGAACTGTAGTATTTGTTATTTATTTTAACAGTTGTAAACTTTAAAATTTGCATATGCGCAATTCCATTTAAAATTACTTCAATTAAGTAAATTTCAATTTCATTATATAAATTTAAATACATAAGACTTGCTTGCTTTGTTTTGTAAGTTATTCTATAATGGATCTAGTGTTAAGGTGCACGCGCAGAAATTTAAAGTTTATCAATACATTTAGATTAATTGGTAATAGCTGCGTTCTTTTCACCTTAATATAATCGCGATAACAAATTTTCCCAAAGAAACGGAAAGGGAAACGACTAGTAGAGGGCACTTCTCTTGCAGTCAAATTAAATTCAAACAAGCAATCATGATACAATAACTATTAGGTGTCATGAGAACGTGTGTCGTTTAAAACTGTTATGGTAGCGATACCTTAGTGAACGATGTTTTTGTCTGAGTTAGTTTTACTCTAAACTTCAGAAAAATTGTAAATTATTTAATATAATAATTAATTTTATGCAATTACATAAATAATTAAAGTGCAATTGTGGTCTCCGCTGATTGCGTCCAATGTGTGTGACACACGCGGTTTGTTTTGTTTTCTTTTGTTTCGATTAGATGGTCGCAGCTCGTGAGGAAATAGGTAGCTGTCATGGCTACCTAGTAGTCATTGTATCAAACAAACAAATAATTCAAAAAATGAAATGACAGCTCATATAAATATACAGGTGCGACACCTGTGTTTCAACTTTTTTAAAGGCTATATCACAATTTTATATGGATAGCAAAAAAATTCCTATTTGTTATAGGATTATTATTTTTGTTTTTGCTTTGCATGTAAAAACAAAATAATCTAGGTTATTTTGAAGCGAATGGAACGCAGCTAATAATGCAAAAAAAAATTGGCGCGCTATCACTTTTTGAAATGCTTAGCTGTAGCCGAAGCAGCAGCACGACCTTTAAAATAAATTGATTCATTATTAATTTTTTTCCAAACATTAAATAATCCCCGGATATCGGGACTGAAATTGGAATTACTCTCATCTCCGTCTGTGGTTACCTCCTCTGCGTCAGTCTTTATTAGGCAACGACGTGTACGGCGTTTGCGGGTCTTCCACCTGCACATTGGCCATTATCGAGATTTTGGTAATATCTTGCAACAATGTGTTCCTCCCCAGCAGCTGATGCAACATTGATGACATTACCAGCGACTACTTTTCGTGCATTACTACGAGTGGCACTGCCACGTTTGCTGTTGTTAACAGCAGCTACGTTTAACTTGTTTGCAATTGTTTTTAAACTTCGTGTTCTAATCTGCCAGGAATCTGAAAAGGCTAGCGAAGGAAACAAAACTGATCTTCTTTTCAAAAATGATAACAAATGGGTTTTTGTTTTTTTTTTGTTATTATTGTAATTATTTATTTATTTTATTTTTTGTTCATAATTTTTACTTATATATGCCGTCCCTATATCTTTTTAGCGCCATTCCTGCGCCCTTAGTACCATCTGGTACTCAGCCGAGAAGTCTGCTGTGTCCTCATAAATTTTCCCCGTAAATTTGTCTTACTCATAAATTTTTTTACTTCCTGCTCCTTGGATTTGTCTATGGCCTCCCTAATTTCTCGGATGGCGGCCTCCTCACCGTCATAATCTTCTTCTGACGGTTCGCGGCCCTTGAGTCCAATGTATGCCCAGACCATCTACATGTGGTGGATTTTAGTTTCTTTTGTAATTATTTCCTGCATTGTTATTGTTAAAAAGTTTACTGAATGAATTTTGAATTTGTGCTCTAGTTTTTATAGTTAAAAATTGCTGATTAGTACGAAAAATTCTGACTCAGGGTCGTGGAAAGTTTTTTATTGTTTTTGCTGTGTTGGGTTTTACTTCGTTACATATGTTGTTTAGACGGCGGCAAAACGAGCCGTGGCTTAGCGTAGTTGTCTTCTGAATTTACCTCTGTGAGTGTTATAGTTTGTCTTTTGCTACCATGTGTGTATACTTTGTAGACCACGCAAAGGATTAGGACGACGATAATGAAATAGATCAAGCTATAGTGATGTACATCGTGGATGTTTACCTGATCCAGGATAGCATCTTCCGCAGTTTTTTGTTCTTGTATCAGTTTGGATAAACTGTTTAGCTCGTGCTGGTCGTAATTTTTGTTAAGAACCGAAATAGTGTGTGGCTTTGTTTTGTCGGTGTTATTTTTTGTTTGTTTTAATTGTGACATATTTACTGAGGGTATAGTTAAATCAATCCTGTTTCCACCAATTTGTGTTGCTTTATTTCATTTGGACACATTTCTCTAATGCTATATTCGCATGTGGTTGAATATAACCATTTATTTCTTTGATTTACTTGAATCCATATTATGTTGGTGTTCATGTTTTTCAGCTTGCATATGGGTGGTGTTAGATTTTCGTTTTTAAATAAAAGAATCTCTCAGATATCGGAATCAGTTGAACAAATTGTTTGTTCAATACGGCAAATGTGCTTTTTCTCGTATTCGGTGATACAGTTTTCTAATTCAGTGATTGTTATACCGTAGTAATGTTCTCTAGTGCAATTGACGGCTACAAGTTTTAAAGTTGTGTGTATGTATTTTAATTTGCCTGCGTTTGAGGTTGGAAGCGGGAATATTTTGCAGATTTGGTAAGTGGTGTTTAGTGGTAAAGATATTGTTATTTCATAAATGATTTTTTCATTTAAGATGTGTGACTGCAGCGTACTTATTTGATATAATGCCATAATATTTTTATCTAGTATTGATGGTAAACGAAGTTCATGTGGTAAAGTCTTTCTAATTGTTGTTAAAATTTCAGATATTTGTTGTGGTTTGTATTATATTATGCTGGGGTGTGGTTTACTATATTTTGCTTTGGACAATAGGTCTATAATACTGTCTATAACATTTTGGTATCTAATTAGAATCAATGTCGTTAGTGATGTGAGCGCTTCCATTTGTAAAGGTGCTCTTGCATCATGTTTTGATTTGAGTATGTATTGCATTTGCTTCTGCAGATTAGTTATTCTTATGTCTATTGCAGCGACCTGGTTGTCTAAGTTGGTGCTTGGCTTATTAAAAAGATTGTTTGTGGTTTCTACTATGAGTGTCTGTTTCTTTATTAAATCTAATAAGTGATTTTCGTTGTTCTTGAGTGTGTGTATCTGATTATTGTAATTTTCTGCATCTTCTTGTTCCAAATAACGCTTTTTCTGCTATTCCGATGGCTCCAAACAATGCTCTTTTAAAACGTTCTGTAGGATGAATTAGTTTCATTTTTTGCCGTAGTTCCCTTGTTAGTTGATTCTTTTCAAATACAGTGCTGTTGCATACAGTAGATAGTTCATTATCTGAGGTGAGTTGTCCACAGATGTTGTTTATATTTGCTATTGTGCCTTCCATATCGTTAATTCCCCGAGTCAGAGATGAAGTGTTATAATACGCTATAATTTTCCATTCATTGGCATATAACTGTAATTCTCCTATATCCTCGAAATATATACCTGGATTATTATGTATTGGAGTTATTCTGATGGATCCCAAAGTAAATGAAATCAGCATTAAGAGTGTGATGAGCAGCATTTTTCCTGTAAGTAGAGATTTAGTATAGAATTGGGTCCTTTTCTCTCTTTTTTTTTGTTTGTGTGTTTGAAGTATTGTGATAGCAATGTTGTGTTTATGTGTATATGATATTTTAATCCGAAAATGGTTTAATATTATTATTGTGAATGACTTTAATTTTGTTCCGAATTTTTATTGCTGTTTTCTGGTGATATTATTTTAATAACTTCAAAAGGACCTTCCCACAGAGATGAAAACTTGTTCTTCCTAGTTTGGTTTCTAATTAAGACTTTTTCGACGACATTAAATGTTTTTGCTTTGAAACCTTTGTCATAGTATTCTTTTGACTTTTATTTTTTCGTTCGTAGTGTTTTTCCAGCTATTTTAAATCCATGCTGTAATCTTGCCTTCAGTTCATTGTCGTAATTTTCGTAATTATAATTTAAAGTTGGATCTTTTTGCAAATTAGAATGAATTTTAGCAGGATATCCATAAAGTAATTCGTAGGGGCTGAAATTAGTGCTACTATGTGGTGTACAATTAAAAACAAATATAGCGTATGGGATCCAATCGTCTCAAGTGAGAGGGTCATTATTTACATAATGCCGAAGATATTCAGCTAAAGTACGGTGGCTACGTTCAAGTGCTCCGTTGGTTTGTGGATGATATGGAGTAGTTTGTAATTTTTTTAATTTTTAATAATTTGCATACTTCTTTAAATAATTCGCTGAGAAAATTTGTGCCTTGATCGGTTAATAGTGATTTTGGAAAACCGAATCTGCAAAGTATTTACTCTACGAAAACCCTGGCAACTGTTGTCGCCTCTGCATTTTCCAAAGGTATAGCTTCGGTGAATTTAGTAAAATCATCCTGGAATGTTAAAATGTATTTATTATTTTTACAGCTAATTGGAAGTGGACCGACTATGTCCAATGCTACTCTTTCAAACGGTGCTGAGCCTGTAGTTGTAATTTTCATTGGCATTTTTGGAGATTTATTTAGCTGATATTTTTGACATGATTCACATTTTTTATATGGGTTTGAAAATCTGTCTTCATCGTAAGCCAGTAATAATATATTTTTAGTCTTTTCAATGTTCTGGTTACTCCTTGATGTCCTCCAAATGGCGATTCATGATATTCTGCTAATATTTTGCTTATTTCTTCAGGATTTTCCAAAGTTCTTCTTTGATTTGTATGCAAATATATTGTATTGTTTCCAAAAATAAACCCGCCAGATGATTTAAGGGGAATCTGCCTGTCCAAAGCCAGGATTGAAGGGTGATGGTTTGTTATTAGGTGGGCAGTTTGTGGGGCACGGCCCATGAATTGATCTCATAAAGAGTTCATTCTTGAGGCACGGCTCTTGAATGTTCATCTGATAACAGTAAAATAAAAAGATTTACCTTGAGCCTTGGTTGTTGGTGCCAAATCTTGGAGAAAACATGGTTTCGTTATAAAGTTATCATAACATTGTTATTGTAATATGCTTTCGATGGACGATCAATAAAATATAACTTGAAGAGCGGGGGCAGTCATCCATCGATGATGAGACCTGATCTATCGTTGTTCTGCAGGCCTTGTTTTAGAATGAAGGTTTTATGTAAGAAACATATAATCTTTCGACCGAGTATAAGCCAATTGGTATACTTTGGCTCACGGTTCCTAGTTTTCCGAAAGAGGCTTTTAATTAAGCCTTAATTAGGCTAACGAAGTTGCGTAAGTAGGATTGTAGTTTTCTCGGTATTTTACTGGGAAACCAATGGTTATTTTTAAACTAGTCATGTACAATTCTAGTGGCTGAAGGTGTCACAGTCAAATATCATTGTTCTAAGAACTTTTGGTCTGTAAGACGGGATGTTGAAGAGCCTTGTCTGGTGGAACCTTGAGCCCGGGTATTGACTGTCGTGGGAAAAGGTCCTTCGGGGTTCATTCGCTCTGGCAGTGGTTTAGACCAGGAAGGTCGGTGTGAGTTACACTTAAGTTGAACTCGGGTTGGTAACTCCCTTAAATTACTAAGAGAATGATGGTAGATTAAACTCTCGTTATTTCAAATAGTAAATGTTAGGAAAGTAAGCAACTACCGGATCAATATACTGTTACCTTTGGAATTTGAGAACAGGCGACGGGGAAACCTAAATAGTCTGAGTTGTGTCCACAAATGATTGAGGAACCTGATGACATAAGTGACAGGCCTTGTATAGCGCGCTTCCTGTTTTCATGTCAAATTGCGTCATTTGATCATGATGACGAGGTTGCGGCCAAAAAGTAATGGTTATATTATTGGTATTGATACCCAGATAACCCAGGGTTATTCAAATAACCAAGTCATGCTGATTGGGATAACCAGGGTTATTCAAATTTACGTGGCTGAATGTATCACGGTCATGAATAGAGTCAATCTGACAGCATTATTGTTGGTCTGTGGTATGAAATTAGGGGAACCTTTCTTGTGGATCTTTTGAATTCCGAAGGGGCGCTGGCCGACGCTTCATGTTGGTCCCAAGCTTTGGAGCACCGTTGAAAGAAGCCTTCGCGGCAGGGGTCAACGTTAAACACATAGAGGATTTTTGTCTCCAAAGATTTCGGTAAGTAATATTTAAAAATATTTTTTGAATTGTATATTGAAACTGGGCAGTGCTAGAAGAAGGGCTATGAGAGTTCTAAATCAAAAACGCGTGTATTTCCTTATGGGCCTCCAAATTGTGGCAAACTGCGCAGTCGGCGTCGTAAGATGAGCTATGATTGGTCAAGCTGGCTGAAGTAAAATGGCTGAAGCGTGTTGTTGTTGTTTTAAATTGGAGATAAGCATGCAAGATGGGCGGATGGACGGACGGACGGTTAGCTAGATGGGATATAATTGGTCAAGCTGGCTGAAATAGGACGGTTGGTGCTGTTGTTTATATAAATCAAAATTTCAAGTTTAAAGTGATAAGCCCAAGCTTCATAGCAAGCAAAATGTTTATGTATTTAAGTCTCTACAAAAACTTCAAGTTTAAGGTGATAAGCCTGCAGCTTCATAGTATGCGTAATAAGCGGACCCAAAACCGCAAGTTTAAGCTAAGGAAACAGTGAAGAAGTAAAATATTTTTCCATGCTTGTTTAATATGTTTATGAATTTAAGTCGCTACAAATTTCAAGTTAAAGATGATAAGCCCAAGCTTCATAGCAAACATTATAAGCAAGCCTAAAACTGCATGTTCATGATAAGGGGGCAGTAAAGTTGTTAAGCATTTTAATAAATTTAATATGAGTTGGTTGACTAATGTAAAGACAAAGTATGAAAGCAGCAACGGCGGCTGCGGCGACGGCTTGGGTTAATGATAAATTAAGCTAGAAATTTAAAGCGTCATCGTAACCATGACCATACTCAACTATGCTGATATAAATAAAACAAAACGAGTTGATTTATATATGAATCATTATTGTTCTTTTATTGAATTGTTGTATATAAAGTTTGATAATTACATGTATAAAAAGTTATAATTACATGCATAAAAAGTAATTGATTTAACCATTCAGCTTCGAGTTTAATTTTGCTCTATCTTCTTCTTCTGTTTCTGCATCTTTTTACTCCTTTACCAATCTTATTTTTTTTTTGGAAGCATTGGATTTATATCACAGTCCCAACTTCGAAATGGCATCTTGTACATCTCCAATTTTGCAAAGTCAGATAATTGTATGCGAGGCATTTTCCATATTATATCCAATATTGTACATTTTAATTGATCTGCGTCATTAGTAGGATGAAATGATCTCTCATTAGATGAAGAACGTTGACGGACAAGCTCATGCTTCGAGTTTAATATTATTTTAGTATAATCTTCGGCAAAACCCATCAACATTTTCAGAGGTATACAGCAACTGAAATGGGTTTTTTCCAATGCAAAAGTCTCTTCCAAGCACCAACCGGCATTTTTTAATGCATTGCTTTCAGCTGTATTCAAGGATGTAAAATTTTTCATGGTGGATGAAATTCCAAGATTGTGAGTACGATCAACTTCAAACAAATATGAAACAAAGTAATTTTTAAATTTCACACCTGTTGTTGCTATATCTTTTCCTCCTTCATGTTTTACTATAAAGCCATGAATGTAAATCATACTCTCACTTGGTAAGACAAAGAGGTCCTGATTTTGAATTGGTATACGAATCTCATCATTATTATTAAAAGATCTCAAATATGGTGAGTAACTATGGTATTCCTTTTTTATAATGCTCTCATCATATATTTGCTGACACGTAAGGGTGTCTTTCCATATGACTACTGCGATGATGCAGCTAAATTTTTGGAAACATCATTACCCGATATAACCAGCTTTTACAATCAACTTAATGATACAAACATCAGCGCAGAGGATTATGCTCATGCACAAAATGTCTGGGTTAAATTAAATATTAATAATGTGGGTGTATATTCAGATATTTTTCTGAAAACAGACGTTGTACTATTATCCGATATTTTCGAACGATTTCGCACAAGTTGCCATAAAACTTATGGTCTAGATCCAGCACATTATTTCACTCTACCTGGTTATACATGGGAAGCAATGCTTAAGCATACTGATATTACCCTTGAGCTATATTGATATGCCAGATATTGACAGATATTGATATGCTCATGTTTGTAGAGCGAGGTATTCGTGGGGGTTTTAGTCAGTTTACTAAGCGCTATTCGAAACCCAACAATAAGTACATGACTGATTTCGATGAGGCTCAACCATCCAAATTCTTAATGTATTATGACATTAATAATCAGTATGGTTGGGCCATGTCTCAATTTCTCCCCCACAGTGAGTTTCATTGGCTGTCAGATTCTCAAAATTTTAATGTTGAAGCCATAGCTGACGATTCAGATGTAGGATATATTCTCGAGGTAGATTTAGAGTATCCAATTAACCTCCACGATTACCATAAGGATCTCCCCTTTTGCCCAGATCATATTACGCCTCCAGGATCAAAACAGAAAAACTGTTGGCAACTTTGGGTGGTAGCGTGAGAAATATTATTCACTACAGAAATCTAAAACAGGTTTTGAAATATGGATTAAGGCTATCTAAAATTCATAAAATTTTACAATTTAGACAATCTGCATGGTATATATATCGATCTAAACACAAGTCTTCGAACAACGGATATAAATGAGTTTGAGAAGAACCTTTCCAAACTCATGAATAATGCTGTGTTCGGAAAAACTATGGAAAACATACGTAAACACAGTGTTGTTAAATTGGTAACGAGTTGGTTGGGTCGATATGGTGCCGAAGCCCTTATTTCTAAGCCTGAGTTTAAGACCTCAACAATATTTGGTGAAAATTTGATGGCAATTGAACTAAATAAAACTGAAATATACTTCAATAAACCCATTTATGTTGGTATATGCATCCTTGATTTGGCTAAAACAACCATTTATGATTTCCATTTATGATTGAAATCCGCTGCTGGGATGACTGAATTTGTAGGGCTCCGTGCAAAAATGTATGCGATACGGGTAGAGGGTGAAGATTCAATGAAAAAATCGAAAGGTGTAAAAAGAAACATAGTCAAGACTAAAATAACGTTTAGTGACTATGTTGATTGTCTTGAAAACAATGTTGAAATATCCCAGCAGCGGATTTGCCAGTGGCTACCATAGAATACAGAATAAATTACCAGGTAAGGAAGCATTACTTTTTTCAAAAAGTAATGCGTCTGCATATAGCAGAAGTAATTAACTCATACCTCATTACCTGTAATGTAGCATACAAGGAAAAGTAATGCAGTGATTTTTATAACTTAATACAAGTAGTATGTTACTCCATAACTTCTAGGTAATGCTGAAGGGAGGCGATCACTTACCTCCTGTCTCATTCAATGTTAAATGTAAGGCCTTTTATGCATAGTAAGGTAATATAGTCGGAAGTAGTGGTCATTACAAGGTAATTGATGCTTCATATATTCGGAATATACGCGGAAACATGAAGTAAGTTCAATCGTACAATCAAAAATTGCATTCAGCCCTCACGATATACAAAATATATTTATTTTGTTTTTTAAACTTTACTCTGCTGTTGGAATTTTATAATAATTTCTAGTATGGGTAAGTATCTGATGTTGATGATGATTGTGATGACTTACAATGAAACAAAATGGATTTTAAGTATTTTATTTTTTTTCTTTATTTTTTCAGCCTATTTCCGAAAACAAAAATTTCAAACATAAATGTCCACAATTTATTGTGTTAAAATTTTGATGTCTATTATAATTTTAGTTTATATCTTTCTCTAAATATTTTAGTATTCCTTTTTATATGGTTTTAAGAACATGCCTTCTCCCATTGCAATAGCTTCCATTTTACTATTATGCCGTTTTGCTTCATTTAACTGCCCTTTTCCAGTTTTAACTGCATTGATTGCTTTTGTAATGCCAGATACTCCACCAGCTAGACCACCAAGTGCACCCAGGGCAGCGAATATAGGTGCAAGCGGGAGAAAACCTCCAAATTAAGGTAGTGGAATTACTCGAGGAGTCTTAATCAGAGATTTTTTCCCCATGAATATATTGTTTACAACTTTTCTTGAAATTTTAACTGCATCATCCAAGTTTTTAGTTTTCTTAATTTTTATTTTAGCACTTTTTAACTTGAGGAGATCTCGCCGTTTTACTGGTAACGTTACCTAGACCAAATTTTGTTTTCGCTTTCATTGCGTTAGTAACAAGCCAAGCGTTTGATTTTTCAGCAATACTACTATCACTTGCGGTAACTCTTTGCCAAGCTTTTTCAGACAAGATTCTATCAGCAATATGCCTTTTTTCCAAATCTTTATTGTTTGAGTATAATATATCGTGTTTTGTGCAAGCAGCATCCAAAATACTGATTCCTTGATCGCCTATAGCTAATCGCTTCCTTAATTTAGTACCGGGTCCACAAAACTGATATGTGATAAGTGAATTAAAATTAATAAAACGACCCGATTATATATGAAAACAATTAGTAGTTTACAATATGCGATTCATAAAACAACATAAGTCAATTAACGTAAAGAATATTGATTCAAAGTTAAATTCATCAAATAGAACACGGCTCTATTCGCAGGTCTTATTGTTGGACCTTCAAATTGTGGGAAAACAAATGTGATGATTAGCCTTATTGAAAGTCCTAATGGACTGAAATTTCAAAGTATTTACTTATACTCAAAGTCGGCACAGCAACCGAAATATCAATACTTGGAGCGTCTAATTAAACCTATTAAGGGGATACATTTTTCATCATTTTCTAATAATGATGACGTCATTATCAGTTGATCTCGTCATATAGCCGGTGACGGTCGTTTATCTTGTGTTGTTTTTGTTATTGTAATTTGTTTATATCAGTTTTTATTAATCTCCGTGTGTGCTGTATTGTGATTGAAAATTATTTTTATTGTTAATAAAGTGAAGTCTATTTTTTTCATGGTGTAGTATATTAATTTATTTAAAGTTTTATTGTGGTACATATATCGTTTTATTCATCGTCATAGTTTGATAACTGAGCTGCTGCTGATATACTTTTTCTTTCTCTTTTTTTTTTGCGTTCCTCTTTGTGCGTTATTTGCTTATTTGCATAAACTAATCACAGAGAATTGTTGCAGTTGCTTTTAAACTGTAACATATTATATTAACCCATTAACACTTAGTGGACATTATTTTTGCACACATATAATTTTTAACTTTATTTTTTCGCTATGGAATATTTTTCCGTAGAAAATTTTGCTGCTTGTTCTTTAGAGGAGCTTTGCAAAAGTCAAAACATTCTTAACCGTATGTTCAGTTGTTCTGGCTCATATGGGCTTTTGTTCCATACTTCATGTGTTGGGATCTCTAAGTCGTGTCTTGATGATTTAATCTCACCACGATCAGGTCTTCGCTGGTATTGTGCTTCGTGTAGGGTTCTTTCACCAGATGAGTTTTTCTCAAAAATTAAGCTTTTCGGTGATAGTCTTAACGCTTTAAATAACAATTTTAAAGAAATTGTTACATTTTTTAATGAAGTAAGCACCTCACCCAGCACTAGCATTTATGATGAAAAGTCTTCATCGGTAAATATTTCGATCGCATTGTCTCAGACTCTTCCAGCCTCTTCTTCTGAGACTCAAATAATTTCATCTAAAAAAGACCTAAATATTTCGAAGAAAAAGAGAAATAATTCAAAAAAGAAAAATAATAAGCGGCGCATGACGCTTCCAGCCACTTTAGAAACGAAGCAGATCTCGGCTAAACCAGTGTTTACGCCAGTGAGAATGGAAATATAGTTATTACTCCATCTCCTCCATCTCTTTCTCCCCCGGCTAGAAATGACATAACTAATGAACGCAATAGTTCATTAAATTTAAGAGCATTGTCAAGAAAAAAAGGTTTTCATTTCACGCCTTCAGCCCGACACAACAAGTGAAAATGTATCGACGTTTGTCAAACATAACCGTTTAGTAAGTCAGATTGCTTTCTGCTCATGCAAAAAAATTAGCAATAAACCGTCCCACGCATTATTTATTCTCACAGTGGCTGCTGAAGAGTTTGCAACTGTTTTTGAGCTCTAATCTGTGGGCTGATAATATTTTTGTTTCTGAGTTTAAGCCTAAACACAGGTCTAGAAGGACGAATAATATCGCCAGTCAGACCCAAAAAAACTAAATACGCTTTCCCTTTACTATCAAAATGTAAGGGGATTGCGTTCAAAGACGCGCGACATTTTTTTGTCAACTCAGAATTTTTCTGAAGATATCGCGTTAACTGAAACTTGGTTGAACGGAGGAATTACTGACTTAGAACTGTTTGACAATAGTTTTCAAGTATATAGGAAGGACAGACACGCCTTGCGGATTGCATAGAATTTATATTAAATTTACTTGACGTTAATGACGAAATTTTATTGGGCGATTTTAATTTGCCTGACTTAAAATGGCATTCTTCTGACGATGAAACACATTTTTGTGCATCTAATTTGAAAACACGCCAAGAATATATATTTGTTGACAATATATGTTCTGACTTACAACAAGTTAGTTGTATTTATAATAGTCTGGAAAGGCTGTTTGACCTAGTCTTAACTACAGACAGTAACAATATCATTGTTCAGAAGGCACTTCATGCTTTGACTACTATTGATAATTACCATCCACCTTTGAGTATTTGGTATAAGTCCGACAGGGAGAATATGGTAAATTCAAGCTCTGTTGACACAGTTTATGAATTCAATTTCAAAAAAGCTGACTTTTTGGGGTTGAATCATTTACTTTATAGTAAATTAAATATAATTACAGAATACATAAATAATAATAATCTTAATAGTTCAATAAATTTTTTCTATACGGAGCTCTTTGCCATGTTTTCTCAGTCTGTACCATATAGTCTCAAATTTGCGAAAAATTCTGCGTACCCTTGATACACAAAGGATTTAAAGATTCTTCGCAACAATAGGAATAGGGCATGGAAGAAATATGTTTGTAGTTTTGACTCAAATGACCTAGAAACATACAAACGTTTGTTTCTGGAATTTGAGAATTGCTCAGCTGCATTATATAATGAGTTTTTGGGTAATATGAAGCTGAGTATTTTGTCTGATCCAAGAAAATTTTGGGGATTTATTAATGTTAAGAAGAAGACTGATGGATTTCCGTCTTCTTTTAAACTTCAGGATGGATTTACTGACGATTCCACCATTATTTGTGGCTTATTTGCCAATCTTTTTAAAGAATCATTTTGTTCAGATTCTTTTAATCCTAATTTGGCGTATTTTGATTATATGAACAACGCATCCAGAGTTTCTTTGGGGCATATATCTTTTACCCCAGAGGATATTTTTAAGTATATTGAATCAATCGATGAGGATTTTAGCGTTGGACCAGATGGAATTCCTGCCGCAGTGTTAAAACAATGCGGCTCCGTTTTGTGTCAGCCACTCTCGTTACTTTTTAATAAATCAATTAATGAAAGTAATTTTCCTCTTTTTTGGAAAAAATCTTATATCAGTCCTATTTACAAAAAAGGTTGCAGGAATGACGTCACTAATTATAGGCCTATCGCTAAATTGTCTTCGATTCCTAAACTTTTTGAGCGAATAGTGTACGATCGAGTGAAAATTCACTGTGGGCAAGTCATGACAACTCGTCAGCATGGTTTTGTTACTGGCAGGTCCACTGTGTCTAATCTCCTTGAGTTCACTACATTCTGCTTAAAATCTATTTATTCTGGTAGCCAAGTCGATTGTATTTACACTGACTTTAGCAAAGCATTTGATAAATTACCACATAATCTAATTTTATTGAAACTTAAATTAATGGGATTTCCACAATATTTTGTAAACTGGATCAAATCGTATTTGATGGAGCGATCTTATCAAATACGGTTGCGAGGCGTGTTGTCTTCTGAATTTGTTGCAGAATCGGGTGCTCCTCAAGGAAGCCACCTGGGTCCACTTCTGTTTATTTTGGCAATTAATGATGTTACCCACGTCATCAAACACTGTCATTTGCTTATTTATGCAGATGATATGAAAATATACAAAACAATTGATTCTAATGACAATTCAGACCTGCTCCAGTCAGACTTGAACTCCTTTGAGGTTTGGTGTTCTAAAAAAAACATGTTTTTAAATCCAGATAAATGCCAAACTATGACCTTTTCGCGTAAAAGGAACAATTTTATTTTTGATTACAAAATCAAAGATACTGCTTTAAATCGTGTAACTACCGTCAAAGACCTTGGTATATGCATGGATTCTAAATTGTCGTTTAACATGCATATTGATAGAATTTGTAAAAAAGCGTCTTCTATGCTTGGTTTTATAAAACGGTGGGCCAAAGAGTTTGATAGCTTAACAACAACTACAACTCTGTATTATTCAATCGTGCGTCCTCGCTTGGAGTACGCCAGTCAAGTATGGTCCCCACATTACAATGTGCATGTTGATCGTATAGAAAGAATTCAAAAACGTTTTGTTCGGTTTGCTCTAAGAGGCTTGAGTGGAACTGACACATTTAACCTTCCTCCATATGAGGATCGTTTGAAATTATTAAAGATGCAATCTTTAAGTGAGAGAAAAAAATCTGCTGATATCGTCTACTTACACCAACTCATAACTGGTGTATTCGACTCTCCAGAGCTTCTTTCTTTTATAAATTTTAACACTAACCGTAGAAGCAGTAGAAACTCTAACAACTTGATTTATTTACCGTTTAGTAGAACAAATTATATGTTAACTGCTCCATTAAATCGCATTAGTACCTTTGTTAACAACTGAAACGTGTTTGATGTTAACTTGTCGAAAGGTCAACTCAAAAGTAGATTGAAAACTAATGAAGGATCTATGTAAACGCATGGTTAGTTGTTATGTCTTGTGCTGTCCCTGAGCCCAACCCATATTATGGTGGGTAAATTTTTCTCCCTTTTGGTTTTTTTTGACCACTTTTATCGAGATCTTTGAGATATTTCAATGATATTTGGATTGGTTCTTAAAATGATCTATTGCGGAGAAAGTGTGAAAAAGCTGTAGTAGCTGAACTCTATTGTTATAACTCTATTGTTATTGCACGTCATATCTCCAGACGAAGTGCAGCCCAACTCAATATTTATAATTGATGATGTAGCTTGTGAGAAACAAAATCACATACGCTCATACTTCTGCATGGGACGCCACAAGGATGTTGATAGCTTTTTCTTATGTCAAACTTATACAAGTACACCAAAACACCTAATTCGCGATAATGCTAATATGATTATAATATTTAAACAGGATGAGATGAATATAAAACACATTTATAGCGATCATGTTGGTTCTGATATGTCTTTTAAGACATTTCTAGCCCTATTACGGTTCACAACACAACAGTAATTGCTGTCTTCAATGTGAAAATTTCTATTACGGTAGACAACAAAGCAACTAAATACATTCCACTGTTGTCTGTCAACAATGCTGTGTCTTCAATACACTTACTACGCAACACAGCAGTTGTGCTTTATTGTCTTGTTATCTGCCAAATTTTGAAGACAGCTAATTTGGCGTTGTGTTGAAGAAACGAAATAGATTAAAAATGAAAATTTTATTAAAAATTGCGTTTTTCTTTATTAATTATGAAAATTTCACAGAAAATTGATAATACGTCTCCTTGTGAACAGAATTATATTGAATTTAGCAATTGAATTCGAAATTGTTTGTTTTTTTACTTTTTTATTTTGACAGTGACCAGTTCGCAGTTGTATCGAAACGTACTAATTAGATTACGTTTTTATTTTGAGACTACGAAAATTTCTGCGATGCCACCTTTTTATTATTTTGGAATATTTATGATGGAAAGAAGTGCTATTTTATTTTATTAGTTAAGAAATGCCGGGAGAGGGGTTTTAAACTAGAAACCAGATGTATTTTAAATTTGCCATAATTCTTAAATTATAGTTATACTATTGGCATCAGAGAACTGCACAAGCCTACTTGAAGTCTATTTCAAGTACTTGCTTGAAATACAAGTTCAAGCTAGCTTGAGCTTGATAATTTTGAATCAAGTATAGCTTGTAATTGAATATAAATAAGCCCACGACAGCTTTCGACTTGCAAGTATGCTAGCTTACAAGCGAACGGCACAAAGTTTCAGGTAGAGGAAAGCTTGATGCTTTCGGCAAAAATCTTGAAATTGAAGGCAAGTATCCAAAAAATTCAATGAGCTTGTTTAGAGAGAGCTTAAGCGTAATAGGACTTTTAAGGATTCTGTGAACTACGTGGTTGGAAGTTTTAGGGGTAAAAGAACTCGAAAATGATGTCAAACTTTAAAATTTAAGATGGCGGATAGAGTTTCCACCTAGATTTTTTTTTATTTTTGGGAATTCTTATAATTTTGAAATTCTGGCAACGGATTTGATTTCGAATATAATGTCACAGTTTTAAAATTTAAGATGGAGGTTAGGGTTGACACCTAAATTTTTACCACAGTATTGCCACCTATTAAAATGTATTTTTAAGAGTTTTAAACATCATTTATCGGCGTAAAGGGGTCGCTGATTTCGAATCTAAAGTCAGAATTTTAAAATTCAAGATGGTGAATAGGGTTGCCACCTTTATTTTTTGTATTTTTATGAATTCGGGGCTGGAAAAAAAATGGTACAACAAAAATGGGTCGCTGAATCCGAATCCGTTGTCAGAATTTCAAAATTATAAAATTTTGAAATAATAGGGTTGCCACCTAATAATATGTCTTTTCAAGAGTTTTAAACGTCATTTATCAGTGTTAAGGGGTCGCTGATTTCGAATCTAAAGTCAGAATTTTAAAATTCAAAATGGTGGATAGGGTTGCCACTTAATTTTTTGTATTTTTATGAATTCGAGGCTGGCAAAAAAAAATGGTACACCAAAAATGGGTCGCTGAATCTGAATCCGTTGTCAGAATTTCAAAATTATAAAATTTTGAAATAATAGGGTTGCCACCTAATAATATGTCTTTTCATATGTCCTTTACTTGAAACTTCGTGCCGTTCGCTTGTAAGCTAGCATACTTGCAAGTCGCAAGTTGTCGTGGGCTTATTTATATTCAATTACAAGCTATACTTGATTCAAAATTATCAAGCTCAAACTAGCTTGAACTTGTATTTCAAGCAAGTACTTGAAATAGACTTCAAGTAGGCTTGTGCAGATCTCTGGTTGCTACTATAAAAAGGGTCCGTGTTCCCGGCCAAAAGGAGGGGAAAGCGGGATTTTTCTCAACACCATTATAATCTTGGTAAAAAATGCTTCCTTGTACTTAAAAACATTTTAAAATTCAGCTATTTCATTATAATACTAGATTTAATCCTATTTTTTAACGCCAGTTGAAATTAACGGGTTTAAATATGGGCTCACAATATTTCCTTTTCATATCGCAAAAAAATTCTTATCAAGGTATTATTTTTTGTTATTTAAAAAATAATTTTAAAAGAGTACGTTTTTATTTTTCTCTGAAGCAACCCTGGACCAGTCATGCAACGAATTCTACATACGTTCCACAATCAAACGTGACAACAACGTATTGTTGTGAACCATAATAGCTCGAAATTGTTGTGTCTTCTTGACTGTTGTGTCTACTCGTAAGAAGACACAGCAGTTTATTGCTGTGAACCGTAATAAGCCTATTCATGACTTATCTTCAAAGTGTTGGAAAGAAAACTATAGCTTTCTAGTTATAAACAAGGATGATCCCATAAATAATAGACGCTATAGGAAAGGATTCAATGTTTTTATAAATCTATAAAAGGAAACAGTATAGATATTTTAAAATCAGTACAAGAAATGCTGCTTAACGGATAAAATTAAACAGCTAACTGCTTAACTGATAACACTAAACAGCTAACTGCTAAACAGCTAACTGCTAAACTGGGCTATACTGTTAAACAGCCAACCGTTAAACTGGGCTATAAACAGCCAACCGCTAAACTGGGCTGCACTGTTAAACAGGAAACTACTAAATACACCAACTATCAATATGAATATAGAACCAAATCTAGTGAGCAATCTTATTAAAACTAGAAATATTTTGAAAAGGAAATATAAAAGTCTTCAGCTCGGAAAAGCTGCAAATGATGAGCTCTTAGAAAAAACTTTTGAGTCAATATCAAAACCATTAAAAGAAATAATTCAATCGGCTAATAGCAAGAGAACAAAAGTTAAAAATGAAAAATATTCGGATAATTCTTTTAAGGATAATAAAGTTACTACCAGTACACCATTTGAAAAGAGCAGTTATGATAATAATACACTTTCTCCAAGCCTTGCTAGAAAGGAAATCGATAAAAGTTTATCCACGTTTAAGTCATTTGATGCTGATAATGACGATGATGATGATGATACTAATGATGATGATAATGCTGATAATGATTTGGAAAATGATGATGTCACCATTGCAATAAATCTGGATCAAAGTATTCAATTCAATTTATCAAGAGTTAATTTAAAAAAATTCGATAAAGTCTATGGTCCTCACAGGGATAAAAATCAGATATGGAGATTGGGTAATGAACCAATTACTTTTGATTCAACCAATGTAAATGTAGGTAACCCACAATGACCCTCCACACCAGGCTTATATGAACTATTAGTTTACAAGGACCCAATCAGTTTTAATGACTCAGATTTAAATACTTATAAACAAATATTAGAGATGACTAATGCTCATAAACGAAATAACAGCATAAATGGACAAATTAATGGAAATCGTTCGAAAAAATATACAACGATTATTAGAAAGTTATTTAAAGAAAAAGTTCATAGAGGTGAAGGTTTGATGAAGTTGAGTACAAAAAAATCAAATTATGTATATTGGGATGACCCCAACGAGTTGGTTGATAGATTGCGTCTTTTAATAGCATCATCAATAGCTGGTCACTCGAATCATAATAATGAAATAGTTTCAATTATGGAGGAGCTGAGAGAAGCAAAGATTATTGTATAAATAGACTACAAAATATAATATAATCAATATTCATAAAATGCCTATCGACAAGTTTGGACATTATATGGGTAGCTCTGAAAGATATCAAAACCCAACAACAAGATTCATTTAGATAGCGATCGTCATTTTAACTTCAACTCACGTAGAATAAAAAATATTGCTAATCCTATATTGGAAAACGATGCTGTGAATAAAATTTATTTAAAAAGCTATTTAGAAAAAATAAAGAAACAATTGAATACATTTTATATGGAGAAAAATATATATATATATATATATTAGGGCGGGTCAAATTTTTTTGGTGGTCTGGCTCAGCGAAATTCGTAAAATACATGTAATTTCAAGACTTTTTCTCCACTACAGCATATACAAATTCTGAAAAAAAGCTGTGCGGACTTTCGTAAATAGATTTTTTTCTCAATTATAAAATATGAATGTATGAAATTTGAAAGAAGTGTATAAAATGTGTATAAAAAAGATTATTTGTGCTGTCATTTCTAAGGTAAATTTGGGCGCTGAATCTGAATCTGGCATTAAAAATACATTAAATCCAACTATCAATAGAAAAAATCGTGATTTTTTATCAAAATATCGCGATTTTTGGTCAAAAAATAAAAAAAATGTTGGAAAATTTGGCGCTGAATTCAAATCTCCCATTTAAATTACTCCAATTCTCGTTTACTATTTAATACTATTTAGTACCAATTCTAGTACTCCAAGTCTCGTTTGCTCTCAGTTTTGGGCCTTTTTTCTCTCGATTCCATCGATGTCGCAATAAACCACTTTTGTGTTTTTCAGTAACGTGTTTGGATGCTCTAGTCATCTCTTGGACATTTCGTTCGGTGCTTTGAATGTGGCATGGTATTTCGACGTTAATCATAACCTCATCAGAATCATAATAATCTTCAGTCAAATGTTGCAATGGAATGTCTCTTGTGTATGGCGGCTCGTGTAGAATATCATCATCATTCAAATCTATCATGTTGGAAAAGTGGGTGCAGTCAAAATTGATTTTCGGTTTTTTGTATTCTCTCAATGTTGTCCGATCGAGATCACTTCGGATATGTTTTATTTTGTCGATTGCCATTTGACGTATAGGTTTCACATTGTGACAAACCATTGCTAGCAAAACATTTTCAGAGCTAGCAAAGTAGCAATTGGCTGACATTACACTATGAACAACGGAAAGTAAATTCGGTGGCAGATCTTTCGTCCATTGTATAAATTTGAAGAACAAAACACTTCCGTATGCCATTGAATTGTAATATTTAACGTTGAAGTACATTGGAATGTACACTTTCATCACGTATGTGCCCAAAATTCGCAAGTTTTTTGACGGTTTGTCCGTAGTTATGTACGTACGTAAAATTCGAGCAGCTTTTGTTAACCACCTAGCATGATGTATTGGTCCCAACTTGATGTTTGCTAGATCAATTGATACTGAGCGAGTTGAAATCGCGTTTGCTAATTTGAGAAGATTTCTTGCATCTGTTGAGAAAGAACGTTCATCAAAATCTGGTGATGATGGTGGCATATTTTGGAGTGAAATTATCTCAAAATTATTGACAACCTGAAAAGCAGAATTTTTTTTTAATTCGTTAAATTATATAATTTATTTACTCAAAATAATCGTATTTTACTTGTATCGTATCGCAAATGCCTAAAACCGCTGCTAATCGTCCTGTTGACGTAGTTGGCCCTTTCGTGAAACTTTTTTCTAGTGTATTGTATAAATGACGAAACGGTAACTCATTGAAATGCAGCAAACATACACTCCAATGTAATGGCCTTTGTAAATGTTGTTCGAAAAGTCTTATTATACCACTTCTAATTCCAGTGTTAACAGGTTCACAGTCAAAACAGATAGCTACCAAATTATCTAATGACAAGCCGTTTTTATCAAAAAATTCAATAAGTTTATGCGTTTTTGCTTCTGCGGTTTCTTCTTCCACAATAATATGGCCCAAAAATCTGGAATCTGGCTCTCTTACAACAACTATATGCGGTTCTTTAATTTTGCGTGTATGAATTTTATTGTTGATAAATTCGGTAACTAATGTTTCGTCTCGAAAGCAAATGCCAATAACGTGGAAGTGTCTAATCGTTTTTTCAAGACCTCATTCCTACAACGATTGCGTTCTCTTTTAACTTTATTTTTATCGATAATTAACGTTTGATCATTTTTATCTTTTACGCTTAAATCTTTCAAAAGTGCAGATGCGAGTGCAATGAGTTACCGTTTCGTCATTTATACAATACACTAGAAAAAAGTTTCACGAAAGGGCCAACTACGTCAACAGGACGATTAGCAGCGGTTTTAGGCATTTGCGATACGATACAAGTAAAATACGATTATTTTGAGTAAATAAATTATATAATTTAACGAATTAAAAAAAAATTCTGCTTTTCAGGTTGTCAATAATTTTGAGATAATTTCACTCCAAAATATGCCACCATCATCACCAGATTTTGATGAACGTTCTTTCTCAACAGATGCAAGAAATCTTCTCAAATTAGCAAACGCGATTTCAACTCGCTCAGTATCAATTGATCTAGCAAACATCAAGTTGGGACCAATACATCATGCAAGGTGGTTAAAAAAAGCTGCTCGAATTTTACGTACGTACATAACTACGGACAAACCGTCAAAAAACTTGCGAATTTTGGGCACATACGTGATGAAAGTGTACATTCCAATGTACTTCAACGTTAAATATTACAATTCAATGGCATACGGAAGTGTTTTGTTCTTCAAATTTATACAATGGACGAAAGATCTGCCACCGAATTTACTTTCCGTTGTTCATAGTGTAATGTCAGCCAATTGCTACTTTGCTAGCTCTGAAAATGTTTTGCTAGCAATGGTTTGTCACAATGTGAAACCTATACGTCAAATGGCAATCGACAAAATAAAACATATCCGAAGTGATCTCGATCGGACAACATTGAGAGAATACAAAAAACCGAAAATCAATTTTGACTGCACCCACTTTTCCAACATGATAGATTTGAATGATGATGATATTCTACACGAGCCGCCATACACAAGAGACATTCCATTGCAACATTTGACTGAAGATTATTATGATTCTGATGAGGTTATGATTAACGTCGAAATACCATGCCACATTCAAAGCACCGAACGAAATGTCCAAGAGATGACTAGAGCATCCAAACACGTTACTGAAAAACACAAAAGTGGTTTATTGCGACATCGATGGAATCGAGAGAAAAAAGGCCCAAAACTGAGAGCAAACGAGACTTGGAGTACTAGAATTGGTACTAAATAGTACTAAATAGTAAACGAGAATTGGAGTAATTTAAATGGGAGATTTGAATTCAGCGCCAAATTTTCCAACATTTTTTTTATTTTTTGACCAAAAATCACGATATTTTGATAAAAAATCACGATTTTTTCTATTGATAGTTGGATTTAATGTATTTTTAATGCCAGATTCAGATTCAGCGCCCAAATTTACCTTAGAAATGACAGCACAAATAATCTTTTTTATACACATTTTATACACTTCTTTCAAATTTCATACATTCATATTTTATAATTGAGAAAAAAATCTATTTACGAAAGTCCGCACAGCTTTTTTTCAGAATTTGTATATGCTGTAGTGGAGAAAAAGTCTTGAAATTACATGTATTTTACGAATTTTGCTGAGCCAGACCACCAAAAAAATTTGACCCGCCCTAATATATATATATATATATATACATATGAAATATTACAGGATATGATGAAATACTATGGTATGTCAGGAGAAGTTAGAAAGAATAGTAAATATTTATGACTACATGATTCTAATTTTATAGAGACGTGTGCAAGATATAAATAGAAAACTATGATAAGAGCGATTAAGTTGTATTACATTCTTAAGTAAAATATGTATTGGGGGCAACTTTTAAGAAGTCATGATAAATACTGCACTTGTCATGCACAGTGGAAAACTTTACAAATAATAAATGCTATAGTTTTGGATATTATGTTGCAGGTGTTTCTAGCCGCAGAAGGAGGGGTTAGAACACAAATTTTTTCTCTTAATAGAGGCCAGCAAATGCCCACAAACATACCAACATTAGAATTTAGTCACAATCAGCATATAAAAATTGAGATTACTGGTGGTATGATATCGTTAGTTGGTACAGTCTATGAAGGTGGTTATAAAGATACAAATGTATACTCATTCAAATCATCCTGCATTTTCCGTGAAATAGATGGATTTTTTGGAGGTATGGATAAAAAAATTGGTAAGGCTTCAGTCCGTCCGTCTCATAAAAATCACACAAAAACACTCACCCAAAAGAAAAATTTGAATGATGAGAGTGAAACTATCAAATTAGTTGGTGGTGGTGGTGCCAGCTCAGTTGACCGCTCATTTGAAGAAGAGGATTATTAGATTAGACTATAAATACGAGCGTCAACTCTTACCATGTCATTTAAAAATATACCGTCGACAAAAGAACACATCTGTTCGAGAAAAAAAAAATAAAAAATAATTTCATCATATTACTCACTTGCATTGTACAAGTATTTTCAGCTACAGTACCAATTGATTTGAGTGAAAATGAATTTAAAAATACCTAGTTTGCTGTAAAATTACCTAATAATGATACTGTAAGCAAACAACTAAATTTTAAACTTTTAAAGTTTAGTAAAGATTTAAATGGAAACGCTGAGTCAGCAACAGAAGTAGAACCTCAGTCGGCTGAAGAGGAAGAGCGCCAGCCGCCTATAGATCAATCGTTTACAGTTGATGAGGCTATTGAAGCATTTAGGCAAGACTTAGTTAAAAAGGAGCAAAATATTTCCGGAATTATTGAAAGTTCACAACCATTTTACAAGCGTTTTCAACTACAATACAAAGATAATATAAAATTGAGAATTCGCTGTACATATGATAGCAATTACTTGAAACGTCGATTAAATATTGCGTGTTTTAAATATCGTCAAGTTGAATACGAGAGATTTTTAAGTAACGGTGAAATTGAGGTGGTTACTGAGGATGATACTACTTTCCGTTCAGATATGACACTAATCAACATTCGAGATTACAAACACGATTTGGAAATGGAAATATACTAAAAATTTATCAATCAGTTATAAATTTGCAGTCATCATGTTAAGAGGTCTTAATTATCAAAGAACGAATAATGAGTTTCGTGCTAAATTTTTAAATGATTTCTTAAGTGAAGAAATACTTTTATTCTTAAGTGAAGAAATACTTTTATAGCCTGAGCACAAGATTATTTTACAAAAATTAAAAGTTCGACTAGATGAATATGCACTGTATAAGATAAAAACGTCTAAATTTGGTGATCATTATAGCAATTGTGTATGGTCAAGGGATGAAACAACTTGTGGTCCTGATACATGTGGATGCTCCTTTATTGATGTATTATGGGATGATGCTTTGAATATAATAATCTTTTATTATAATATAAAAGTTCAAATTTTATCAAGTTTTCTTCAGTCAACATCGAGATCTACATAACACTTGACAATGTCTGAGGACAGAATTTTAGTTATAGATGTTCAAGGTTTCTACATCAATAATGAATTAAGTGTAAAAGAGATGAGTATTTTAGCGGGTGATGCCTCACAAGTTCAAACATTTATAATGAAGAATTCAATATTCTATGCTGACTTCAAGAGAAAAAGTTTCGTATAATTGGCTTTATAATAATCATCATGGGCTAAAATGGGAAGAAGGCAATTCAAGTTTAGCAAATATTATAGCATATTATTTAGCATATAATAAGGATAAAAATTTTATTTGTTATTTTAAGGGTTTAGAAAAAATTAAGGGCCAGTTTTTCAGTGCTAGTTTGACTCTGTTTGAAGTTTAAACTAAGTTTAAACCTTGGATCTAGTTTTTCAGTGAACTTTAATCGAAGTTTAAACTACCAATGTTGGTGAGTTAAGCTCTAGTTAGCTTTCTGTTTGACATATGATTGATATGACATATGAACGATGATATACTTCTAAACGATGAACCAAACTGCGAATTAAATATTTTTTCGATCTTCTTCCGATCTGCTTCTTCTTGATATCTTTTTGATATCTTATTCTTGATATTTTTTCGATCTTCTTCTTGTTTTTTTCTTCACTGCTGGTTCTATCCGTCTGCTTGCATTCAATTATATGTTTAAAATCTGCAACCAGCGTCAGCAAGTATTCTACTTCTTCTGTATTAAAGTTGTTACTTTTTTTATTATTTTGTACGCTCATTTTTCATAAAAATACTTTTTCTTATTTAAGCTTTTTTTCTATTTTGCTTCCTATTTTATGGCAAATTTTATTGTCAGCTGTTAGAAATTCTCAGTAACTATTTGACGTTTGCAAGTGTTGCCATATTATTAATGCCTAATCTGCATGTTATTAAACCAGCTCTGAAAAACTGATTGCTTAGTTAAGCTCAGATCAATTTTAATCTACGATTAACTAATCTCAAATTAAACAAAGTCTGAACCAGCACTGAAAAACTGGCCCTAAGTGGATTGAAAATTTGTTTAGAGATGAAATTATTTATCATAACCTAGATGATTGAAACTGTCCAAATTTAAAAACTCTGTACCAAAATGGTCAAGCAATAAATGCTTGTAGCTATCATAAGAAACATTTTATCCGTGCTGAAAAAAATGTATTGCTCTTGAAGAGGTTTATAAATAAAGATCTAAAATTATAAAACAGTTTGCGTTGTTATTCAGTACTTAAATTATATTAAATGGATATCGATCATCAGTTCATTACGAAAACTCGCCATGTCCATAAAATCTCCTTAAGCGGAACCACGTCAACTCTTATTGGATAATATTTTCCACCAATTTAATTGGCTACAAAATATGTTTGCGGACTTGTAGACTTTGTAACATTTAATTCTATACCAAATGTAGATGTCTACAACAATTTATTTCATATTGGAACACATACTATTACAATACCAGTTAGTTCGTATGAGTTTGAGGATATTGGGTTTTTCTTGGAAACAGCGGTAAGAGACATTGGCCGCATTCCAGCCGAAAAAGTGCTCAGGTAGCGAAGTAGCATAAACTGATACTTTCTGCTGAATGGGTTTTTTTGCGAAACGTCAAACGGCAAACAGCTGTTCGCCATTCGTTTTTTTTTTTCATTCGTTTCACACAAGAAATCATTAATTAACAGCTTTATTGAAGAATAATCTTCTAATAATTAATAATTATCTATTTGAACTTCACAGCACAACTTCAGCAACAATTAACAATTTGCAGCCATGTTTTTTTACCTGTCAAAATGAAAAGAGCATAAACAGCTCAACCAAAGTAGCATACAATTTTTTCGATACCTAAGATGGCGACCGATCGGGAACATGTGGTTTAAGCACATTATGATACATACCATTCAGCCCGAAAGTTGTGCAGCAGCTACGTAGCAAATTTTCCGCTGAATGGGGCCATTGATGAATCAATTTTCCTGGAAATTGAATCAAACAACAACACTCTTAAAACTGGAATTGTATCCTCCATGGATATAGATTTTTCAAAACCAAACAGTATAGGACAGCTGTTGGGATTAAGTAAAAGAAAGTTGATAGTTAACTCGTCAATTCCCAGTGTCACCTGTAGGTGATAGAGATTGAAGAATTTATTTATCCAATAAAACAAAAAAAAATTTGAAAAAAATTTACTACTACTATAAAGTAAACACACGGTAGTATTTATATTTCTTTTTTGCAACCCTGATACATACATCATCTGTCAAATTATTCATTTGTCTCAAACAGTTTTGAAATTTTTGTGCGTCGAAGTGGTTTTGAAAATTTTTTGTTATAAAAATGCCAAAAGGGTAGGTACTGTAATACTTGTTTTTGCAAATTGTTGTTATTGAATGTAACTTGTAATAGAAATGTACTTGTGATAGAAATAAGTCGTATTTTTCTTATTACCATATTAAGTTATAAGTATAAATTACACCCAGTGTCACCTGTAGGTGACACCCCCCTTACAAAAAAAATAAGGGATGTACATTTTGTTTTCTTATTTTTCATGTTTTAAATATCTAAACACGTCAATTAACACAAAAAAATAATATTCTGTCATCAGACAGAAGCATGGGAATTGACGGGTTAATGAGTTACCGTATGAGGAGTTTATCAAAGTGATATCTTTAGAAGCATTGCAAGAAATAGAAAAAACAGAATATTTGTTGAATATTGAATATGAAAAATTTTTAATCTGACTTACCTTTAAATATTACTAATATAAACACATTACGAATTGAATGTAACTTGACAACCAGATCATATATTAATAACACATCAGTTCATGCAATTCATGAATTCCCTCTGGATGTCCACAAGGATATAAAATAAATGAGAAACCCCAAAATGTCATTTACTTACCCATCAACTTTCAACAAATAAACAACATAACGATAAGAGTCTTAAATCAAGACGGAGACCTTATAAATTTTCGACGAGAAAAAATTTCCGTAAGACTTCACTTTAAGCCAGAATAAAAATGATTATTTACACTAAGAACAATAAAAATGTAATTCAAAAAGAATTTCCAGTTACTCCTTCATCAACACTCAACCCAGGACATACAAAAAAGAAGCTGTTGACTACAGCTAATATAGAATATTTAAAATCCTTGGGACTTAATCTACAAGCATGAATGAGATATTAAATGTCCTTCAAAAGCCAATATATGATGAGAGCATTATAAAAAAGGAATACCATAGTTACTCACCATATTTGAAATCTTTTAATAATAATGATGAGATTCGTATACCAATTCAAAATCAGGACCTCTTTGTCTTACCAAGTGAGAGTATGATTTACGTTCATGGCTTTATAGTAAAACATGAAGGGGGAAAGGATGTAGCAACAACAGGTGTGAAATTTAAAAATAACTTTGTTTCATATTTGTTTGATGAAATTCGATATGAAATTAATGGTTTTGAAGTTGATCGTACTCGCAATCTTGGAATTTCATCCACCATGAAAAATTTTACATCCTTGAATACAGCTGAAAGCAATGCATTAAAAAACGCCGGTTGGTGCTTGGAAGAGACTTTTGCATTAGAAAAAACCCATTTCAGTTGCTGTATACCTCTAAAAATGTTGATGGGTTTTGCCGAAGATTATACTAAAATAATATTAAATTCGAAGCATGAGCTTGTCCTTCAACGTTCTTCATCTAATGAGAGATCATTTCATCCTAATGCCGCAGATCAATTAAAATTTACAATATTGGATATAATATGGAAAATGCCTCACATACAATTATCTGACTTTGCAAAATTGGAGATGCCATTTCGAAGTTGGGACTGTCATATAAATACAATGCTTCCAAAAAGTACAAAGGGTTTATGGAATGTAAAACTAGCTCTACAAAATGAAAAACCTAGATTTCTTATCATCGGTCTACAAAAGGAAAAAGGTAGAGAGGAAGGAAATACATTCGATCATTGCAATATCGCTATTTTAAAATTATATCTAAACTCCGATTTATATCCCCATGATGATTTGAATAGTCGCTTTGAAATGGAGCAGTATGCTGTTCTATATGATATGTATGTGAAATTTCAACAAAGTTATTTTATGCGAGAGCCTCAACCATTGCTAGATGTCGTTGGATTCAAGGCTATTGCTCCGCTAATTATTGTTGTTGTAACACATCAAAACGAAGCAGTTAAAACTGGACCTATGGATATACGAATTGAATTTGATACCGAAGCAAACAAACCGATTCCAGATAAAACATCAGCCTATTGTCTAGTAATCCACGATCGTTTAATTGAATACTCACCTCTAACCAGCGAAATGAGAAGAATTATTAAAATGTGTGTGAATTATAAAAAGGTAACCAGTCATCATCTGATCTTTATAGTAGAAGGTATTTTGAATAAAGCCATCAACAAAATAAAATAAAATGATAGATTGAGAGGGTATCATAAATTAATTTATTGCTACTACTGCGGTAGCAACTCACACTTAGAGGAGAAGTGTAAGAAGAAGAAGGATGACCAAAAATTAGCAAAATGGGCAAAGGAGCAAAAAGACGCTAAAATAAGATTGGTAAAGGAGTAAAAAGATGCAGAAGCAGAAGAAGAAGATAGAGCAAAATTAAACTCGAAGCTGAATGGTGAAATCAATTACTTTTTATGCATGTAATTATAACTTTTTGTACATGTTATTATCAAACTTTATATATAAAAAATCAATAAAAGAACAATAATGATTCATATATAAATCAACTCGTTTTGTTTCATTTATATCAGCATAGTTGAGTATGGTCATGGTTACGATGACACTTTCAATTTCTAGCTTAATTTAAGAAATTAATTTAACCGCCGTTGCTGCTTTCATACTTTGTCTTTACATTAGTCAACCAACTCATATTAAATTTATTAAAATGCTTAACAACTTTACTGCCCCCTTATCATGAACATGCAGTTTTTGGCTGGCTTATAATGTTTGCTATGAAGCTTGGGCTTATCACTTTAAACTTGAAATTTTGATTTATAACAACAACAACACCAACCATCCTACTTCAGCCAGCTTGACCAATTATAGCCCATCTAGCTATCCGTCCGTCCGTCCATCCGCCCATCTTGCATGCTTATCTCCAATTTAAAACAACAACAACACGCTTCAGCCATCCTACTTCAGCCAGCTTGACCAATCATAGCCCATCTCGCGACGCCGACTGCGCAGTTTGCCACAATTTTGTGAATTTGGAGGCCCATTAGGAAATACACGCGTTTTTGATTTAGAACTCTCATAGCCCTTCTACTAGTGCTATGGCAGTTGATGGCATGGTTTTGTTATTGGGACTATTTTTTATTTTCAATAATGTTTTTTTTGCCATTTGTTGGTCTTTTATGCTTTTGAGAGGTATTGGTAATGTGTTTGTAACTAAATTTTCTTTTTCTGTTAGAGGATATGTTTCTATTTTTCCTATTATTGGCTTTATAAATTCTGGTATTCTCTTTACTATAATTTTTTCTTCGAGTGATTTTATTATAGGTAATATTAATATTTTTAATTCTGCTTCTTTATTTGAATAAATTGCCTCTTTATTTTCTAATATATTAAATTTTTCGTTGCTCCTTGTGCTTTCATCAGGCTCTTCAATAATTGTATGCGTATTTTCATATTTTTCTTTATTATTCTTCATTTGACGGGTCATAAATAAGACTTTATTTTCCTTTGCTGCAAGCTTTTCATGTTCAGTTATGCGACTGAGTGCGTCAGAATTTGTGTTAATTTTTCCTGATTTATACTTTATTGTATATTCATATTCTGATAATAAGATTCTCCATCTTGCTAATCTAGACATTGGGTCTGTAAGCTTCATTAGCCATTGGAGTGGTTTGTGATCAGTGTAGATCGTGAACTTTTTACCGTAGATGTAAGGTCGTAATTGTTTTACAGCAAAAATAATTGCTAATAATTCTTTTTCCGTGGTGCTGTAGCGTGTTTCAGCATCATTTAGCGTTCAACTTGTAAAGAAAATCGGCTGATCTTTACCAATTATACCTTGGGATAGAACAGCCCCAAATCCCATGTCACTTGCGTCTGTCGAGACTATGAATTCTTGATCAAAATTAGGGTATGCTAAAATTGGAGGGTTATTTAGGTTGTTTTTTAATTTTGAAAAAGCTTCGTCGAAAAATGCGTCCCAATTAAATTTTACATCTTTTTTTAGCAGTTTTGTAAGAGGTTTCGATATGCTTGAAAAGTTTTGTATAAATCTTTTATAATAGCCAGCAAATCCTAAAAATGATTTAATGCCTTTTGCATTTTTTGGTGTTGGATATGTTTTGACTACTTTAATCTTTTCCGGATCTGGATTTATACCGTCCTCTGAAATGATGTGCCCCAAATAGGTAAGTTCTTGTTTTAAAAAATTGCATTTATCAGGTTGTAGCTTTAGATTGTGTAGACGCAATCGGTCAAATATTTTTACTAATTTTCTATTATGATCTGTTAAATCATAAACATAAACTACGATGTCGTAGACATAAACAAAACATTCGAAGCCTTGGAACCCCATGAGCACGTTATTAATGAGTCTTTGAAACGTTGCAGGGGCGTTTTTTAACCCAAATGGCATTCAGTTATATTCGTAGTGTCCGAATAATGTACTAAATGCAGTTTTATATTTATCAGATTCCTTTACAGGAATTTGATGAAAACCTTTAGCTAAATCTAGTGTGCTGAAGTATTTAGATTTTCCTAATTGATCTAATATATCTGTAAGGCGTATGCATTGCCAACTGTTAAATCATTTAGCTTGCGAAAATCTACTACGACTTGAACTTGATCGAATAATTTTGTCTTCCAACATTTCATTAACTTGTTTGTGGATTTCGTTTCTTTGGCTTTCAGGAAGTCTATACGGTCTTACAAATAAAGGAGATTTATTTTCTTCTGTAATAATTTCATGGTCAGCTGTATCTGTAACTGTAAGATGGTCTCCTTTGAAATAAAATAAGTCATTATAATTTCTAAAAATTTCTAAAATTGATTTTTTTTCTTCTTTATTACAATGCGTTAGTTCTATGTTTGTTTCTATTTTTTTTAATCTATCCTTTATTTAGTCTTTTGTGTTATCTAATTTGATTTCATATAAAGTTTCTATCTTTTCCCACTCATGTTGAATTTTATTTAAATTGATTTCTTTGATTTCTTCTGTTGTGTTCATGAAGAAAACTTTTACTTTATTTTTGAAAGGGCGTACCAGGTTTTCCGCCAAATATACTCCTGGGTTTACTTGTTTCTTGTGGATCACTGCGTCTTTTGTATAAACAAAAGGGATCTCGGCAAGTTATTTGCAGCGAGGTTTCAAGGTTATGGATTGTAGCACGTAGACATCAGGTTGAGTTGCCTCAAAACTGTTTTTACAAGTCCTTTCATTATTCGAAAATAATGCCTTGCTTTTCACTTTATATGCTTTCCCGTTATTTTTGATGATTTTATTTTCACTTTGAGATAACAATGTGACGGATTGCGGCCCGTAGACATTAGGTTGAGGATTCTTAATATGACTTAGGCCGATCGGCGGATATTCCTGCTCCTCTCTCCTACTTGCACAATTCCTTTTGTTACCCGTAGGCAATACAATGTTTCCCTTTTCAGAGTTTTTACAATCATATAAAATATGAGGTTTTAAAATTTTGTTTTGACTTACTGCCGCGTTTGAGCAGTCTACTGGTATTCCCAGTTGTTTCTTTTTGAAATCAATTCTACAGTTAAATTTGGTGAGGAAATCGCTTCCTAAATTCCATCGTAGTTAATATTTTTATTTAGGATATGAAATTTGTGATTCAGTGTTATGATTTTGTCATAAAAATAACATGTATTGTTTTGATTTGCTCCCCCAGAGTTTGCAATTCATTACCTGAAATTGTAGAGACAGTATGTTTTCTTTGTTTATTAATTAAATTCTGCTGCTCAGTGTCCTTTAATAAGCTAATTTGTGCGCCTGTGTCTATTAATAGTGAGGTGAAATTTTTGTCTGAAGGTTCCAACTAAATACGGAGCACTGGCTCTTCGTATTCTTCGTAAAATGGAATAATGATTGAGTAACTTAGTTTTGTGCTTGGTGCACATCGGCTCTTATCTGCATCCGGGGAGAGGCGCCGCTGATTTCTTCCCGTGCAATTCCGTTTCCCGATGAATTTTCTGCGTGGTGTGCTTGATTGGAATTACTGTATTGGCTCCTGAAAGGATTCCAATGTGTATTTGAGTCACCATTAACCCTTCGATTTTGAAAATTTTCAGCGTTCCGCAGTCGAGACCTACACTCTTGGTACGTGTACTTTGGACGCTTGCAGTATGTACAAAATATTGATTTTACTTCTTTTTTTGGAGTACAAGAGTGTAGGTGCTATGGAAAATTGGTTTGTTTTGGAGGATAATTAGAAGTGTTGTAAAAATTAAAAGTGTTGCTTTTCTTATAGCAGGTTTCCTGTGTGTGCCCTATTCTTTGACAGTAACTACAAGTGGTTTATTTTGAGTATGTGTTATTGGAGGCAATTTTTCGAGCCGTACTGAATGATCTTCAGCAAAAGCTATAGCTTTTAAGTCATGCTCGTTGTGAGCTTTTAAAATTAATCGTAAATTTGGATTCCGTAAGCCATCCTCAAACACCTGTATAGCTTATCTATCGTTTTCAGTTTTTAAATACTTTCTAGCCGATTCTTCGTTAGTATTAGCAAATGTTGCAGAATTTAACGAGTGTAGCAATTGCCCTATTCGTTAGCCAAATTCTTTAACTGGCTCAATCGCTGTGATCGCTGTCTGGCAGTTAATATTTCATTTTGGGCAGAGGTTCTCGATTTTTATTCTTTCAATTCTCGTAAATTTAAGATCCATATTGAAGTACTTGGGATCTTCCGCGTCAGAGTAAAAAGAAGAATCGAAAAATGGTAGAAAAGCAAAGCTCTGAACTACTTTAGCCGCGCGTTGACGAGTACGAATTTTGAAATATTTAGTTAGAGCAAACAAGACTTTCAAATACAAATGAAAAAAATAAATTATTTTTTTTTAAAAGATGAATTTGTCTTTTCACAGTCCTTTCAAAAAAAAAAAATAATTATAAAAAATTTTCAAATTAGCAATTAATAATAAGTGTGTTTTTATCTCTCATAATCATATGAAGAAAAAAAAATTTTTTAACTTTGCTTACTATTATTACACATTTTTTTCCGAATTGTTCCTGGTGTTCGTTGATTTTGTCGAGCTTTTTATGCTTAATGTTGTTGATTTTGTTGAATTTGTTCTTGGTGTTGTTGATGTTGTTGCTCTTGTTGAATTTGTTCATGGTGTTGTTGATTTTGTTGCTCTTGTTGAATTTGTTCTTGGTAATGTTGATGCCGGGAGGCTCTATAGCTAATAGCTGGTTAACCTGATCTTCGTTTAAAGATGGGCCAGAACACTTCACGTCTTTGCTGGTTAACCTGGTCTTTTATAAATTTTATACGTTTATTCTTTTTTGTAACTTCTTGTTTTTTTTAATTTCACAAAAATTGTTTCCACTTGCCGCTGTTTTAGCCTCAACATGCTTTAAAAACTTTTTATTTCAAATTAACTAAAGTTTTTTTCTAAATGACCTTGTTCTTTATTATGTTGATTTCATATGATTTATATACAAATTCTAAATGTGATAGTTTATATCATACTTGATTTTAAATACAAATTCAAGTTGTTTGATAGCTTAAAATCGTTTATTGAGCTTTAGGTCAAAGTTAGAACAATTAATTGTTCTAACGAATCTTTCCAAAGAAACAACAACAACAACAACAACACCAACAACAATAACAACAACAACGTTTTTTCAATATGAAAAGGAAAAAAACACTAGCTGATTTTATTGCAATTTCGGCCCTGCTAAAGGCTTCATCAGAAATCTTTGTGATACCCGTGCAAGCGCGCATTAGCGCACTGCACCACCAGGTGATGAGATTTGAAGTGTGAGTTTCTCAGTATTTCTTCCATTTCAAATTTGCACATTTGTTGTTGTATTGTTGTATTTTTGCTTTACTTTAGTCTTTATGCTTATGTTATTATTATGGAGTCCACCAGTCTGCTGAAAGTCTTCCACTAACAAAGCATGGTTACTGAAGTTATTTTTAGATTTTTGCTGATATATTTTTCAGCTTGTTTCTGTTTGGTCGTGCTCTACCATTTGATTAAAGTTTTTTCTAAATGACCTTGTAATTTATTATAGTAGAGTACCTATGACAGTTCTAATCCAAAAACGCGTGTATTTTCTTATGGGCCTCAAAATTCACAAAATTGTGCCCTACTGCGCAGTCGGCGTAGTACGATCGGTCAAGTTGGCCGATAGTAGGGTGGCTGAAGCGTGTTCTTGTTGTTGCAAATTGGAGATAAGCATGCAAGATGTACGGATGGAGGGATAGCTAGGGGGTATGATCGGCCAAGCTAGCTGAAGTAGAACGCTTGAAGCGTGCTGCTGCTATAAATTGGAGATAAGCACACAAGATGGACGGACAGATGGATTGATAGCCAGATGGGTTATGACATATGTTCTAGAAGCTTCTAGAACCTTCTAGAACATTCTAGAAGCTTCTAGAACCTTCTAGAACATTCTAGAACATTCTAGAAGTAATTGAAATTGGAGAGAAAGCAAGCATAGAAGACGAATGGGCAGACAATCAGTCAGATAGTCAGATGGATGGACGGACGGACGGATAGCTAGCTAGATGGAGGTATGATTGATCAAACTAGCTGAAGTGGGAGATAAGCAAGCATAGAAGACGAATGGGTAGACAGTCAGTCAGATAGTCAGATGGATGGACGGACGGACGGATAGCTAGCTAGATGGAGGTATGATTGATCAAACTAGCTGAAGGGGGAGATAAGCAAGCATAGAAGACGAATGGGCAGACAGTCAGACAGATAGTCAGATGGATGGATGGACGGACGGATAGCTAGCTAGATGGAGGTATGATTGATCAAGCTGACTGAAGTATGATGAGTGATGTTGTTGTTGTTATAATTTGGAGATAAGCAAGCATAGAAGACGAATGGGCAGACTGTCGGACAGATAGTCGGACAGATAGTCATGAATGGATGGGTAGCTAAAGCATGTTGTTATTGTTGTTATAGCTTCATAGCAAGCAGAATGTTTATAGATTTAAGTCGCTACATAAACTTCGGTGTTGTTGTTGTTGTTATAAATCAGCATTTCAAGTTTAAGGTGATAAGCCCAGACCCAAAACCGCAAGCTGAAGATAAGGAAACAGTACAGAAGTAAAGAGTGTAGTTGTTATGCATTTTAATAAATTTAATATGAGTTGGTTGACTTATATAAAAACAAAGCATGAAAGCAGCAAAATAAATTAAGCTAACGATTGAAAGTGATATCATAGCCATGACCATACTCAACTATGCTGATATAAATAAAACAAAACGAGTTGATTTATATATGAATCATTATTGTTCTTTTATTGATTTGTTATATTTAAAGTTTGATAATTACATGTATAAAAGCAATAATTGCATACATAAAAAGTAATTGATGTAACCATTCAGCTTCAAGTATAATTTTGCTCTATTTTCTTCTTCTTCTTCTTCTTCTTCTTCTTCTTCTTCTTCTTCTTCTTCTTCTTCTTCTTCTTCTGTTTCTGCATCTTTTTACTCCTTTAACAATCGTATTTTTTAGTATCTTTTTGCTCCTTTGCCCATTTTGCCAACTTTTGGTCATCCTTATTCTTCTTACACTTCTCCTCTAAGTGCGAGTTGCTACCGCAGTAGTAGCAATAAATTAATTTACGATACCCTCTCAATCTATTCGTATTATTTTGCTGAGAGCTTTAGGTGAATAGCTATGGTATTCATTTTTTATAATGCTCTCATCATATATGGCTTTGGAGAACATTTAATATCTCATTCATGCTTGTAGATTAAGTCTCAAAGATTTTTAATATTTGTCGTCGAAATTAGAAAAAAAGCATGAAACGTATGATGTTGAAATTGGAGTTAAGCATGAAACGTATGAGCTCATAAGAGCCTAAGTTGAGAGGATATATACTATATGTAGACTAATTATTCTAAGCCGATGGAATGGGGTTAGGTGGTTGAAGTGCTATGTTGTTGTTAAAATTGACGATAAGGATTTAAGAAAAATTTATTATTTGAACCCATAAATATATATAAATAATTGAATCGAGAGTTTTTAGCTCATTCAATATTTGATCAGCAACATAAAATATTTAAACGTTTCGTGAAGATTTATTTATTAGTAATTCTTAAATTTTAAAATGAGTGCACGCGTCAAAGAAATTTTAAAAATTGCAAAAGCATTGTGCGAAAATGCGCATAAAAATCGGGAGCTGGTTATGCCGAGCATAAAAGAGTGCTCAGCGCTCCTTATTACCCTTCGGGGTATTTTACGGAAGGCAACAACTGTTGGAAACAAGCAGAGTGCTACATGCGGAATAGGACTTATTCAAGGCTATCGCACGCAGTTGAAGAAGCTCAACGCTTGTACTGGTGCAGGTCTTTCCCGAACGGGCAACAGATCGGATTGGGCTTCAATTCGAATTCGGTGGGAAGAAATTGAGTCAACATTTGGTGGACGGTAAGCTTAATTTTTAAATAATTTTATTACCATATTACATATTTCGATTTAATATAATATATTAATTTAACCCATATTTTAATTTTCAGAGTACGTACCGGCGTCATAATTAATTTAACGCTAAAGATCCCCAGAATTTCTTGGCAGATTGTCTAGATCTCTTCCAGCGCACCGTTAAAAAATCCTTAGTGAAATTTACGTCTCTTAAGGTAAATACAATATTTTGTGGCGAATTTCGAGTTACTAGAGCTAATGAGGAAATTAGTGAATTGAAATTCATGAACACGAAAAATGTTGCTATTTACCGGGAAACGGATATTAGAGCTTGGTTTTTTGAACATGTTCAAAATGCTATTTTGAAAAAGCTGGAAGAGTTCCAAGAACGGGATAGTGGATGGGCGTTGGCTGCAGTCGTTAACTTGGCAGTGAACATCAACAAATACACGCCACAGCTAGGATCGTCATATATCCCGCTACCACCACAGATTCTGTGACGCCCGATTTCAACGACGTTGAAATACATCGTCACAGCGCCGGAGTGGTGGCTCAATGAACACCGCCACTACCAAAATATGTCGTTTTATTTTAATATACATAAACACACACACACTTTATCCACATGAAGATAAAAACAAACAATAAAAAAAAAAAACAACAACATGAACTTAAATAACAGGCTTTCTTTTTTTTATTTAATTTTCCTAAGAACAGGAATACCGCAAGATCCATAGCATGACAAGGCAGATGGCACAACTTGTTGACAAACTAAGCAACAAGGGCAACAACAAAATGCACACATTGCGGTACGTTGTTGACGAGCAAAATGCTTTTTGACGAACAAAAATGCAAGCAGCGGTCAACAACGATACAAAGTTACGGGATGTTGTTGACGAGCTAAAACCCCACCAGGCGAAGAACAGCAGTCAGGGAGACTATAAAAGGCAGCCAACGCAGAGATCTGGACAGTCAATCGTGATACGAGCGTGAGCAGACAACTAAAGTCAGCTACAGTGAACAGTGAACCCAGTGAACAGTGAAGCCAGTGAACAGTGAACCCAGTGTACGTAGCAACGCGTAAGACAGAGTCGGTGGCTTGTAGGCCCACCTGTTTACATCCGCATCAGCAGCGTCCGAGGCTTGTAGGCCCACCTGCAGACAAGCAGAGAAATAGTGTCGGTGGCTTGTAGGCCCACACATTTCTAAACTTTTAGCAGTGTACGCAGCAACGCGTAAGACAGAGTCGGTGGCTTGTAGGCCCACCTGTTTACATCCGCATCAGCAGCGTCGGTGGCTTGTAGGCCCACCTGCAGACAAGCAGAGAAATAGTGTCGGTGGCTTGTAGGCCCACACATTTCTAAACCTTTTTTTTAGCAGTGTCAGCGGCTTGTAAGCCCTCCTGCTCCAACAAAAGAGTGCAAAGTCCGTGGCTTGTAAGCCCGCGCACTCTAAATATTCATCCCGCAACAGCTCCGAGGCTTGTAGGCCCGTCTGTTGAGTGTAGCAGTGACAACACAACGAGGGACAACGACGGGAAGCTGAGCAAACAGGCAGACAGGAAACAGTGAAAATAAAAAATTGTAAATCAATAATAAAGAACAACAAAAAATAATAAAAATAATCTATTGAATTGAACATAAAATCAAAGTGTTATTTCTTGTAAAATAACCTTGGAACCCGCTGAGCATACCTCAGCCTGAAGGTAACAACCAGAGGTTCGTTACAAGTGGCGCCCGAGCAGGGACTTCATCAAGGAAACAACGCAGACAACGAGAAAATATCAGGAAAACAACGCAGAAACTAGAAACCCTCAGAAAACATGGTGCGAACAACATGGATCTATCAACTGCGACGTGACGACTTGATAGCGTACGCGAAAGAATTCAATCTGAGCGGAGAAGGAACTGTGGAGGAGCTTAGGAAGAGGTTTTCGGCATTCGCAGTGGAACCGGAGCAAAAGCCAGAAATTGAGCAAAGGCTTATCGAGCTAGAAGCAAAGCACACCAGAGTTGCTTCCCCATGTCCACTCACTGTGCCTCCAGCGGTACCACCGCTGAACATGGCACCATCAGGATCTGGCGGCGTAAATAGAGATTTCGCCCATCCGGCGTATAACGAAAGACTGGCCGGAATTCCACCACAAAGTGGGTTGCAGGGAACCCAAAATCCATACGCAGCAGTGATTGACCAGGTAAGGAAGTGGTCTGTGAAATACGACGGTGGCAAAGACCCACTAGCGTTTATCGAACGCGTTGAAGAACTGGCGGAGGTGTACGGTCTGGGAAGAGACTACCTTCCCCGAACAATGCCCGAGTTGTTGCGAGACCGAGCTCTTACATGGTTTCGGAACAATAATCGAATGTGGCTCGAGTGGAGGAGCTTCAAAGAAGACTTCTTACATTTTTTCTTGCCGGCAAGATATTTCGAGAGGTTAGAGGATGATATCAGGCAAAGACATCAGCGCGCTGGAGAATCTTTCAAGGATTATGTTTTGGCGTTGCAGAATTTAATGCGACATTCAAACTACGACGAAGGCCAAAGAATCGAAAGAACCTTCCGTAATAGTCGGCAAGAGTACCAACTTTATATTAAGAGGAAGGATTTTGTGAGCCTTGAGGAGCTCATAGCGTTGGCTGAAGACTTTGAGTGCATCCATGCGGACACAGTATCGACACGAACAGCACCGGCCCCACGGCTGAGAGAAGAACGTCATCGCATGGTCACGCAAGCGCCGGAGACACCTATTAACCCCCAGACGGCATGTAGACGATGTGGCCGAGATGGGCACAGGCGGTACGAATGCCGGAACCCATGGGTAATGTTCTGCTGGGAGTGTGGAAAGCGTGGCCTACGGACAAATGACTGCTGTCGTCGGCAGTCGGGAAACGGACGGAACACCCGATAGAAGCGAGGCCTATCGGGGAACGCAGTCACGGTCCCTCGCATCCCGTAGAAAGTCTGCAGCACGACAAGACGCACATTTTTGCAAATATTTCCCTAGGAGAGGAAGTTGTAGAGGCCACTGTGGATACAGGGGCAACCAGGAGTTTCATAAGTGAAAAACTAGCAGAGAAAATGGCACACGTGGCCGAGAAAAGAGAAGAAAATATCATCGTACGTATGGCGGACAGTTCTGTACGAACCGTGCGCGAGGCACTGGTGCTGGATATAAAGCTGGGAGATGATAGCTGCAGTATTCCGTTACTTGTCCTACCGAATGTAGTAGACGATGTTATTTTGGGAATGGACTTTCTACTTAAAATTCAGGCAACCTTTTCATGTGGTGGCCACACCATCACGTTGAAAAATAACGAGGCGACAACAGGTGCTAGCGATTCCCCATTATGCACGGTGGTGCGAGAAGAAGAAGCAACGGAGGCGGAGTTAATAGAGAGTTTCTTGGAGAAAGAACTAGATGAGTTTGAAAAACTAAAGGGTCTGTCCAACATCACCACACATAAAATTGTTATGCAGGATGATAGACCGATTAAACAAAGATACTTCCCCAAAAACCCCGCAATGCAAGCGATAATAAACCAAGAAATCGATGAATTGATAGCAAAAGGCTGCATTGAGCCCTCATACAGCCCTCATAGCGCTCCGATAGTGCTGGTAAAGAAGAAAACGGGAAAATGGCGACTATGCGTGGACTACCGGCAACTGAATGCAAAATCCATTCCGGACGCTTACCCGATACCAAGAATTCACCACATATTAGATCGGTTGCGTGATGCAAAATATATAAGCAGCCTGGATCTCAAGAATGGTTATTGGCAGATTCCGATGGATAATGACAGTAAGCAATATACAGCATTTACGGTACCCGGTCGCGGGCTTTTCCAATGGCGAGTGATGCCTTTCGGACTTCATTCAGCACCGGCAACCTTCCAGCGAGCGTTAGACCAGGTGATTGGTCCCGAAATGGAACCACATGCGTTCGCGTACTTAGACGATATTATTGTCACTGGGAGCTCATTTGAACAACATATGCAGAATTTGAAAGAAGTGTTCCGAAGACTACGAGCAGCGAATTTGAAGATAAACACGGAAAAATGCGAATTCTTCAAACAAGAAACCAAGTACCTGGGGCATGTAGTGAGCAACCAAGGAATACACACGGACCCCGAGAAGGTATCGGCCATTAAAGAATTGAAGCCTCCCACCAATACGAAGGAGTTACGAAGAGTTCTGGGAATAGCTTCATGGTATCGACGTTTTGTTCCCGAGTTTTCGACCATAGTCCACCCACTTACGACACTGTTAGGAAAAGGAAAGCATTGGAAGTGGAGTGAGAGTCAACAGGAAGCGTTTGATACACTCAAGAGAAAGCTAACAGAGGCACCAGTCTTAGCATGCCCAAACTTTGACGAAAAGTTTACCCTGCAGACCGACGCAAGTGACTTCGGTCTGGGAGCTGTTCTAACGCAAGGCCAAGGAGATGAGGAAAGGGTGATTGCATACGCTAGTCGACACCTAAACAAGGCAGAATGTAACTACTCACCAACAGAAAAAGAATGCCTCGCGATAGTGTGGGCAATCCGGAAGATGCGGCCCTATCTCGAGGGCTATAAATTCACGGTGATAACGGACCATTTGTCGTTGAAATGGTTGAACTCAATAGAGAGTCCCTCAGGTCGTATCGCCAGATGGGCGTTGGAACTGCAGCAACATACTTTTGATATCCAGTATCGCAAAGGAAAACTCAACGTAGTCGCCGACGCCTTATCGCGACAGCCATTAGAGACGTTGCGGAAAACAGATATGAATGAGACGGAAGAGGAAACATGCAACTGGATACGTAAGAAGATGCAAGAAGTTTTGGATAATCCCGAGAAGTTCCCAGACTATGTGCTAGAGGATGGGCAAATGTATCGCCACATAGCAAGTCAAGCGAGTGATGAAGATTGTGTTCCATGGAAACTTTGTGTACCCACCTACTCCAGAGAAAGAGTACTCAAAGAGAACCACGATAGCCCGTGCGCTGGCCATCTAGGTATACGGAAAACAGTTGCAAGAGTCGCCAATAGATACTATTGGCCGGGCATGTTCCGTGATATCGGCCGCTATGTACGTCGCTGCGAATCGTGCCAACGCTACAAGCCAAGCCAACAGAGTCCCGCTGGTAAGATGCTTACCCAAATCGCGGACGAGCCATGGTCAATCTTGTGCGCTGACTTCGTAGGGCCACTACCCCGATCTAAGCATGGCAACACAATACTCCTGGTATTCTTCGACAAGTTCTCGAAATGGACTGAAGTGATTCCCCTACGCAAGGCAACTAGCGATCACCTCCAACGCGCGTTTCGAGAGCGTATTTTAGCACGATTTGGCGTCCCAAAGGTCCTTGTAACGGACAATGGCGCTCAATTCACGAGTCGAACATTTAAAAAGTTTTTAGCAGAGCTAGGTGTGAAGCACCAATTCACTGCACCATACACACCCCAGGAGAACCCGACAGAACGAGCAAACAGGACAATCAAGACGATGATAGCCCAATTCACCGGTGCGGACCAAAAGGTTTGGGATGAGTTACTCCCGGAAATCTCGCTGGCGATGAACACGAGCGTCTCAGAAACCACAGGCTACAGCCCAGCCTTTCTAATTCAAGGAAGAGAGTTAAGGTTGCCAAAAACACTTTACGACGAAAGTACATTTGGCACAGGACAAGAACCACAAACTGCATCAGAACGAAGAATCAAACTTAAGGAGATTTTCGAGATTGTACGTCGAAATCTAGAAAGAGCGGCACAGGATCAAGCCCGCCATTACAATCTGCGAAGACGAAACTGGGGGCCGAAGATTGGAGAGGTTGTGCTTATCAAACAACACCACCTTTCGAAGGCAATTGATAATTTTGCGGCTAAATTAGCGCCAAAATTCGACGGGCCATACAAAATAATGGATTTTATATCACCAGTGATAGTGCGCGTTAAGCGCCAAGGTGAAACCCGAACGAAAACTGCACACGTCAGTCAACTGAAACTATTTCAGACTGACGACCAACAAGTGTGACGAGAGATTTTATGCGCAGCACCACCTGCGTTACCAACTGGAACCTGTGGCATCAACCACATAAAAAACTGAGACCTGTGGCGACACCCACACAAAAACTGATATTTTTATGCGCAGCACCACCTGCGTTACCAACTGGAACCTGTGGCATCAACCACATAAAAAACTGAAATCTGTGGCGACACCCACATAAAAACTGAGATTGAATGTGGCGACACCCACACTAAAAAACTGAGGCTGAATGTGGCGACACCCACACAAAAACTGAGTCGAAATGTGGGAACCCACACGCGAATGTCGAAGAAATCTAATGATTAACAAAATTTAAGAGGGCTGCGTGAACACAGCCACCAAAGCAATGGGTTTAAAAAAAAAAAAAAAAAAAATTAAGATTAACATTGGAAACATGAAGCGCGTGCAGCGAAACATGCATCAACAGCTAAGGCAGCGCAAAGCAAGACGTCGCCGCATCACCCGCGTCGACCGAGACCAACACACGCGCCACCAGACATCACCGCATCACCTGTAATAACTGCGCCGACGTCGCAGCCGCACTGAGGCAAACTGCGCAGACGTCGCAGCCTCACTGGTACACGCAGCACGGCAGCGACGCGAGATGCAGCGCGGTAGCAGCAGAGCATCAGTGATGCAACAGAGGAGCCGCACATGGAACAAAGGATTCCATGCGACGACCCCAATGCCTCGGCGACGTCGATGCGTGTTGAAATTGGAAAATAAAAAAAAAAAATTTAATTTTTCTTACCCAAAAGGACATATGCACAGGGATAGCGCCCGCTGCGCATCCACAGGCAGCGCCGCTGCGCTGTAACGTTAAAATAACCGGCACCCGAAACGCTGCCGCAAAACGCGAAGGCCGAGCTTGGAGCCCCACCATCGGATTCCAAGCATGGCTCACCTTATGCCAACTAATCGATACGCCGGAAGCACGGAAGAGTAAAATAAAACAAATGAACGGCGCCGTTCGGCGCTCATGAAGATGGATCCTTTATATTTTGGACCACCACAGAAATCACCATAATATATCACAATAAAAAAATAAAACCACATTATTATTCAAGTTAAATTTCACTATGCCACTCGTGGCAGAGACTCCCAGATACCAGCGGCGTTAGAAACGGACAGCAACCTGCACATGACCAATAGACAGCAACAGCAAGGCTCCATGGGCATCGCTGTCACACAAAATAAAATTCCGGTGTGGTAACCTAAACCAGAAGATATTAAGTATATTACGACCACTCAGAAAATCCACACTGTGTGCTTACCTGCAAGTATCCAGGGCGACGAGTCCATATGTGCCAGAATGAATACCGGCGAGGTGCTCCAGCTGCAACTCCAGCAGGCGCCGCCTGCACATGACCAATGGACAGCGACGCTGAAATTGAACATTAATGACATATTAATAAAATGCACAGCAAATAAATGAATTTAAGTTTATTAACATTAAACTAACCTTTTTTTTGTTTTTTCCCTGGATCTTGTAAATTTAGAGCACAACAGCAAAAACATGTCTACACATGCACCGAAATCGTAAACAAATGGCGAGACGAAGAAGAAACGTCAAAAGAGGTAAATGGCGGAGACCAGTGCTGCCAAATTATACCAGGGGATAAAAAAAAAAATCCCAAAACAAAGTGGTGCCATGCCAAGGGTCAAGGGTACGTTCATGTAGGGAATTATGACGCAGGAGCAGAATATGAGCGGACCGGACAGGAGGTCATAAGGAAAAGACACCGGCAGTAAAGATCATTCGATCTTTGACCACGCTGGGCGATATACATATAAAAAAACAAAGTAAGGCAAGGAAAGGAAATTATAAACAAACACAAACGAAAGGTATAAAACATCACAAAAAGAAATATTAATGAACTGGAAGAAACATTAAGAATGGGTCAAATAAATAAATAATTTATTAAACTGAAAAAAAAAAAAAATATATTCACAGAAATGGACGGAAACATGCAAGTAATCGTCATAAGCGACAGTGAGACCGAGGAGGAGTCAGTCGGATGTCTTCAGTTCGAGGCAGAGAGGGAGGTCTCAGAGGACGGAACCTTGGACGAAGAGATCGAGGAGGCGATCGGATGTCTGCTGTCCGAAGCAGATCAGGAGGTGTCGGATGTCGGGTCCGACAATGATGACGATCGGGCCGAAAACGAAGAAGAGGCGCCACCAGCGCCATCTTGGGCATCTGAGGAAGATGCTGAAGAAGAGGAAGAAGAAGAAGAGTGGCACCGACCGGAGGGCCGGTTCGACTTGCGCGTCGAGGAGGAGATTGAGAGGTGGCCGGGCTACCGGATGAAGGTGGTCCGCATTACGGCAACTTTCCTGCAGGAGGTCGAAGGCGACGTAGGAGAAAGTGTGCCAATCGTGGAGCTACCACCATCACCCCCACCAGCCATAGAATGGATGGACAGCGACGTCAGCTGTCATAAAGAATACAACATAAATTATAACAACATTAACAACAACAATGGCAACAACCACAACGACATCATCAACAATAACAACGACAACAACATCAACAGCAACTATAGTAATTACTACAACAACATCAACAACAACAATAGTAACAATGGTAATAACATTAACAACAACAGTAACAACGATAATTACAACAACAACAACTACAATAACGATAATAACATCCACAACAGCTACAACAACAACGAAGATAACACCAACAGCTACCACGGCAACAACAACAGAAGCAGCGGCAGTAGTTCCAATAGGAGTGAGGCGCTGCATATCGATAGTAGCGACGCTGAGGAGGAGCACTATCCGGTGGCCATCACCAACGCGGTGCAGGCCATGTTGGTAGGACGACGTCCAGGTGAGGTGCGCAACTCGATACGCACCGTCAACGGGTTGCGTTATCGTATAAAAATTGGCAGACGAGGTGAGGTGAGGATTCGCTGTCTCGCCAAAGTAGAGGGGGAGTGTGACGCCCGATTTCAACGACGTTGAAATACATCGTCACAGCGCCGGAGTGGTGGCTCAATGAACACCGCCACTACCAAAATATGTCGTTTTATTTTAATATACATAAACACACACACACTTTATCCACATGAAGATAAAAACAAACAATAAAAAAAAAAAACAACAACATGAACTTAAATAACAGGCTTTCTTTTTTTTATTTAATTTTCCTAAGAACAGGAATACCGCAAGATCCATAGCATGACAAGGCAGATGGCACAACTTGTTGACAAACTAAGCAACAAGGGCAACAACAAAATGCACACATTGCGGTACGTTGTTGACGAGCAAAATGCTTTTTGACGAACAAAAATGCAAGCAGCGGTCAACAACGATACAAAGTTACGGGATGTTGTTGACGAGCTAAAACCCCACCAGGCGAAGAACAGCAGTCAGGGAGACTATAAAAGGCAGCCAACGCAGAGATCTGGACAGTCAATCGTGATACGAGCGTGAGCAGACAACTAAAGTCAGCTACAGTGAACAGTGAACCCAGTGAACAGTGAAGCCAGTGAACAGTGAACCCAGTGTACGTAGCAACGCGTAAGACAGAGTCGGTGGCTTGTAGGCCCACCTGTTTACATCCGCATCAGCAGCGTCCGAGGCTTGTAGGCCCACCTGCAGACAAGCAGAGAAATAGTGTCGGTGGCTTGTAGGCCCACACATTTCTAAACTTTTAGCAGTGTACGCAGCAACGCGTAAGACAGAGTCGGTGGCTTGTAGGCCCACCTGTTTACATCCGCATCAGCAGCGTCGGTGGCTTGTAGGCCCACCTGCAGACAAGCAGAGAAATAGTGTCGGTGGCTTGTAGGCCCACACATTTCTAAACCTTTTTTTTAGCAGTGTCAGCGGCTTGTAAGCCCTCCTGCTCCAACAAAAGAGTGCAAAGTCCGTGGCTTGTAAGCCCGCGCACTCTAAATATTCATCCCGCAACAGCTCCGAGGCTTGTAGGCCCGTCTGTTGAGTGTAGCAGTGACAACACAACGAGGGACAACGACGGGAAGCTGAGCAAACAGGCAGACAGGAAACAGTGAAAATAAAAAATTGTAAATCAATAATAAAGAACAACAAAAAATAATAAAAATAATCTATTGAATTGAACATAAAATCAAAGTGTTATTTCTTGTAAAAGAACCTTGGAACCCGCTGAGCATACCTCAGCCTGAAGGTAACAACCAGAGGTTCGTTACAATTCATAGGAAGAAAGCATGCGTTAATGTGAAAAATGATGACAACGCATGTTTTGCTTGGGCAATCATATCTGCTCTGCATCCAGCGAATGTGCATACGGAACGCATGTCAATGTACCCAAATTATCGTGATATACTAAATTTGTCAAATATAGTATTTCCAATGACGACGCGGCAGATCCCGAGATTTGAGATGCAAAACAACATCTCAATTAATGTATACATTCTGCATAAAAACAGAAACAAATTTACAGTGCTACCGTCATATTTGACAAAAAATAAAATGGTACGTCACATAAATCTCCTGATGGTGCAGAGCAGATATCAGAATGAAGCTGATGATGGTGATGATAACAACAATATCGCTGATAATCGAAATGGTAGCAGCAATGATGATGATGTTCCAATCACATACCATTATGTGTGGATAAAAAGTCTTTCACGGCTTTTGTCTAGACAATTATCGGCACATGATGGATGCAAATTTTTTTGCGATAGATGTTTGCACTACTTCCACTCAACACTCAAGTTGGAGCAGCACACCGAGGACTGCAGCAAACTAAACAACTGTAAAATAAGGATGCCGACAGAAGCTGAGAAGGAGGTTTGCTTTAAAAATTTTAAAAATAAGATTATGACCCCATTTGTGGTATATGCCGATTTGGAGTGCATTTTGGCAAAGTCCATTGTTGGAAATGCATACCAGAAGCATATACCATATAGTGTGGGTTTTTATGTTAAGTGTGCGTATGACCCCACGTTATCGTTTTATAAAAGCTATCGTGGGGCAGATTGTATTGCGTGGTTCGTTTCGGAACTTAATAATTTTGCCGAAGATGTTGAAACTGTCTTTCTTTGCCCTCTACCCATGGATGACATGACTGTTGAGCAAGTTCAAAGTTTCACGATCGCCAACACATGTCACATATGTGAGAAAGCCTTCACCGGTGATAATGTCAAGGTACACGATCATTGTCATCTTACCGGTGTTTATCGAGGCCCAGCGCATAAGGGGTGCAACATAAACTTCAAAGACTCGCACACAATACCCATTATTTTTCATAATCTTACCGGTTATGACTCACATTTCATTTTTAAAAATTTAGCAACAGATTTAAAGGGACGCATTGACCTTCTACCAATAAACAGGGAACGTTACATTTCATTTACAAAACGACTGGACGAATATGTAATAAAATATCGGTTTATTGACTCATTCAGATTCATGGCGAGTAGCTTAGATACTTTAGCCTCACATCTACCAAATTGCAATATTCTAAAATCGGAGTTTAACAATTTAAATGATGAACAATTAAATTTGCTGACACGTAAGGGTGTCTTTCCGTATGACTACTGCGATGATGTAGTTAAATTTTCAGAAACATCATTACCCGATATTACACATTTCTACAATCAGCTTAATGATACAAACATCAGCGCAGACGATTATGCTCATGCACAAAAAGTCTGGGCTGAATTAAGTATTAATAATTTGGGGGAATATTCAGATATTTATTTGAAAACAGACGTTTTACTATTATCAGATGTTTTCGAACAATTTCGCACAAGTTGTCATAAAACTTATGGCCTAGATCCCGCACATTATGTCACTCTACCTGGTTATACATGGGATGCAATGCTTAAGCATACTGATATAACCCTTGAGCTATTGACAGATATTGATATGCTCATGTTTGTAGAGCGAGGTATTCGTGGGGGTCTTAGCCAGTGTACTAAGCGTTATTCGAAAGCCAACAATAAGTATACGCCTGATTTCGATGAGGCTCAACCATCCAAATTCTTAATGTATTATGACATTAATAATCAGTATGGTTGGGCCATGTCTCAATTTCTCCCCCACAGTGAGTTTCATTGGCTGTCAGATTTTCAAAATTTTAATGTTGAAGCCATAGCTGACGATTCAGATGTAGGATATATTCTCGAGGTAGATTTAGAGTATCCAATTAATCTCCACGATTACCATAAAGATCTCCCCTTTTGCCCTGATCATATTACACCTCCAGGATCAAAGCAGAAAAAACTGTTGGCAACTTTGGGTGGTAGCGTGAGATATATTATCCACTACAGAAATCTAAAGCAGGCTTTGAAATATGGATTAAGGCTATCTAAAATTCACAAAATTTTGAAATTTAGACAATCTGCATGGTTGAAGTCATATATCGATCTAAACACGAGTCTTCGAACAGCGGCTATAAATGAGTTTGAGAAGAATCTTTTCAAACTCATGAATAATGCTGTGTTTGGGAAAACTATGGAAAACATTCGTAAACATAGTGTTGTTAAATTGGTGACGAGTTGGTTAGGTCGATATGGTGCCGAAGCCCTTATTTCTAAGCCTGAGTTTAAGGCCTCAACAATATTTTGCGAAAATTTGGTGGCAATTGAACTCAATAAAACTGAGATATACTTCAATAAGCCCATTTATGTTGGTATGTGCATCCTTGATTTAGCTAAAACAACCATTTATGATTTTCATTATGGTTATATGGCTCCGCAATTTGGTTCCGATTGTAGCATTTGCTATACTGATACCGATTCACTAATTTATGAGGTGACTTGTAAAGACTTGTATGAGGTCATCAAACGCGATTGCTTTATACACTTTGATACAAGCGACTATCCTATTGACAACGTGTGGGATATTCCTCAAGTCAATAAAAAAGTTTTGGGTCTCATGAAAGATGAGAATAATGGGTGTATCATGACTGAATTTGTGGGGCTCCGTGCAAAAATGTATGCGATACGTGTAGAGGGTGAAGATTCAACAAAAAAATCGAAAGGTGTAAAAAGAAACATAGTCAAGACTAAAATAGCGTTTAGTGACTATGTTGATTGCCTTGAAAACAACGTTGAAAAGACAGTTCAGCAAAATTTGATTCAGTCGCGGAAACATGAAGTAAGCTCAATCATACAAACAAAAATTGCATTAAGCCCTCATGATAATAAGCGATTTTTGGTAGCAAATAGTAATGAGACATTACCGTGGGGGCATTTCAGTATTATGGAGTAGAATAATATTACTTAAGAATAAATGTTTATTTTTAAGATTTTAAATTGTTAAAGATATATAATTAAGAAGAACAAAAATCGTTTATTATCATGAGGGCTTAATGCAATTTTTGGTAGCAAATAGTAATGAGACATTACCGTGGGGTCATTTCAGTATTATGAAGTAGAATAATATTACTTAAGAATAAATGTTTATTTTTTAAGATTTTAAATTGTAAAAGATATATGATTAAGAAGAACAAAAATAAAATTTTTATAACGTTGTACAAAATATATTTATTTTATTTTTTAAACTTTACTCTGCTCTTGGAATTTTATAATAATAATCTCTAGTATGGGTAAGTATCTGATGTCGATGATGATTATGATGACTTACAAAAAAACAAAATGGATTTTAAGTATTTTATTTTTCCCTTTATTCTTTCAGCCTATTTTTGAAAACAAAAATTTGAAACATAAATGTCCACAATTAATTGTGTTAAAATTTTGATATCATTCACAAAATTGTGCCCTACTGCGCAGTCGGCGTAGTACGATCGGCCAAGTTGGCCGATAGTAGGGTGGCTGAAGCGTGTTGTTGTTGTTGCAAATTGGAGATAAGCATACAAGATGTACGGATGGAGGGATAGCTAGGGGGTATGATCGGTCAAGCTAGCTGAAGTAGAACGGTTGAAGCGTGCTGCTGCTATAAATTGTAGATAAGCACACAATATGGACGGACGGATGGATTGATAGTCAGATGGTCAATAACATATGTTCTAGAAGCTTCTAGAACCTTCTAGAACATTCTAGAACATTCTAGAAGTAATTGAAATTGGAGATAAGCATGCAAGATGGACGGACAGATGGATTGATAGCCAGATGGGCTATGACATATGTTCTAGAAGCTTCTAGAACCTTCTAGAACATTCTAGAACATTCTAGAAGTAATTGAAATTGGAGAGAAAGCAAGCATAGAAGACGAATGGGCAGACAGTCAGTCAGTCAGATAGTCAGATGGATGGACGGACGGACGGATAGCTAGCTAGATGGAGGTATGATTGATCAAACTAGCTGAAGCGGGAGATAAGCATGCAAGTTAGACGGATGGACGGACAGATGGTCAGATGGTCAGATGGATGGACGGACGGAGGGGATAGCTAGAAGGGGGTATGATTGTTCAAGCTGGCTGAAGTATGACGGTTGGTGTTGTTGTTGTTGTTATAAATACAAATTTTTTAGTTTAAGATGATAAGCCCAAGCTTCATAGCAAGCAGAATGTTTATAGATTTAAGTCGCTACATAAACGTCGGTGTTGTTGTTGTTGTTATAAATCAGCATTTCAAGTTTAAGGTGATAAGCTCAGACCCAAAACCGCAAGCTGAAGATAAGGAAACAGTACAGAAGTAAAATATTTTTTTTATTTTTTTCCCATGCTTGTTTAATATGTTTATGAATTTAAGTCGTTACAAATTGCATGTTAAAGGTGATAAGCCCAGACCCCCACAACATAAATCATGTAAAGCTATTTCTTGAAGATTAAATTGAGTGTAGTTGTTAAGCATTTAATAAATTTAATATGAGTTGGTTGACTAATCTAAAAACAAAGTATGAAAGCAGCAAAAAAAAATTAAGCTAACGATCGAAAGCGATATCATAACCATGACCATACACAACTATGCTGATATAAATAAAACAAATCGAGTTGATATGAACTAAGACTGATTGGCTTTTTATAAATAATTGTCGTTAGTATATTTTCTTTTCCAAGTAAAGGTTAAATGAAAAGTGAATTAAAATTAATAAAAGGACCCGATTATATACGAAAACAATTAGTAGTTTACAATATGCGATTCTTAAAACAACATAAGTCAATTAACGTAAAGAATATTGATTCAAAGTTAAATTCGTCAAATAGAACACGGCACAGCTCATTACTACCAAACTCTATTCGTGGTCTTATTGTTGGACCTTCAACTTGTGGGAAAACAAATGTGATGATTAGCCTTATTGAAAGTCCCAATGGACTGAAATTTCAAAGTATTTACTTATACTCAAAGTCGGCACAGCAGCCGAAATATCAATACTTGGAGCGTCTAATTAAACCTATTAAGGGGATTCATTTTTCATCATTTTTCAATAATGATGACGTCATATCTCCAGACGAAGTGCAGCCCAACTCAATATTTATATTTGATGATGTAGCATGTGAGAAACAAAATCACATACGCTCATACTTCTGCATGGGACGCCACAAGGATGTTGACAGCTTTTACTTATGTCAAACTTATACATGTATGCCAAAACACCTAATTCGCGATAATGCTAATATGATTATAATATTTAAACGATCATGTTGGTTCTGATATGTCTTTTAAGACATTTCGTGACTTATGTTCAAAGTGTTGGATAGAAAACTATAGCTTTCTAGTTATAAACAAGGATGATCCCATAAATAATGGAGGCTATAGGAAGGGATTCAATGTTTTTATTAGTCTATAAAAGTGAACAGTATAGATATTTTAAAATCAGTACAACAAATGCTGCTTAACGGATGACATTAAACAGCTAACTGTTAAACAGCCAACCGCTAAACTGGGCTGCACTGTTAAACAGCCAACCGCTAAACAGCTAACTGCTAAACAGTTATTTATGAACAGTTATCTGATCTGATCTGATGCTGTTCTGTTACTGTTCTGATACTGATCTGATGCTCTTCTGATACTAATCTGCTGTCCATCTGTCTGCCTGTACGTGCTACTCATATGTTTTAGAAGCTTCTAGAATGTTCTAGAAGCAATTGATACAATTATTGGACTTTACAAAAAAGCTATAGTTTTCTTTCCAACACTTTGAACATAACTGTTCATAAATAACTGTTTAGCAGTTAGCTGTTTAGCGGTTGGCTGTTTAACAGTGCAGCCCAGTTTAGCGGTTGGCTGTTTAACAGTTAGCTGTTTAATGTCATCCGTTAAGCAGCATTTGTTGTACTGATTTTAAAATATCTATACTGTTTACTTTTATAGACTAATAAAAACATTGAATCCCTTCCTATAGCCTCCATTATTTATGGGATCATCCTTGTTTATAACTAGAAAGCTATAGTTTTCTATCCAACACTTTGAACATAAGTCACGAAATGTCTTAAAAGACATATCAGAACCAACATGATCGTTTAAATATTATAATCATATTAGCATTATCGCGAATTAGGTGTTTTGGTATACATGTATAAGTTTGACATAAGTAAAAGCTGTCAACATCCTTGTGGCGTCCCATGCAGAAGTATGAGCGTATGTGATTTTGTTTCTCACATGCTACATCATCAAATATAAATATTGAGTTGGGCTGCACTTCGTCTGGAGATATGACGTCATCATTATTGAAAAATGATGAAAAATGAAACCCCTTAATAGGTTTAATTAGACGCTCCAAGTATTGATATTTCGGCTGCTGTGCCGACTTTGAGTATAAGTAAATACTTTGAAATTTCAGTCCATTGGGACTTTCAATAAGGCTAATCATCACATTTGTTTTCCCACAAGTTGAAGGTCCAACAATAAGACCACGAATAGAGTTTGGTAGTAATGAGCTGTGCCGTGTTCTATTTGACGAATTTAACTTTGAATCAATATTCTTTACGTTAATTGACTTATGTTGTTTTAAGAATCGCATATTGTAAACTACTAATTGTTTTCGTATATAATCGGGTCCTTTTATTAATTTTAATTCACTTTTCATTTAACCTTTACTTGGAAAAGAATATATACTAACGACAATTATTTATAAAAAGCCAATCAGTCTTAGTTCATATCAACTCGATTTGTTTTATTTATATCAGCATAGTTGTGTATGGTCATGGTTATGATATCGCTTTCGATCGTTAGCTTAATTTTTTTTTGCTGCTTTCATACTTTGTTTTTAGATTAGTCAACCAACTCATATTAAATTTATTAAATGCTTAACAACTACACTCAATTTAATCTTCAAGAAATAGCTTTACATGATTTATGTTGTGGGGGTCTGGGCTTATCACCTTTAACATGCAATTTGTAACGACTTAAATTCATAAACATATTAAACAAGCATGGGAAAAAAATAAAAAAAATATTTTACTTCTGTACTGTTTCCTTATCTTCAGCTTGCGGTTTTGGGTCTGAGCTTATCACCTTAAACTTGAAATGCTGATTTATAACAACAACAACAACACCGACGTTTATGTAGCGACTTAAATCTATAAACATTCTGCTTGCTATGAAGCTTGGGCTTATCATCTTAAACTAAAAAATTTGTATTTATAACAACAACAACAACACCAACCGTCATACTTCAGCCAGCTTGAACAATCATACCCCCTTCTAGCTATCCCCTCCGTCCGTCCATCCATCTGACCATCTGACCATCTGTCCGTCCATCCGTCTAACTTGCATGCTTATCTCCCGCTTCAGCTAGTTTGATCAATCATACCTCCATCTAGCTAGCTATCCGTCCGTCCGTCCATCCATCTGACTATCTGACTGACTGACTGTCTGCCCATTCGTCTTCTATGCTTGCTTTCTCTCCAATTTCAATTACTTCTAGAATGTTCTAGAATGTTCTAGAAGGTTCTAGAAGCTTCTAGAACATATGTCATAGCACATCTGGCTATCAATCCATCTGTCCGTCCATCTTGCATGCTTATCTCCAATTTCAATTACTTCTAGAATGTTCTAGAATGTTCTAGAAGGTTCTAGAAGCTTCTAGAACATATGTTATTGCCCATCTGACTATGAATCCATCCGTCCGTCCATATTGTGTGCTTATCTACAATTTATAGCAGCAGCACGCTTCAACCGTTCTACTTCAGCTAGCTTGACCGATCATACCCCCTAGCTATCCCTCCATCCGTACATCTTGTATGCTTATCTCCAATTTGCAACAACAACAACACGCTTCAGCCACCCTACTATCGGCCAACTTGGCCGATCGTACTACGCCGACTGCGCAGTAGGGCACAATTTTGTGAATGATATCAAAATTTTAACACAATTAATTGTGGACATTTATGTTTCAAATTTTTGTTTTCAAAAATAGGCTGAAAGAATAAAGGGAAAAATAAAATACTTAAAATCCATTTTGTTTTTTTGTAAGTCATCATAATCATCATCGACATCAGATACTTACCCATACTAGAGATTATTATTATAAAATTCCAAGAGCAGAGTAAAGTTTAAAAAATAAAATAAATATATTTTGTACAACGTTATAAAAATTTTATTTTTGTTCTTCTTAATCATATATCTTTTACAATTTAAAATCTTAAAAAATAAACATTTATTCTTAAGTAATATTATTCTACTTCATAATACTGAAATGACCCCACGGTAATGTCTCATTACTATTTGCTACCAAAAATTGCATTAAGCCCTCATGATAATAAACGATTTTTGTTCTTCTTAATTATATATCTTTAACAATTTAAAATCTTAAAAATAAACATTTATTCTTAAGTAATATTATTCTACTCCATAATACTGAAATGCCCCCACGGTAATGTCTCATTACTATTTGCTACCAAAAATCGCTTATTATCATGAGGGCTTAATGCAATTTTTGTTTGTATGATTGAGCTTACTTCATGTTTCCGCGACTGAATCAAATTTTGCTGAACTGTCTTTTCAACGTTGTTTTCAAGGCAATCAACATAGTCACTAAACGCTATTTTAGTCTTGACTATGTTTCTTTTTACACCTTTCGATTTTTTTGTTGAATCTTCACCCTCTACACGTATCGCATACATTTTTGCACGGAGCCCCACAAATTCAGTCATGATACACCCATTATTCTCATCTTTCATGAGACCCAAAACTTTTTTATTGACTTGAGGAATATCCCACACGTTGTCAATAGGATAGTCGCTTGTATCAAAGTGTATAAAGCAATCGCGTTTGATGACCTCATACAAGTCTTTACAAGTCACCTCATAAATTAGTGAATCGGTATCAGTATAGCAAATGCTACAATCGGAACCAAATTGCGGAGCCATATAACCATAATGAAAATCATAAATGGTTGTTTTAGCTAAATCAAGGATGCACATACCAACATAAATGGGCTTATTGAAGTATATCTCAGTTTTATTGAGTTCAATTGCCACCAAATTTTCGCAAAATATTGTTGAGGCCTTAAACTCAGGCTTAGAAATAAGGGCTTCGGCACCATATCGACCTAACCAACTCGTCACCAATTTAACAACACTATGTTTACGAATGTTTTCCATAGTTTTCCCAAACACAGCATTATTCATGAGTTTGAAAAGATTCTTCTCAAACTCATTTATAGCCGCTGTTCGAAGACTCGTGTTTAGATCGATATATGACTTCAACCATGCAGATTGTCTAAATTTCAAAATTTTGTGAATTTTAGATAGCCTTAATCCATATTTCAAAGCCTGCTTTAGATTTCTGTAGTGGATAATATATCTCACGCTACCACCCAAAGTTGCCAACAGTTTTTTCTGCTTTGATCCTGGAGGTGTAATATGATCAGGGCAAAAGGGGAGATCTTTATGGTAATCGTGGAGATTAATTGGATACTCTAAATCTACCTCGAGAATATATCCTACATCTGAATCGTCAGCTATGGCTTCAACATTAAAATTTTGAAAATCTGACAGCCAATGAAACTCACTGTGGGGGAGAAATTGAGACATGGCCCAACCATACTGATTATTAATGTCATAATACATTAAGAATTTGGATGGTTGAGCCTCATCGAAATCAGGCGTATACTTATTGTTGGCTTTCGAATAACGCTTAGTACACTGGCTAAGACCCCCACGAATACCTCGCTCTACAAACATGAGCATATCAATATCTGTCAATAGCTCAAGGGTTATATCAGTATGCTTAAGCATTGCATCCCATGTATAACCAGGTAGAGTGAAATAATGTGCGGGATCTAGGCCATAAGTTTTATGACAACTTGTGCGAAATTGTTCGAAAACATCTGATAATAGTAAAACGTCTGTTTTCAAATAAATATCTGAATATTCCCCCAAATTATTAATACTTAATTCAGCCCAGACTTTTTGTGCATGAGCATAATCGTCTGCGCTGATGTTTGTATCATTAAGCTGATTGTAGAAATGTGTAATATCGGGTAATGATGTTTCTGAAAATTTAACTACATCATCGCAGTAGTCATACGGAAAGACACCCTTACGTGTCAGCAAATTTAATTGTTCATCATTTAAATTGTTAAACTCCGATTTTAGAATATTGCAATTTGGTAGATGTGAGGCTAAAGTATCTAAGCTACTCGCCATGAATCTGAATGAGTCAATAAACCGATATTTTATTACATATTCGTCCAGTCGTTTTGTAAATGAAATGTAACGTTCCCTGTTTATTGGTAGAAGGTCAATGCGTCCCTTTAAATCTGTTGCTAAATTTTTAAAAATGAAATGTGAGTCATAACCGGTAAGATTATGAAAAAAAATGGGTATTGTGTGCGAGTCTTTGAAGTTTATGTTGCACCCCTTATGCGCTGGGCCTCGATAAACACCGGTAAGATGACAATGATCGTGTACCTTGACATTATCACCGGTGAAGGCTTTCTCACATATGTGGCATGTGTTGGCGATCGTGAAACTTTGAACTTGCTCAACAGTCATGTCATCCATGGGTAGAGGGCAAAGAAAGACAGTTTCAACATCTTCGGCAAAATTATTAAGTTCCGAAACGAACCACGCAATACAATCTGCCCCACGATAGCTTTTATAAAACGATAACGTGGGGTCATACGCACACTTAACATAAAAACCCACACTATATGGTATATGCTTCTGGTATGCATTTCCAACAATGGACTTTGCCAAAATGCACTCCAAATCGGCATATACCACAAATGGGGTCATAATCTTATTTTTAAAATTTTTAAAGCAAACCTCCTTCTCAGCTTCTGTCGGCATCCTTATTTTACAGTTGTTTAGTTTGCTGCAGTCCTCGGTGTGCTGCTCCAACTTGAGTGTTGAGTGGAAGTAGTGCAAACATCTATCGCAAAAAAATTTGCATCCATCATGTGCCGATAATTGTCTAGACAAAAGCCGTGAAAGACTTTTTATCCACACATAATGGTATGTGATTGGAACATCATCATCATTGCTGCTACCATTTCCATTATCAGCGATATTGTTGTTATCATCACCATCATCAGCTTCATTCTGATATCTGCTCTGCACCATCAGGAGATTTATGTGACGTACCATTTTATTTTTTGTCAAATATGACGGTAGCACTGTAAATTTGTTTCTGTTTTTATGCAGAATGTATACATTAATTGAGATGTTGTTTTGCATCTCAAATCTCGGGATCTGCCGCATCGTCATTGGAAATACTATATTTGACAAATTTAGTATATCACGATAATTTGGGTACATTGACATGCGTTCCGTATGCACATTCGCTGGATGCAGAGCAGATATGATTGCCCAAGCAAAACATGCGTTGTCATCATTTTTCACATTAACGCATGCTTTCTTCCTATGAATCTGTGGTGGTAGCGGGATATATGACGATCCTAGCTGTGGCGTGTATTTGTTGATGTTCACTGCCAAGTTAACGACTGCAGCCAACGCCCATCCACTATCCCGTTCTTGGAACTTTTCCAGCTTTTTCAAAATAGCATTTTGAACATGTTCAAAAAACCAAGCTCTAATATCCGTTTCCCGGTAAATAGCAACATTTTTCGTGTTCATGAATTTCAATTCACTAATTTCCTCATTAGCTCTAGTAACTCGAAATTCGCCACAAAATATTGTATTTACCTTAAGAGACGTAAATTTCACTAAGGAATTTTTAACGGTGCGCTGGAAGAGATCTAGACAATCTGCCAAGAAATTCTGGGGATCTTTATGCGTTAAATTAATTATGACGCCGGTACGTACTCTGAAAATTAAAATATGGGTTAAATTAATATATTATATTAAATCGAAATATGTAATATGGTAATAAAATTATTTAAAAATTAAGCTTAGCGTCCACCAAATGTTGACTCAATTTCTTCCCACCGAATTCGAATTGAAGCCCAATCCGATCTGTTGCCCTTTCCACTCTGCTTGTTTCCAACAGTTGTTGCCTTCCGTAAAATACCCCGAAGGGTAATAAGGAGCGCTGAGCACTCTTTTATGCTCGGCATAACCAGCTCCCGATTTTTATGCGCATTTTCGCACAATGCTTTTGCAATTTTTAAAATTTCTTTGACGCGTGCACTCATTTTAAAATTTAAGAATTACTAATAAATAAATCTTCACGAAACGTTTAAATATTTTATGTTGCTGATCAAATATTGAATGAGCTAAAAACTCTCGATTCAATTATTTATATATATTTATGGGTTCAAATAATAAATTTTTCTTAAATCCTTATCGTCAATTTTAACAACAACATAGCACTTCAACCACCTAACCCCATTCCATCGGCTTAGAATAATTAGTCTACATATAGTATATATCCTCTCAACTTAGGCTCTTATGAGCTCATACGTTTCATGCTTAACTCCAATTTCAACATCATACGTTTCATGCTTTTTTTCTAATTTCGACGACAAATATTAAAAATCTTTGAGACTTAATCTACAAGCATGAATGAGATATTAAATGTTCTCCAAAGCCATATATGATGAGAGCATTATAAAAAATGAATACCATAGCTACTCACCTAAAGCTCTCAGCAAAATAATACGAATAGATTGAGAGGGTATCGTAAATTAATTTATTGCTACTACTGCGGTAGCAACTCGCACTTAGAGGAGAAGTGTAAGAAGAATAAGGATGACCAAAAGTTGGCAAAATGGGCAAAGGAGCAAAAAGATACTAAAAAATACGATTGTTAAAGGAGTAAAAAGATGCAGAAACAGAAGAAGAAGAAGAAGAAGAAGAAGAAGAATAGAGCAAAATTATACTTGAAGCTGAATGGTTACATCAATTACTTTTTATGTATGCAATTATTGCTTTTATACATGTAATTATCAAACTTTAAATATAACAAATCAATAAAAGAACAATAATGATTCATATATAAATCAACTCGTTTTGTTTTATTTATATCAGCATAGTTGAGTATGGTCATGGCTATGATATCACTTTCAATCGTTAGCTTAATTTATTTTGCTGCTTTCATGCTTTGTTTTTATATAAGTCAACCAACTCATATTAAATTTATTAAAATGCATAACAACTACACTCTTTACTTCTGTACTGTTTCCTTATCTTCAGCTTGCGGTTTTGGGTCTGGGCTTATCACCTTAAACTTGAAATGCTGATTTATAACAACAACAACAACACCGAAGTTTATGTAGCGACTTAAATCTATAAACATTCTGCTTGCTATGAAGCTATAACAACAATAACAACATGCTTTAGCTACCCATCCATTCATGACTATCTGTCCGACTATCTGTCCGACAGTCTGCCCATACGTCTTCTATGCTTGCTTATCTCCAAATTATAACAACAACAACATCACTCATCATACTTCAGTCAGCTTGATCAATCATACCTCCATCTAGCTAGCTATCCGTCCGTCCATCCATCCATCTGACTATCTGTCTGACTGTCTGCCTATTCGTCTTCTATGCTTGCTTATCTCCCCCTTCAGCTAGTTTGATCAATCATACCTCCATCTAGCTAGCTATCCGTCCGTCCGTCCATCCATCTGACTATCTGACTGACTGTCTACCCATTCGTCTTCTATGCTTGCTTATCTCCCACTTCAGCTAGTTTGATCAATCATACCTCCATCTAGCTAGCTATCCGTCCGTCCGTCCATCCATCTGACTATCTGACTGATTGTCTGCCCATTCGTCTTCTATGCTTGCTTTCTCTCCAATTTCAATTACTTCTAGAATGTTCTAGAACATATGTCATAACCCATCTGGCTATCAATCCATCTGTCCGTCCATCTTGTGTGCTTATCTCCAATTTATAGCAGCAGCACGCTTCAAGCGTTCTACTTCAGCTAGCTTGGCCGATCATACCCCCTAGCTATCCCTCCATCCGTACATCTTGCATGCTTATCTTCAATTTGCAACAACAAGAACACGCTTCAGCCACCCTACTATCGGCCAACTTGACCGATCGTACTACGCCGACTGCGCAGTAGGGCACAATTTTGTGAATTTTGAGGCCCATAAGAAAATACACGCGTTTTTGGATTAGAATTGTCATAGGTACTCTACTTATTATGTTGATTTTATATGATTTAAATACAAATTCTAAATGTTTGATAGTTTAAATCTTACTTGATTTTAAATACAAATTCTAGTTGTTTGATAGTTTAAAATCGTTTATTGAGCATTAGGTCAATGTTAGAACAATTGTACTAACGAATCTTTCCAAAGAAACAACAACAACGACAACAACGTTTTTTCAATATGAAAAGGAAAAAACACTAGCTGATTTATTTATTCAAAGGCAATGTTTACATATAAGACTTATAGTCTTTTGAATGCAGTAAGAATAACAAAGATAATAACAACAAGTTATATACAACAAATTAGTTCATGAAACTTAAGGAAAGAAGAGAAAACTTAAGAGAAAAAAAAGAAAAGAGAAGGAGATAGCATTAGGAGAAAATTTTGAAGATTTCATGCTTAAATTCACGTTTATTCGTTATACTTTTAACAGCTAAAGGCAGCGAATTCTATAATCTGATCACGTTCACAAAAAATAATCTGCTTGGATTTAAATAATTATGACTAGGAATAATGAGGTTCATGTTTCTTGCTGATCTACAGAACTGAAGTTTGCTAAAGGTCGCTTTACATTGTCCTACTGTGTGTTACCACATGTGAGATAGAAAGTTTTATTGAATTTCATCATGCTGTAATTTTTAATATTTGTATGAAGAAATTAATTTTTCGTTTTTAGACTATCTCACAGAGTCGCACCACATTTTTATACTTTACACTATACTAAAACGTGAAAATTTGAGTAATGAATCGGTTTTTATTAAATTTAAAGCCTCTACAAAGTTCAATAAGCTGTAAAACTGCTTCCTTCTGTTATTCTATTTGAAAATACATTACGAGTTTAAAATTTTCTCACTTACATGTGTGATGAAATTAGAAACAAACCAAAAAATAAAATGTGGTACGACATGCCAAAAAAATCAAAACAGACTCCAACACACATTGCTTTCCGTTGTTTACACCATCTCACATTCTATCACACATGAAAATTTTGACATGTATTAACACACAGTAGGATAATGTAAAGCGGCCTTAAATAAGTAATCAGGAGTTTGTGTTTTCATAAAATTATGTAAGAAAATACAATTTCTGGCATCCAAGTAATTTTAAAAATTTTACATCCAAGCAATTGATTGCTCAAATGGCTTATCCGGTCAAATTTTCTAAGACCATAAACGTATCTTATTGCACTATTAAATGCAAATTTTAGCTTATGGCTTGACCTGGAATCAGGCGTACTGTATACCACCTCGGAGTATGAAATCATCGGCATTATGAGCTGGATAACTAACTTTTGTCTGGTATCACCAGGCACAAACGATGCAGTTCGTCTCAAGTTTCTAAGGATGTAATACACCTTGCAAACAACGGAATTTATATTGTCATCACAAGTGAGAGAAGAGCTAATGTAGAATCCGAGATTTTTAACCTTCGTAACAAAATTTAGCCCAACACCATTAAGAATAATTGTCGGTATATTATGAAGGCGGTAGCATTGTTTCTTAATCGGCAAGACATATGACTTGAGAGGATTGAGTTCACGCATATTAGCCTTAGCCCAAACTGAAACAATGCTCAAATCTTCATTCAACTTTATACATAAGTCATTAACAAGACTACTAGGTTTTGCAATGTACAGTTGGAGGTCATCAGCATATGCATGCATGGTGACATGACGACATTTAGTGAAAACGTCATTTAGAAAGATTGCAAATAAGAGGGGACCGAGAACAGAGCCTTGATGCACCCCACAGGTTAAATTGCCAAAAGCGGACAGACTATTCCCCACCCTTACTCTTTAAGACCTCCCGGTTAAGTAATTATATATCAGACGGACAGCTGAACTAGAAAATTCAAAACTGTTCACAAGTTTATGACAAAGTATTGAATGATCAACAGAGCCAAAAGGTTTGGAAAAGTCTAGCAGACAGAGCAAGCTTAAGTGCCTCAGATCATACGATATTCTAATGTCGTCTAAAATCTTTACTATGGCTGTAGAGCAGCTGTGGCCAGGTCTAATGCCAGACTGAAAAGGGGACATAAGGCCATGATCTCTGATATGAACAAAGATTTGCGCAGTCATGAGCGACTCAAATACTTTTGACAAACATAATAACAGACTAACAGGACGAAAATCAGACAGTTCACGTGCGTTGGCCTTTTATTGTAATTTCGCTTCAGAAATCTTTGTGATACCCGTGCAAGCGCGCACCGCACAGAGGCGATGAGATTTGAAGTGTGAACTTCTCAGTATTTCTCCCATATCAAATTTTCACATTCGTTGTTGTATTTTTGCTTTACTTTAGTCTTTATGCTTATGTTATTATTATGGAGTCCAACAGTCTGCTGGAAGTCTTCCACTAACAAAGCATGGTTACTGAAGTTGTTTTTAGATTTTTGCTGATATATTTTTCAGCTTGTTTCTGTTTGGTCGCGCTCTACCGTTTGATTAAAGTTTTTTCTAAATGACCTTGTTATTTATTATGTTGATTTTATATGATTTAAATACAAATTCTAACTGTTTGATAGCTTAAATCATACTTGACTTTAAATACAAATTCTAGTTGTTTGATAACTTAAAATCGTTTATTGAGCTTTAGGTCAAAGTCAGAACAATTAATTGTTCTAACGAATCTTTCCAAAGAAGCAACGTTTTTTCAATATGAAAAGGAAAAAAACACTAGCTGATTTTATTGCAATTTCGGCCATGTTTAGCATAATAATAATAACATAATAACATAAGCATAAAGACTAAAGTAAAGCAAAAATACAACAACAAATGTGAAAATTTGAAATGAGAGATATACTGAGAAATTTACACTTCAAATCTCATCTCTGTGGTGCAGTGCACTTATGCGCGCTTGCACGGGTATCACAAATATTTCTGATGAAGCCTTTAGCATGGCCGAAATTGCAATAAAATCAGCTAGTGATTTTTTCCTTTTCATATTGAAAAAACGTTGTTGTTGTTGCTTCTTTGGAAAGATTCGTTAGAACAATTAATTGTTCTAACTTTGACCTAAAGCTCAATAAACGATTTTAAACTATCAAACAACTAGAATTTGTATTTAAAATCAAGTATGATTTAAACTATCAAACATTTAGAATTTGTATTTAAATCATATTGTTTACGTCAAACGTAAACACCGTGTGTATTAAACACGTCTGCTCAATTACTCACTACAAGTCGCACGAGCGCTGACAGTTGTCGTTCGGCAACAGAAACGTTGCGCCAGCAGCGTATTTTCATTCGTTCTACTGCACAGAAAGTGAAGATCGTTTTTATAAAACCCTGCAACGGAAACAACCCACCCACAAAAACTTACAACAAAAAACATCCATTACATCTAAGGCACACATTTATGTACAACAAATACACGAATTGAACCTCAATCAACATTGCAATAACCCACCCATCCAGAAGACAAAGACATCACCACGAGCTCAACAAGAAAGCTTACAATCAACGGAACAACAAGCAGTAAATAAAACACCCAACACCACTTCAAAACACTACAATTGATTTACCAAAAGGTATTAATAAAATTAAATTGTTCCCAACCCACTCTAACCCATTTGATTCTCTTTTTCCGCCAATTGCACCCACGATAGTTCGCTACCCGAACATTTGGTCCACACGAGCCGGATAGCGAAACTAGCACACTAAAATTGGCCAGGAAAATTGAGCGACTCCAGCGTCCACAACAATAAGAAATACAAAAACCCACAAAAGCGAGCAACAAACACTCCAGGAAATACAAAAATCCACCCAACCCTACCCAAACAAGAAACACAGTGAGTTTACATTTATTCATTTTTTTTTAGTGCTTTGAATACTTAATTTAAGATAAAGAATTAAAAATCCACTTGAATATTTGTGCACAAAAATTTATAAAATAAATACACACACGAACGCCGAAGAAAAAACTGCAAGAACAAACTTGCGTCGCGACAAAAAACACCGGAAAATATTGAAAATATTAATATACAAAAATTGCACAAATATTTCACTAGAACACACTCTTAAAATCACTTATATAAAAGTTTGATTATAAACTATTTATTCAAAATAAAAATACTTATATTAATTTTGCTCAGCAAGCTTGCACTGAGTTAAAGATTTCGCAGCTGATTTAGTTGTTGCTCGTTACCCACCCACTCTTTCGTTTATGCGTATATACATACGTACATACATACTCTTTAAACAATTGAAAAGGTTTCTTATTTGGTGTTGCCACATCGAGAAAAACTTTTGAGATACCTGTAATAACATTTTTGGCGATATCGCAGGATCGCCATGTACGCGCCTTTTTATTTTTAAAATAATAAAAAAAGGACTCGCGTTCTATAAAAATAAGTTGTAGGACCTGCCTATTGGTTGCCGGCGAAGTTCGCCACTGGCGCTATTTAAAATATCCTTTTTATGCCGTTCACTAAAAAAAGTGCAGAGGCTAAAAGGGTTTAAGTCGGCAGCTATTAAAGCTCAAGACTTATTAAAATGAAAATAGTTGGCAGCTGTTAGAGCTCAAAACTAGATTGATTTATTTTCAAATATGTTCATCCTTTTATAGTAAGCATAACGGTATTTTATCTTAAAACTAGTTAACAATTGTTTGTGTAGTTTAGAATGTAAATAGAATCATATGTTCTTTAATTAGTGTAAAAGTAATAGTAGAATATCGTAATACATATTTGTAATTTAGTATTAATAGTTTAATGTGTGAGTGAGTAGACTTATATTAATAGAAAACGTAAACATAATCATATGTTAATTATATTTGCGTAGGAGTAAAAAGTATAATATAATATCATATGTTTTGTATTCAGCCATATGTTTACATGTGTGCGAATGAGATAGATAGTAGTGCTTAGTATGAACATATGTTCTTATTGTTTGAATAATATCTTAGTATACCGTAGAGGTGTATTACTTTAACTTAGTTTGAATATTATTGTGCATGTTCTCGAAAATTCTTACAGTAGAGTTTTTTATATTATTACTTATTTTAAGAAAAGTATTTATAGCTTGTTTTATAATGAAATACATTAATTGTAAATTAAATATTTAAATAATATGTATAGGTATACTACATACCCTATCGAAAAAAAAATTGTGGGATTTCAAATTTACCCCATATTGCTAAGAATTTATTTCATTGGGAAAAAATGTTAACCCATTGCGATTCCTTAACCCATTAAGAACCCTTAACCCTTTTTTAACAATTTTTTCAGTTTTTCTGGAATTTTTCGGCGATTTCATAATAAATTAAATTTTAAACTCCAAATTTGCAAAATTTGTGCTTGCTAACCCATTAGCACCCTAAATAAAAATTATATAAAATCTTATTTTCTCTCAACTAAAGTAATTAGTGAGACCCTTAACCCAATAAATACGCTAAATTTGAGATTTTTTTTACAAATTTTTGCACCCATACAATTCTTAACCTTTTACCACCCTTAACCCTTGCACCGCAAATTATCAAAATGTCGCTGACCATATTTGGTCATTTTTCGAATGACATTATGGAGTTGGAAGAGTGATATAACAACACCCAACTCGCAGATCAGACTTCACATGTACTGGAAGTGCAAAAGAAGCAGCTGCATTATTTGTTCAACAAATTACAGGCAGCATACGAAGCTGTGCGGGAAATGCCTGAATACCCAAAAGCGCCTCTGGATCAGGAAAAATTCAAGGAAAGGTACCGAAAGACGTACCAGGCATATGTGAACTGTTGTGCTTCAATAACAGAACATATCGAAACAATGAAGTCTTTTGAAGAAAAACCCAAAATTTCGGCCCCACAAAAAACCCTAGCTTCTGAACATCACCCTATAATAAATCTTCCACCCAGCGACATTGACATTTTCAATGGAGATTATTCCACTTGGCCAACGTTTAGGGATCTGTTTACGGCCCTATACGTAAACAATATACGCTTGAGCAATGTGGAAAAACGTTTTCATTTGGTGCAAAAACCCGCGGAGATGCTCGTGACGTCATAAAAAAATTTTCCTTTCACAAATGAAGGTTTTTTAATGGCATGGCCAAATCTCGTCGATCAGTATGACAATAAGCGGATGCAAATAAATGCTCAGCTGAAAACCCTTCTCAATTTGCCACAGATCGTAACAGAGTCAGGTAGTTGGATTAAAAAGCTGCAGAGAACTATAAATAACTCTATATTCTCCCTTCAAACTTTAGGAATAGACACAAATAGTTAGGACCCTATTTTAGTGTAAATATACTCAACGAAGCTACCCACACACACACGTTAGAAGACTTTGAAAAGTGTCTAACAGATAACTCTACAATACCTGAGTGGAAAATATTAGACAGTTTTCTAACCCACAAATTTAAAACGCTCGAATCTGTTAGCGATATAAAAGCTTTCTCACCTGCTTCCTACTTTAGGCCAAGTCAATAGAATTCTTCCAGCCATAATGGACCCAACAGGTGGGAGCATAAAAGAGTAAATTCATACCACATGAATGTTGCTCCAAAGTCAGAAACAACCCAAGAATTTATAGTCAAACGAATTACAAATGACCCTAAACCATCAATTTTCAACACCCAATGGGAATCTGATGGTGCTGTTTGCAGAATTTGCAATAGCAATCACCCTCTTCGTGAGTGCCCAAGCTTCATGTCCATGAAAATAGACGAAAGTATACAAGCAGTGAAGCATCTTAAATGTTGCTTCAATTGTCTTGCAGTTTCTCATGGCATAAAAGATTGCAAAAGCGAATATAGCTGCAGAATATGCAAGAAAAGGCACCATTCTTCATTGCATAACAGCGCATTAGATGTGAACCCTAGCACTAGTGCTCAAGCGCAGGAAACAGCTCAACAACCCAACTCTACCGGCCAGGCATTCCTGACCCAAATACAGTCCACTAACCCTACACAAACCCAAGAGCTCGAAACCCAAATAGTGAATTCTCACTTTGCGGCCAGCAGTAAAAGAATACTGCTTGGTACGGCAATGGTCAGCATTGAGCACAACGGAGCCACATACACAGCAAGAGCTCTCATCGACTCTGGATCGGAGGCAACATTTATAGCAGAGCACCTAAGAAGACGAATTGGTCTCCTAACCCGAACAGTAGGTGCGCAGGTAACTTGTCTTAACCAAACAGTTTCTACCAACCCAAACAAGTGCTGTGAGCTGACATAGCGATCCTCAACCAATCCAACCCTTAAAATTGAGGCCCAGGCCCTGGTGATGAAGACTCTCACATGTGATTTACCCACACATTCGATTGACCCGAAAATATGTGAAACTCTGCCTGGCCACCAATTGGCAGACATCCAATTTTATATGTCTCGACCCGTAGATATGATCATTGGCTGTGATTTATATCCTCTTATTATTCGCAGTGGTGTTCAGAGCAATATAGGCGGCAATAGTAGGCAATATGCCTACTAGCGCAAGAATCTGAATTTGGATGAATTCTGCTAGGCCCGGTTCCTGAGTCAAGATCCTGTAAGGTTGTTTCGTTACACAACACCTTAAGAAGTAATCACTTCTTGACTCATTTATAAAACGAAGATAGAACCCAACCCAAAACACAAAAACTCACATGTAAATGTCAATGAACACTCAAGACATTTTGCTATGGCAGAGAATCCAAGAGAAGACTGGTCCAATAACCCATTTGGCACCACCCAAGACTTTAAACCCAAAAAGTCATCTGCCATAGCACCCAAAGAAATCAAACCCAAATCACTGCCACGAGCTCCTCGAGTCATCGCCAATAACTCACCCACCCGTCGTTCTCACACGATAGATGAGAACTTCAATCAACCGAGCAAGGAGAAAAAGGCGAAACGAGATAGGCTTAATCCACTTAGCAAGAAAAAACGATCTTCCGATAAATAAAACCCGCTGTTTATTCGGAATCCAATCTCCTCAAAAACAGCGATCCTAACCCATGATCACTTTTTGGACTCGAGTAAAATAATTCAAGCCGAACCCGATATGAGAAACTCCACCTATAGTAAATAAAAATTTTACTCATTAAAAACGTAGTGGTTCTACCCTCTACTCAACTCAACTCTACTCTACTCTGCTCTACTCTACCCTACCCTACTCTGCCCTAATCGAAATAACAAGTGAGCAAATTACACTCGTATGTTATAAGCAGGGAAGACAGAAATATGCACGAAAAAATCTAAAATAAGTATGCTAATATGCTCTAAAAAATGGCAAAATATGCCATCAAATAAGCACGAAAAATGTCGAAGTCGGAGTTTTATTATTCAAAATTTTATTCAATACTTCATAAAAAAAAACAAAACAATAGCCCATTCAAGGCGTAAAAGTAATTATTTCAGTTTAAATAAATTATAATTTTAATTATAAAGTAAAAATTTAATTCTATTTTAATCATTTAATGAATATTTTGTTTGGTAGCTCGAAGCCAATGCCAAAAGTCTCCTTCCGGACGAAGTCCATTATTTTATATGGTGCATATAGCAAAAACAGTGTATTGCATTCAGCGATTACACTGAACAATGAAATGCATTTTTATATTATCAAAAAGAAATTTTCTACGATTTTCAGCCAACAATGTTTTGTATTGTGAGAAAGACATATATAATATAATATCTCTTTATAAATATATATAATATCAAAGAAATTACAATGTTGCCAGATGTGAAGGAAGTATCAAAATTTGCCCGATTACAAGCTAAAATCTGTTCGAAAAGTTAAAAATATGTAAAAATATGCACAAATAAGCACAATCGTTATAAATATGCAAAATTATTAACAAAACGTCCAAATATGCAAAAGCATATATTATATGCATTTACATATAATTGTCTTCCCTGGTTATAAGATATGCACTGAATATTAAAAATGAATATTTGTATTTTACTCACTAAAAATATCTGTACAGAACCCTACTAATCTCTTTCGTTTGCAGACACTGCAAGGCGGGCGGAATGTTTACGTCAAACGTAAACACCGTGTGTATTAAACACGTCTGCTCAATTACTCACTACAAGTCGCACGAGCGCTGACAGTTGTCGTTCGGCAACAGCAACCTTGCGCCAGCAGCGTATTTTCATTCGTTCTACTGCACAGAAAGTGATGATCGTTTTTATAAAACCCTCCAACGGAAACAACCCGCCCACAAGAACTTACAACAAAAAACATCCATTACATCAAAGGCACACATTTATGTACAGCAAATGCACGAATTGGACATCAATCAACATTGCAACAACCCACCCATGCAGAAGAGAAAGACATCACCACGAGCTCAACAAAAAAGATTACAATCAACGGATCAACAACCAGTAAATAAAACACCCAACACCACTTCAAAACACTACAACTGTTTTACCAAAAGGTATTAATAAAATTAAATTGTTCCCAACCCGCTCTAACCCATTTGTTTCTCTTTTTCCGCCAATTGCACCCACGATCGTTCGCTACCCGAACACATATAAAATCATCATAATAAATAAAAAGGTCATTTAGAAAAAATTTTAATCAAATGGTAGAGCACGACCAAACAGAAACAAACTAAAAGATATATCAGCGAAAATCTAAAAACAACTTCAGTAACCATGCTTTGTTAGTGGAAGACTTCCAGCAGACTGTTGGACTCCATAATAATAACATAAGCATTAAGACTAAAGTAAAGCAAAAATACAACAACAAATGTGAAAATTTGAAATGAGAGAAATACTGAGAAATTCACACTTCAAATTTCATCGCCTCTGTGGTGCGGTGCGCTAATGCGCGCTTGCACGGGCAACAAAAAGATTTCTGATGAAGCCTTTAGCATGGCCCAAATTGCAATAAAATCAGCTAGTGATTTTTTTCCTTTTCATATTGAAAAGACGTTTTTGTTGTTGTTGTTGTTTCTTTGTAAAGATTCGTTAGAACAATTAATTGTTCTAACTTTGACCTAAAGCTCAATAAACGATTTTAAACGATCAAGCAACTAGAATTTGTATTTAAAATCAAGTACGATTTAAGCTATCAAACATTTAGAATTTGTATTTAAATCATATAAAATCAACATAATAAATAACAAGGTCATTTAGAAAAAACTTTAATCAAATGGTAGAGCACGACCAAACAGAAACAAGCTGAAAAATATATCAGCAAAAATCTAAAAACAACTTCCGTTACCATGCTTTGTTAGTGGAAGACTTTCAGCAGACTATTGGACTCCATAATAATAACATAAGCATAAAGACTAAAGTAAAGCAAAAATACAACAACAAATGTGAAAATTTGAAATGGGAGAAATACTGAGAAATTCACACTTCAAATCTCATCGCCTCTGTGGTGCAGTGCGCTAATGCGCGCTTGCACTGGTATCACAAAGATTTCTGATGAAGCCTTTAGCAGGGCCGAAATTGCAATAAAATCAGCTAGTGATTTTTTCCTTTTCATATTGAAAAAACGTTGTTGTTGTTGCTTCTTTGGAAAGATTCGTTAGAACAATTAATTGTTTTAACTTTGACCTAAAGCTCAATAAACGATTTTAAACTATCAAACAACTTGAATTTGTATTTAAAATCAAGTATGATTTTAACTATCAAATATTAACAATTTGTTTTTAAATCATATAAAATCAACATTTAAAATTAACTTTATATAAAAAAACTACTTTACTTTGGGTTTTTTTTTTCTTCTGGGATAGAGCAATTCCACCGCTGCCACCAAATGTTGGGTTTTACGTCTCAGGGTCTCCGTGCTTTCACGTGGAGAAGAAAGACTTAGGGGAGCGATAAGAACGACTGAGTTTTTTTAATGCTAGCGTTTAAGCTAGTTTCTTTTATTTAACAGTTTTTTATGTTTCAAAAGGCCCCCTGTCTAGGCGAGGCTGCGACTTTTGTGAAACTCGTTCAAATTAGCCCTGTCCGTTTTTGGTCGACCGCGAGGTTTATAAAGGAAAGTCCTCACTTTCCAATGACATTCTTAATTTCCAAACATTCCTATAATTTCCAAACAAAAGGTTGTTTGTTATTTATGCGCTTGTATTAAGAAATCTGCTATACGGTGACGTATGGATTAAACAGATTTTTTGTACCGTATTCTAATTATGAAAAATATTTTGTTTTTTATTGGCTGTAGTTAAGTGTGTTTAGGAAAATCGTGTGAGGTCGGGGTATACAAAGTGTACAGGGGAATGTTATGGGATACAACAAGTGTATGGTAATCTATAATTTTTTATATATGTTGGTGAATCATCTATTGTTGATAATTTTTGAGTATAGAAATTGTTTATTGTTAATTGTTCCCCTTTTAAATTAAATATGTGTTGATATTGTCTGAATATATTTATAAGTGGATGATTTGTCCCTACGTCTAATTCATTCAAAACTTTTTGTAATCTAATCTCATCTTTACGTGTCTTGTTTGAAATAGAAATAATTCGATAGTGGTATCAACTTCGGACTTAGTTTATTAATTATTATTTCTGTTTCTGTGTTTAGTATTTTTAAATTGCATATACCTTTTGATGGAACTTTAGAGTTTGCTATGAATACCCCTGTCTGAATCTCTTCATTTAATATTACACTATCCTGATCTAAATTTAAGTTTATTGGAGTAATAATTTCTGTTCTAGGTGGTATTCAAATTATACTGAATGCATTTTTGTTGATGTATAAAGGTGTTACTACGTAAGTGTCTTATCGTTAATGTTTGTGTTTCATAGTCAATTTTACACATATGTATATTTAGTTAAAAAGTCTCGTCCTATGATTCCGACTGTGTAACTTGGGAAATATTCTTCTACCGCATGGAAAAAATGTTCTACTACGTCACATTAAAAATCTAATTTTATTTGTGCAGATCCTAGGATAAAAGTTTCTTCTTTTGTTATTCCTGTTAGTTTACATTTATCGCCTATATTAATGATTGTGTCTTGCACTATATTCTCAAGTTTACATATCGAAATGTCTGCTCCTGTGTCAATTAAAAATGTAAGGTTTTGCTTAGAATTTTTACATTTTGCTATAAAATAATTTGTGTTTTTATCCGATTTATTATAAATCCTTAATTTTGCTGTCTCGGAAGATCCTCTGTATAGATCTCCGATCATTCTTCGTTTCCCTAAATTTTGTCGCTCATGACATAAATTCTGTTGTTGTTGTTTTGGTTTCTGTAATTTGATGTTCTTATGTTGTTATTGTTGTTATTTTGGATATAATTATTTCCGCTATTGTTGTTGCCATTATGATTATTCTGGCTATTTGAATTAGCTGCTGGTTGCACGAAATGTGTATTGCCGTTTCTGTTCTTTTGTTGTCGAGCGTTGTTGTTGTTGTTGTTGTTATTATTTCTGTTACATTGTGTTCTCGTGTTGTAGTTTCGATTATGCTGTTGTTGTAGTTATTTGATATATTGTGTGGTTGTCCCCTGTATGAGTTGTTAAAATTGTTATTGTATTGTCTGTTATTTACTCTAAAATACATTAATTTTTATATGTGTTTACTTTCTTCTCTAGTTCTAAAGCTAGATTTGTTGCGTCAATTAATGTTTTTGGTTGAGGTGCAAAAATTGTATTCTTTAAGTCATTATTCGTCCATTTTTAAAAATTGTTAATGCATAGGATTTATTCATTTTCATGATTAAATCTCTTTGCTGAGTGTTACCATTAGTAGGTAATTCATTGATTTGTAAAATATTTAATTCAGATGTAAGATTTAGAAGTCTGTCTTTAAAATTTGACGCTGTACCGTTTCGTTGGGTCAGTGTAGATAGCTGTGTATGTATTTGTGCAGTAATAGTAAGGTTGCTTTTAAATGAATTTGTGAGAGCGAGTTTGATTTTATCGACACTGTCTATGCATGCTGTATGTCCTTATGTCGTTTTTACATTATTGGCTAGTTTTACATTAATTACAATGTTTATTAATTTTTTCTTGTTTTCTGTAGTAGTGTAAGTGCTGTCTATTAGTTCTATTAGAGTTAAGAATGCGTTCAATTCTTTGTAATTTCCGCTGAAAATCGGAATGGTTTTCAAAATGAGCTCTATATTTAGTTCCGTAACATTGTTTATTTGTTGTTTTCTACTTTGTGATGTAACATCACATTTTTAGAGTAACATTTTTTCTATAAGTAATTTTTGGAATTGGTCGTTCAGTTCATATGCTTCTAGTTTGTTAAAATATTCGGCAGTTTTACTGAAGTGTAATTTATATTGATCCAAATATGTTATTTTAAATCGATTGTTTCTTTTTATATTTTCTATTACAAGATTTCTTTATATTTTGTTTTATTCTTAATTTCTATAAGTTCTTCCATCAGTAGATACATTTTTATTTCTTAATTATTTACAATTTATTTCCATAAATAGTTACAATACATTTATATTCTAATGGCAATTCCTACAAAATAACTTTGAATTAATTTAATTAAATTAATTTATTAATTTAATAAATTTAAATATTAATTTATTAATTTAATTAATTAAAATAACTTAATTTAATTTTATAAATGCTACATCTAAAACATTTTTGATGCCAATTGTTTTTCTTTATTGAAAAATATATAATTTTCCCTATATCAATATTTTTTTTGAACAATTTTTTTTGTACAATTAAACAAAATTCCATTACAGCCTTGGTATTTGCATATTGTTAATTTGTTCATTATTTAAAATTTTCTTATTTTTTTATATCCTTAGCTACGTTTTCAGGTTGATATTCTTCTGTATTGTTGGACTTTATTTGGTTGTAAAAATGTTTCCCACTTCTTAAAATGTATTCTATTTCTTTTCTGAGTCAAAAGAATCTCAAGAAATTTGGCTGGATCGTCATGTAGTGTTTTTATCTAGGGAATTCTATCTTTGATTCAAAGAAACTTTTCGATGCCTAATCGAAAAGTTACTTTGGTGGTTTTAGAGCGCATCAACGCTCAAGATAATATGGCTAGAGAGCCGCGCTTATCTTTCTGCTAAAGAGTCGAGTTTGATACTTTAATTAATAACAAGAGCTGATTAGCTAAGAATTAGTCTTAGTTAAAATCTAAATTTTATTTTCAAAAGTATTGGCTTATAAACTATTTTTAATAGTATTTTTCTTACAATAATTTTACCACTATTTCCAAGACGCCTCCTTTAATTCCCATATATTTTAGATTTACTTTGGAAAATCAATAGTTGACCAATCACTTTCAGTTAATTAACGTTTACAAATTTTCACCACTAATTAATATTTTAAACAGCATGGTTAGCTTGAATTCTTAGCCATGACTTAAAAGTGTCATCGGCACTTGTTCAACTTATCGCCTGTTGTTGTTTCTTTGTGTTTTTCTATGCAATGCACTTGTAACATGACTCCCACTGTCGCTGTCGCAGTCGCATTTCAGCTTGTGCGGTGTATCTAGCGGCACAAGCGTAAAGGGGTGCTAAATGCACTTCATAAGAATTCGAGCTGCAATTAGTTGTGTTTACGTTGAGGTTTTTTTTTAAGTTCAACTAGCTGAAACCCGGCGCGTTGCTGCCACTCTCCCTATTCAAACACCCATAAAATGTTATCAGTTAAACAGCATGTCTAAATTGAGGTAGAATACTGAATTCCGAGACTGTGCGACCTATATCCACAAAGCCATTCGATATAACAAATTAGGGTTGTATAGGAAGTGCCACGCCCTCTTGATCACCGCTCATAGAATGTAATCAATTAAACTGCATGTGTACATGGAGGTTGAATACCGAATTCCAAAACTGTGCGACATATATCTCCAAAACTATTCGATAGCACAAATTTATGTTGTATGGGAGGTGCCACTGCCCTTTTCCTTACGCCCATAAAATTTAACCAATGAAACTGCATGTCTAAATTGAGGTCGAATACTGAATTCCGAGGCTGAGTTACCTATAACTCCAAAGCTATCCGATATCGCAAATTTGGGTTAAGTTGGAGGTGCCACGCCCCCCGAAAAACTCTAAAAAATTTTATCAGTAAATCTGCATGCGTAAATTTTGGTCAAATACTGAATTCCGATGCTGTGCGACCTATAACTCCAAAGCTATTTGATAGCACAAAGTTGGGTTGTATGGGAAGTGTCACTCCCCTTTGCCCATAAAATGTAAGAAATGAAAGTGCATGTATAAATTTAGGTCGAATACCGATTTCTTACGCTGTCAACCAATAACTTCAAAGCAATTCGATATTGCAAATTTGGGATGTAAGGGAGATCAAATCACAATTCATTTTTATATGTACAGATATTGATTTGTGGGCGCTAAAAGTGGGCGTGAAAACATTTATGTATCGTGACTGCCTCTTGGAGCACCTACACAGCAAGTTTCAGTATAAAAATGTGTAGAACTCCGGAATTGCCATGATTTCGAAAAAGTGAGCGTATATATATTGCGACGAAAAAGTTATTTTTGTACAGTTACTGACAGTTACCATCTGAACAAAATTATAATATCTTAGTTTTTACGATCGAAACCGTCTGATATATATCCCTTATTTGGTTTGTGGTCGATAGCGCAAATTTGGCTTGTATGGGAGGAACCACGCCCCCTCGTCCAAACGTTACCAAACCTCACAGGAACAATCTATCTCCTCGGCAAACGTTGTTCTGCCACAGACCGCCTTACTGCTATACACAAAAATGTCAAGAAATGTCAAATATATTCACCATTTTCAGTACAGCTGCCGAAAGTAGCCATGTGCACTAAATAACCACATTTTAGTCTAATACGATCAAAACCGTGCGAAATATAGCATTTTTGTTGTTTTGCAAGCGGTAAAAAGGGGTGCGGTAAAATGTTTCCCTTGAGCCATCTCGTAATCGAAACAAATCGACTGCCCAAACTTCAGCTCAATTTAGGTTAAGCCTGGCGCACTTTACTTCACTGGACGCTAACTCCCCGAAAAGTGAGTTTAACTAAAGTAGGGCAGGCCTATTTTTAGTGCACTTGCCGAGAGTAACCATATGTACTGAATTACAAAATTTTTGTCTAATACGACCCAAACCGTTGAAATAAAACGTTTTCATTGGTTTGTGGGCGGTAAAAGGGGGGCGTGGAGACCAATTTTTAATACAGTTGCTAACAGTAACCGTACAAACTAAGCCAACATTTTAGCTCAATCGACCCAGTAGTCAATTTTGATGGTTTCTTAAAAAGTGGGTGTGGCTATATAGCGCTGACGCCCTTTTTTAGTACAATTGCCGAAAGTAACCATACAAACTTAAGTATCATATGTTAGTCTCATACGGCCAAAACTGCATGAAATATAGCATTTTCACTGATTTGTGGGCGAAAAAGGGGGCGTGGAAACCAATTTTTCGTACAGTTACTATCAGTAACTTCACAAACCAAAGTACCAAATTTAAGTCTTATACGACCAAAACCGTCTGAAATAAACCATTTTCATTTATTTGTGGGCGGTAAAAGGGGGCGTGGAAACCCATTTTTAGGACAGTTGTCGACAGTAACCGTACATACTAAATTACAAAATTTTAGCCATGTACGACCCAAACCGACTGAAATATAACATTTTTATTGATTTGGGGGCGGTAAAAGGGGGGTGTGGCAAATTTTTTTTTTCAACCATCTCGTACCTGAAACAAATCGACTGCTAAAATTTCAGGTCAATCGGTTCAGTAGTTTTGGAGTCTATAGACATCACACACCCAGACACACATCGTTTTGCTTTATATAAATTATTTGATAAATTACCACATAATCTAATTTTATTTAAACTTAAATTAATGGGATTTCCACAATATTTTGTAAACTGGATCAAATCGTATTTGATGGAGCGATCTTATCAAATACGGTTCCGAGGCGTGTTGTCTTCTGAATTTGTTGCAGAATCGGGTGTTCCTCAAGGAAGCCACCTGGGTCCACTTCTGTTTATTTTGGCAATTAATGATGTTACCCACGTCATCAAACACTCTCATTTGCTTATTTATGCAGATGATATGAAAATATACAGAACAATTGATTCTAAGGACAATTCAGACCTGCTCCAGTCAGACTTGAACTCCTTTGAGGTTTGGTGTTCTAAAAATAACATGTTTTTAAATCCAGATAAATGCCAAACTATGACCTTTTCGCGTAAAAGGACCAATTTTATTTTTGATTACAAAATTAAAGATACTGCTTTAAGTCGTGTAACTAGCGTCAAAGACCTTGGTATATGCATGGATTCTAAATTGTCGTTTAACATGCATATTGACACAATTTGTAAAAAAGCGTCTTCTATGCTTGGTTTTATAAAACGGTGGGCCAAAGAGTTTGATAGCTTAATAACAACTACAACTCTGTATTATTCAATCGTCCGTCCTCACTTGGAGTACGCAAGTCAAGTATGGTCCCCACATTACAATGTGCATGTTGATCGTATAGAAAGAATTCAAAAACGTTTTGTTCGGTTTGCTCTAAGAGGCTTGAGTGGAACTGACACATTTAACCTTCCTCCATATGAGGATCGTTTGAAATTATTAAAAATGCAATCTTTAAGTGAGAGAAGAAAATCTGCTGATATCGTCTACTTGCACCAACTCATAACTGGTGTATTCGACTCTCCAGAGCTTCTTTCTCTTATAAATTTTAACACTAACCGTAGAAGCAGTAGAAACTCTAACAACTTGATTTATTTACCATTTAGTAGAACAAATTATATGTTAACTGCTCCATTAAATCGCATGAGTACCTTTGTTAACAACTGTAACGTGTTTGATGTTAACTTGTCGAAAGGTCAACTCAAAAGTAGATTGAAAACTAATGAAGGATAAGATCTATGTAAACGCATGGTTAGCTGTTATGTCTTGTGTTGTCCCTGAGCCCAACCCATATTATGGTGGGTAAATTTTTCTCCCTTTTGGTTTTTTTTTGACCACTTCTATCGATATCTTTGAGATATTTCAATGATATTTGGATTGGTTCTTAAAATGATCTATTGCGGAGAAAGTGTGAAAAAGCTGTAGTAGCTGAACTCTATTGTTATTGCATGTTATATAGATATTGATTTGTGGGCGTTAAAAGTGGGCGTGAAAACATTTATAAATTGTGTTCGTCTCTTGGAGCACCTAAAGAGCAAGTTTCACTGTAAAAATGTGCAGAACTCCGGAATTGCCATGATTTCGAAAAAGTGGGCGTATTTATATAACGACCACGCCCATTTTTTGTACAGTTACCGACAGTAACCATCTGAACAAAATCCCCAAATCTTAGTTTTTTACGATTGAAACCGTGAGATATTTTTCTTTTTTTTTGTTTGTGATCGATGGAGCAAATTTGGCTTGTATGGGAGGTACCACGCCCCCTTCTCCAATCGTTACGAAACCTCACAGGAACACTCTCAAGATGTGGCTTTATTTTCCCTGAAAATTTCATAAAGATCGGTTCAGCGGTTTTGGAGTCTATACGTGATATAGCCACATACCCACATACCCACATACCCACATACCCACATACCCACATACCCACATACATACATCCATTTTTATATATAAGAAGATATAGATATTGATTTGTGGGCGTTAAAAGTGGGCGTGAAAACATTTATAAATTGTGTTCGTCTCTTGGAGCACCTAAAGAGCAAGTTTCACTGTAAAAATGTGCAGAACTCCGGAATTGCCATGATTTCGAAAAAGTGGGCGTATTTATATAACGACCACGCCCATTTTTTGTACAGTTACCGACAGTAACCATCTGAACAAAATCCCCAAATCTTAGTTTTTTACGATTGAAACCGTGAGATATTTTTCTTTTTTTTTGTTTGTGATCGATGGAGCAAATTTGGCTTGTATGGGAGGTACCACGCCCCCTTCTTCAATCGTTACGAAACCTCACAGGAACACTCTCAAGATGTGGCTTTATTTTCCCTGAAAATTTCATAAAGATCGGTTCAGCGGTTTTGGAGTCTATACGTGATATAGCCACATACCCACATACCCACATACCCACATACCCACATACCCACATACCCACATACCCACATACCCACATACATACATCCATTTTTATATATAAGATTTAGAAATTTTGTCAATATTATGTTGATATGTTTATTGTTGTCATATGCTATACAATTAAAATGAAGATCTTTTTTGTTGAGTGTTTGTCTTGTAATGTGTGTACGTATGTAAGAACACTACAGTTGTTTTACTCAAGCTGAAAAATTACAAGCCGTAGTCCTCTCAATAACATAACTTGGAAGGAAGTTACTTCGTACTCAAGCCGATAATTAAAAGCAGTATTCCTGTCATCAAACTTCCAGATTGGCCTTCCATTGAACAGTTTTTAGCTATCCTTAAAAGTAAAATATTCGCAGAAAAAGATCGTCTAAAGGATATGAATAAACTTTGGGAACGAGCCTTACTAGCATGTCAAAAAATTAGTCATGACACCTTGGAAAATCTTGTAAAAAGTATGCCGAACGGAATACAAACCCTAGAAAATCACGAAGTGGTCAGGCAAAATATTGAAGACATAAGTGTTCACACGTTTAATATATAAAAAATCCAATTTTTGTATGAAATACAGATATAATTTTGGTTTTTGCTGGATTAATAAAGGTTCTAATTGTATTCTCTTATTTTGAATAAATTAAAGGGATAATAAAATTTAAACCTTTATGTGTATTTTTAGAAATTAGTGAACAGTTTTTCCGTCACTGTACTTATATACAAAACCCTGAAAATGTATGTATATCCCAATGTTTACAATAAAACTTAAATATCGTAATACTTTGCTAAAGTCCTTATTTTTTGTAATTTCTTTAAATGTACCTTTTTATATGAAATGGAATGTATATCACAAAAAGTTTTTTGGTAAATTTCTTAAAATTGAAAACGAAAATTCTAAAATATAAACTATAAAATACATACCAATATAACTCAGCAGGACGGGTAGAAAAATTAGTCCATGTGCAGCACCAATAAGTACAATTCCTAGGTACATTCTAAAATAAAACACTTGAAAAATTTGACTTTTTGCAAATGCTAGTACAAGAATTCCAGCAAATTTAGTCAATGTTATTCCAGAAAATATTGAACTCCCCATTTTAGAAAGAGAGTCTGCAGCTCGTTTCTCTCGAGAATTTTCAATAGAAATTGAGAAGCTATGCACTAAGTGTGAGCAGAATTCGACTGAAATGCCAACAGCCATTACCAAGTTAACCAGTGACACGGCATTCAGAGAAATGTTCCAGTAATACATACTTCCTCCAAGGTTAATTACAATCATGGTAATAGTTATAACAACTACTAACGAAGAATGCATATCGAAGCCCATTAAAAGGAATGTTACGATAAAAATGGCTAAAACTGATATGCCCATGCTTTGCAGAGTATCAGGCCACATTGTTAGATATTGTTCGTAGAAAACATAAAATACAGAATAGGGAAATACTTCTATTTTTAATGCAATTTCCATGGGAATTCCTTGTAACATAAGTCGTCCTTGAAGCATATGTGTAATGTTAGCAGATATCTTTCTTGCTGAACGCAACGCTTCGTAATAATCTTCCGACTTTTTCAGGATTGAATGGTATGACATAAAATAGGAAGATAACACCGTTGATTGATTTGTTTTATTGTCGATGTGATATGTTACAGCGTTTCCATATGCAGCATGACCTGCCTTTGCGCAAATGTCATCTGGGTTATCAAGTAAGAAAAATGGGAGATATTTACGGAATTCGGTGGATATGGGTCGTTGTAAAGAATTGCTCCGAATATCGCAATATTCGCATGATGTTACTATAAAAAATGTATTAATTAAATTCTTACAGTTTAGAATTCAAACTTTACCTTGATGGGGACAAAATTCGCCATTATCTTTACGCCTGCAACAACTTTTTGCTTGACTCCAATCAAAATAGTCATCTATCCAACTAGATGCAGGCTTTGCAATGTACGTTACATTTGATCGACGACTGGCTAAGTAAATTTGTGTAATAACGCTATCATCATTGCAATATCTACCCGAACAGACGAGATTTTGATCTAAAGTTGTTGAAAAATTTAATCCAGATTTTAGTACAAAATAAACCGGCGGTCCGATACTTAAGTATTTATTGAGAGCCTTAAAATATTTCAATACAAAACTATCTTCTGGCATTGAAAGCTCCTGATTTAGACCAATTTCGATGTGTGGAGCTATTGCAATACTTGAGCAAAGCCAACCAAAGAATAGAATCATCACAAAAACCCGAACAGACCTCTTCATTAAAAATGGTACATAAAAAATTTTAAAGAATTTAAATAGTAGTCCATCGACTAAAGGTTTATCATCTGTTTTCTTGCCCTGAATGAAGCAACACACATCTAATCGGTTTTGTCCTTGTCTTTTGGTGTCAAGTGTAAGAAGACTTATGAAGCATGTAATCTGCAGAATAAAATCAAAAAGCAATGCTAGTCCAGCATATAAGGCAAACGCTTTTACAGCCGGCATGTCTGAAAGGCCACCCAAAAAGAAACAGAAACTTTCACTGATTGATGTTAGTAACATGGATGGACCTACACGGCCGAGAATTCGACCGATGTGTTCCTCGTGAGTTTCATCTGATTGCCGCGGATCTCGTTGATAAGTTTGTACCAATATAAAAATATTATCGACTCCAACGGCTAATACAAGAAAAGGTATCACTTCAACAATGATCAGTGTTGCTGGTACTCCAATAAAGCCGAACACTCCAACTGATGATACTACAGACGCCAACACAATAATAACACCTCCAATACCTAGGGTGATTTTGCTATCAATAAACGCTCGCTTAGCTTCCTGAACATGACCCAATGAAATAGCAATGTAAGCAAACATTATAATGTAAGACACCAAAATAGTTAAAACGTCTGATTGAGATTCTCTGTTGAGTTCATCCTCTATTGATCTTTCTGAAGTAAAGGCAATATCCATATTCTTTGTCATTGTGTGTTTTGTGAAGTTCAACATAAATTTTACGTATCGCTGTTCCCATTCCAACGCAGGGCTTAGTTTTTCTTTGTCATGGTAGTTATTGACTAAATATGTCAATATAAGAACATTAGCCCGTTCAAATTTTGTTGTTCCAGAACGTTGTTCTACAGGTTCCAAAAACCCACCAAAAGCAATATATGGATCGACTGGACCTCCATATGGAGCAAGACACAAATATGGATTTTGAATGCATTGATACAAATCATCCAAATAGGTTATCTAAAAAAGCAGAAATTTGTTTTTATTCATTTATTTGGTTGCTAAGTCTTAACAGACTTTATATTAAATATAAAAGTTTAAACAAAACAGAGTTAATACTAACATCATAATATAAATGAAATCAATACAATATCAGACAGCATAAGAGCGTGGCGTTTTCAAGACAAACAATGTCAAGTTAGCAACACTTTACGTATCGCGTTATCAAAACAAACGGGGTCAAGTTAATAAAACTTTTGCATTGAATAATTAAAAATAGAAGGTGACCGTGGTAGAAATTTGTACTGCATGTTTTTATTCAATGCAAACACCAAAATTTTGGGTGGAATGCATAAAAATTTAGCTTTACTCCGACTCGATTTTTCAAGTAAAATCAAGAGAGTTCATGAATTTTTAATTTGAAAAATCGAATCAAACTATCGACAATCGATAGCAAAAAAAGGGCCGAAATCACTTTTAAAATATACATTTACCATTACTTTAATAAAATTTGACCTTAACATTAACTTTACAAAAAATAAAATTAAATTATTTTAAATAAAATTAAAAAAACGGAAAAATTAAATTGTTGGTACCTTCATTTTGTTGTCTCTATCTTAGTTACTCTTAAATAAATTTTCTTCATCAGTAACTCATTCTTTTCCTTAAAGAGGTATCTTTACGCATAAAATGATGAACTGTTCATATTTCGGTGTCTTCTATTTTTTATTTCTTTCGATTGTGCGAAAACTACTCAACAGATTAGCAAAATTGATGAATCAAATTTAAAGTAAATTTATTTTTCTTTAATTTGATATTTATTAAAATTTTACAAAAATTCAAAAATATATATCTCGAAAACCTATCCGTAGAAAAAATTTTATTGCGATTTTGGTGTTCAGCGGGCCGAAATTTATAAGAAAAACATAGTGGCATACCGATCACAAAAATGGTGGCGCATAGTGTTATTGAAACTCTAAAAAATAAAATGTATGGAACAGAAAAACTCCAATTATTTTCCTGTGCCGGTTTTAAAAATATTAGTTTTATTAATATGGGCATTTCCAAACTGGCGTTACGGACGATTTGTACGAATAAATATTAAAAACATAGAATAGAAAAGTCTAATTTTTAAAATGTTTTTTATATTTGCGTAGTAATTAAGAAGCACTATATTAAAAAATGACAGCAATTAACCCTTAGGATCTAAATATATAAGCGAAAATATGTGCTGGCGTTACGTTACAAAAAACGGAAGTGATTTCTGAATTGGATTACAAAAATTTGCAAAACTCTCCGAATTGGGCTAGACTTTTTGCATAAAATTTTTTTAGAAGATTTTAAATAACATAACATTATTTTCCAAGTGATCAAAATTAAAAATCTACTCTGGGTTTTTTTTATTAGGATTTTTCCATTGTAGTAAAGTTGGGTAATTAAGTAATTAGGTAGTTAAGTAATTATGTAATTTAGTAATTAAAAAACAAATTTAATATATTGTCCTTTCCTTGCTTCAACCATTTTTCATTATCTCTAGCCAATGCCTTCCATTTTTAGTAAAACAGAAACAGTTGTGAAACAGTGCAGATGATTTGATCATCATGGTTAGTAAATTTATGGTAAAAATTGCTGAAACTAATAAAATTAAAATGTTTCTCTTAAACGATATATAAAAATAATAAGATTTATAATTTTTAATTTTTTGGTCACGGTAGACTTTTTTCTGGAAATGCCCATATACCAGTTTACCGGATAATTTTCAAAATGTAGGAAACTTTATCTAAAAATAGAAGCAGGTTTATAAATTTAAAAAATGTCATCAATAAAATTTTAATGAGGATTTTAATAAACTTTCTAGCCATCAAATAGTATTTTAATTGATCAATTGAAACCATTTATAAAAAATCAAGGTATAAACAGAAAAAGAAAATAATTTTTATAATATTTAACATAAGATTAGTGTAGTTAAATTAGCAGGTTTTATTTGCTCTGAGTTTGCCAGTAAATTAGATAAATTTAAGAAGATTAGGGGTTCTTGTAAATTTCATGGATATCATCATGGAAGCGAGAAAAAAGGGGTATGTACCAGGGATTTGCATGAGACCATTCGTCAGTTTTTGCCACTCGAGTAACAATCGTCGTCAGCCGTAATCGCACACAAGAAAAAAATGCATATATACCGCTCGAGTTCGTAAACAACGATTGCTGCAAAGCACACTTTGTCACGATTGCGAATTGATGCAAAGGCAGCCTCCAGACCACGAGATCATTCGGATGCTTCGCTTAAAGCTCGAGTGTCAGCTGCTGCATGAATTTTTGTTGTTTCCATACTTCTCTGACCTTCTCTAGCAGCGCGTTCTTCTTTGTGCTGTTTGTTTCCTTGTAGTTTATTGTTTTCTTTTCTCTACTGTGGAGCAATCAGTATTGCCAGTAGCAAGTATTATGACAGTAAATTTTTAAAGTAACCTGAGCTAAGATTTGGACCAAGAGAGCATGAAAGATAATCTTGAAATTAGTAAACAAACTATTATTGAAAGTTTGTCGGTAAAATAACAACAATGTTTTGCTTTCAATGAACATTCCTTATCCCTTCAAGACAAGCGTAGCCAAAGCTCCAACACAATTAAAAAATGTTTGATGAAAACCAATACGAACTTGTCATTAATTTGTTTTTTTTATAAATGTGAGAAAGTGCAGGTTTAGCAAATGTCACAAGCTGAGCTAAGTTGTGTAAGTTAGAAAGAGATCCTTCTGACAACTGTTGTAAAGAAGCGACATGTGCTCCAAAGTTTTATTAAACTATTTTATGGAAAAAGCCCAGAAAAATTAGTATTTAATCCAAATGTATGGAGTTTTTCAAAACGAGCAGGTATTTATTAATAAAACAAATTCTGTACAACTGTTAACTTGTCAAAGAATGGCTCAACATTTAGGTTATGTTGTGTAGTCGAACTGATAAAAACACTTGTCTTTGCGAAAAAACTGCGAAATTTCTATAAGAACTTGGTGCCAGAATATGTTTAGAAAAGTCAAAGAAAGGCGTAGAATATGATTTGATCAAAATTATAGGTGTCTGTGATATTTATCAAAAGCGGCGAATATAGACAATTTGAAATTACGTAACATTTAAATTAAAATCGGTTATGTTTAATAGTAGATACAGTAAAACTGAAAATAAAAATTAGTTTAGGTATTAGTAAAAAGAGTTTGCTTAACCCTTTATTACTAACCTATGAAAACACCCGTAAATGAAACTCACAATTATAAGGACTCAAGTGTATAAATCTTAAAAATTTTTAAATTCAAAATTAGTTAAACCTTTTTTATTAGTTATAAATAGTTTTTTTTATTAATTTCATTCACTAATTCTATGCTTAGAATAATTTTGAATGTAGTGCTACTAGGTGTAATCCACCCTACTTGTGAAATCACACGTATACGTTCGTTTAGTCAGATTTTTCACATCACCATCCTAAAACTAATAGAAACTTTATTCTGCAAACATACTTAAGTTTCTTGCAGCAATACGTGTTTAGTAATGTTTTATTTTTAAGGCTTTTTTTCTTTATTTTTTTATGTAATTGTTTGCGTTTTTTTTTTTTGTCACTTATGTCAGTTTTTAGGTCATCATATATATTTATTTATTTATTTAGGCCTTTACATTTTTTCTATGATATGCAACTGTTTTATTGTTTCTATAATAAAAATATTTTTTAATACATAGTAAGAAATAATAAAATAACATTTTAAATACAATACACATATCTTGTAAAAAAAAATTATATTATATATTTTATAAGAATATTTAATAAAATATTCGTTTCATTCGCCACATAACTCATTATATTTTATTATATATTTTTTCTTTGTGCGACGATTATTAAAGGCTGAAGGTAAAGTTGTTTGTGTCAGTTCCTCAAAAAAATCCTTGGTTGCAATAGCATTTATGAAGATTCCTCAAATATTTCGATTCTAGTGATAGCCATTCGTGTGATGGAATGGTTTGAAATAGCCTCTAAAAATAAAGTTTTTTGTCAAAATAATGGTTGGTGTAATAGTTTTAAAAAATAAACTGCCAGAAACTATATGGCGAAAAAACTATTTCTATCTGCATCAACATTTGAAATGTATGCAATCGGATAAAAGATAATGCTTTTTTTATACCCATTTTTGATATATTTTATTTTAAAATATTGATGCAAAACTTTCTTGATCTAAAGCTCGCAATCTAATTAATGTGATTTATACAAAACTTTTAAAATACAAATATCTTCATAAGTTGTATTTTGTTTTTAATTTCTTACAATATTTTTCAGTATGTGCTTATTTTATAATTTCTATTGCAGTTTTAATATATATCAATATACGGAATTCTGACCAGGAATCAATCAACAAATTGCAGCCACTCAAAACCTTTCCAACGATATCTTGAAAGTGAGAATAGCATTTGAAATAATTATGTTTTTTCGTATGTCATTAAAAATAATTAATAAGTAATTAAATAATTAATAAATGCACGAAAAACAGCATTTTCATTCTTCTGAATGCAAAAATTTAACATTTGTTGATGCTGATTGGAAAAACTTTTTCATAGCCATTATTTCTGACCGTTTATATTTTTTAAACTACCACACCAGCCAATATTTTTACAAAAAACTTGATTTTTAGAGGTTATTTTAAACCATTCCCGCTCACAGACTGCTATCGCTACAGCCGAAATATTTGGGGAATCCTCTATACTATTATATAAAATTCCTGACTACATTTTATATGACATAGCATTCTTTTGCAAAAAATCGTCCAGTTTTGCGTAAAAATTGTTAAACTGTTTTTGTCTTCTTTTTTTTTGCCCTATCATTTTTTGGGCGAAATTTATTTATACCAAAATGTTGTTTTTATATTTAATGTCTCAAAAATCATTTACATGAAAAAATAACCCCAATATCTCTTTCCAATCAAAGGTTATGGCTTCAAACAAGTTTTTTATACCATTGGCTATATTAATATAAGTAATTTTCACATTAATCGTATTCAAGTCCTGCTATCAACCTCGCAAGCAAATTAGCATAGAAGTTGATTGTTGACATATTTTTTCGTGAACGTGTGCGATAATAACTCTAATTAAAATCTTACTTTATAATATTGCAATTTTTTTGTGTCTGGTAACAACATTCGCAGAATAAAAAAAAATGCAAAACTGCAACTAATATTTTTCCTTTGTGCGAATGAGTATAAAAGCATGTATTTTCCTTGCTTTTGGCGATTGTTCCTCATGTCTTGCCTTGTTTGCCATTTTTGTGTCGCAGACGTTCGTAAGCGCTAGCGCTCACACTCTAGGCATTCGTATCAACAGCGATTGGTAACATGCATTTGCGCATTAATTTAAATGCAGGAAGCACATTCGGTGCTCGTTTATTGACTAGACAATCGAAACGCTATTTGAATGCACTCAAGCTGTTCTCTGGTATGTACATTGTTTCAATGGTCTGTGTCGAACAATTCTTGGGTTACTTCAGCTGTGAAAGTATATAAAAAGCGAAAACTAAGAGTATCTCATAACATCTCATTTTAATACTGACTGCCTCGAAAATACAATACCAGTTTTTAGAAACAGCCAATGATCCTATGAACGAAATACCTCAGTATTACGTCTACATAAAAATCTTATGGAACTTCCGATTCATCAATTATGTTAAATATGGCGGATGTAGAGAGTAATGCTTAGTTTTCACTATGTAATTTTTATGACGACACAAAAACTCTAAAACATTTTCTGCATAGCTCCATTTAATAATTTATTTGTTTTAATTTTTGCAAGATTTCCAAAGTTAGAAAAAATGTCAACATGTTGGTTTTTTTCAATTTGATTGACAACTGACTACTGAAAATGACATAGTGAAAAACAACCATAAGTTTTGTTGTCACTGACGAATTTTCGAATATTTTATATGCAAGCAATTGATACTGATGATTCTAATATTGCCTTGGAAGAAATCACCCAAGATTATGAACTGCCTCCTAATATTGTTCTTGTTTTAAAGCATAAGAACTAACCCATAAGCTTTGAGCATATGCTTTTATCTTTCTCTACAACCTACTTAAATTAATCTTGATCTATTTTTTTATGGTTTCTTAAATATTTTGGCTGCAACGATAACCTTCAGTGAGCTCAATCATTATACAAAAATTTCCAAATATAATTTTTTTAATTAATATATTGGCCGATGTTGTAGTTTATAAATAATAAACGGTCAGAAATTATGCCACTGGGAAATTTCTTCCAATCTACTACACCGTTGCGGATCATTATTTTATTTATGTCTTTTTCATATACTAAAAACATGATTTCTTAAGTTTTTTAAAAATGGTTTTGCTCTCTGACGGCTATCGTTACAGATGATACTGTTACTGATTGATATCTTCGCTGATAACTGATATATTGGCAACCCTGGAAATCTAAAATTATTTCAAATGTAAATCAGAAATATTTTTTGGAATAACTGAAGTAATCTTAAATGAGAATTATATGTTTTCCGATTTTTTATGATTTTGTTTTTTGTGTTCATATAACAGAAAAGGGCACTTAAAGGATTTTTGAAAAAAGTGAAGTTTCAACCGCTATAACTTTATTTCCTGAATTTTAGTTTTTTATCCCTAATAAATCAGATTCATGGTCGCATGAGGCACGTTTAAATGTCAATATTTGTTTCTGAAAATTTCACATTTTACTTCTGTTTTGTAGAGGAAGAAAACCTGCTACGTAATTAAAGATGAGGAAAAAATTTTGCCTCATACAAACTCTATTCGACCACTCTATTCTATATGCATATATATATATATATAATGATATTAACGATAATATATTAGCTGCGTTTTTTCCAACATCCAAATCCGATTTTCATACTAACAAAATCCTGCTATGGATTTAGATTTTGTGAACTTGTAGTTTGAAACATCACAGCCAGGTGGCGTATAATGAAGTAAGTGATCGGAAAAAGCATTTTAGACATTCTCATGTTTACATTCCAGAAATCCAGATTTTGATGTTGGAAAAAACGCAGCTATTATATCGTCGAAAAATTTAGCTTAGTTTTATTCTAAATATATTCATATATTATGTATTTTCTTCTGATAAGAAATACATAAATTAATTGTTTCAAAAAAATTATTAACGTATTCGAGTAGATATGCTATGATGCTTCTGGACCAAAAACGCGTGTATTTTCTTATGGGCCTCAAAATTCACAAAATTGTGAGGTGCAGCGCAGTCGGCGTAGTACGATCGGTCAAGTTAGCCGATAGTAGGGTGGCTGAAGCGTGTTGTTGTTGTTGCAAATTGGTGATAAGCATGCAAGATGTACGGATGGAGGGATAGCTAGGGGGTATGATCGGTCAAACTAGCTGAAGTAGAACGGTTGAAGCGTGCTGCTGCTATAAATTGTAGATAAGCACACAATATGGACGGACGGACGGATTGATAGCCAGATGGGCTATGACATATGTTCTAGAAGCTTCTAGAACCTTCTAGAACATTCTAGAAGTAATTGAAATTGGAGATAAGCACACAATATGAACGGACGGACGTATTGATAGCCAGATGGGCTATGAAATAGGTTCTAGAAGCTTCTAGAACCTTCTAGAACATTCTAGAAGTAATTGAAATTGGAGATAAGCATGCAAGATATACGGATGGAGGGATAGCTAGGGGGTATGATCGGTCAAGCTAGCTGAAGTAGAACGGTTGAAGCGTGCTGCTGCTATAAATTGTAGATAAGCACACAATATGGACGGACGGACGGATTGATAGCCAGATGGGCTATGACATATGTTCTAGAAGCTTCTAGAACCTTCTAGAACATTCTAGAACATTCTAGAAGTAATTGAAATTGGAGATAAGCATGCAAGATGGACGGACAGATGGATTGATAGCCAGATGGGCTATGACATATGTTTTAGAACCTTCTAGAACATTCTAGAACATTCTAGAAGTAATTGAAATTGGAGATAAGCATGCAAGATGGACGGACAGATGGATTGATAGCCAGATGGGCTATGACATATGTTTTAGAAGCTTCTAGAATGTTCTAGAAGTAATTGAAATTGGAGATAAGCAAGCATAGAAGACGAATGGGCAGACAGTCAGTCAGATAGTCAGATGGATGGACGGACGGATAGCTAGCTAGATGGAGGTATGATTGATCAAGCTGACTGAAGTATGATGAGTGATGTTGTTGTTGTTGTTGGTATAAATCAAATTTTAAGTTTAAGGTGATAAGCCCAAGCATCATAGCAAGCAGAATGTTTATAGATTTAAGTCGCTACATAAACTTCGGTGTTGTTGTTGTTGTTGGTATAAATCAACATTTCAAGTTTAAGGTGATAAGCCCAGACCCAAAACCGCAAGCTGAAGATAAGGAAACAGCACAGAAGTAAAGAGTGTAGTTGTTATGCATTTTAATAAATTTAATATGAGTTGGTTGACTTATATAAAAACAAAGCATGAAAGCAGCAAATTAAATTAAGCTAGCGATTGAAAGCGATATCATAGCCATGACCATATGCAACTATGCTGATATAAATAAAACAAAACGAGTTGATTTATATATGAATCATTATTGTTCTTTTATTGATTTGTTATATTTAAAGTTTGATAATTACATGCATAAAAAGTAATTGATTTAACCATTCAGCTTCGAGTATAATTTTGCTCTATTTTCTTCTTCTGTTTCTGCATCTTTTTACTCCTTTACCAATCTTATTTTTAGCGTCTTTTTGCTCCTTTGCCCATTTTGCCAACTTTTGGTCATCCTTCTTCTTCTTACACTTCTCCTCTAAGTGTGTGCTGCTACCACAGTAGTAGCAATAAATTTATGATACCCTCTCAATCTATTCATGTTATTTTGTTGATGGCTTTAGGTGAGTAGCTATGGTATTCATTTTTTATAATGCTCTCATCATATATTGGCTTTGAAGAACATTTAATATCTCATTCATGTTTGTAGATTAAGTCTCAAGGATTTTTAATATTTGTCGTCGAAATTAGAAATAAGCATGAAACGTATGATGTTGAAATTGGAGTTAAGCATGAAACGTATGAGCTCATAAGAGCCTAAGCTGAAAGGATATATACTATATGTAGACTAATTATTCTAAGCTGATGGAATGGGGTTAGGTGGTTGAAGTGCTATGTTGTTAAAATTGACGATAAGAATTTTAAGAAAAATTTATTATTTGAACCCATAAATATATATAAATAATTTAATCGAGAGTTTTTAGCTCATTCAATATTTGATCAGCAACATAAAGTATTTAAACGTATTTCGTGAAGATTTATTTATTTGTATTTCTTGAATTTTAAAATGAGTGCACGCGTCAACAAAATTTTAAAAATTGCAAAAGCATTGTGTGAAAATGCGCATAAAAATCGGGAGCTGGTTATGCCGAGTATAAAAGAGTGCTCATCGCTCCTTATTAACCTTCGGGGTATTTTACGATGGGCAACAACTGTTGGAACAAAGCAGAGTGCTACATGCGGAATAGGACTTATTCAAGGCTATCGCACGCAGTTGAAGAAGCTCAACGCTTGTACTGGTGCAGGTCTTTCCCGAACGGGCAACAGATCGGATTGGGCTTCCATTCGAATTCGGTGGGAAGAAATCGAGTCAACATTTGGTGGACGGTAAGCTTAATTTTTAAATAATTTTATTACCATATTACATATTTCGATTTAATATAATATATTAATTTAACCCATATTTTAATTTTCAGAGTACGTACCGGCGTCATAATTAATTTAACGCATAAAGATCCCCAGAATTTCTTGGAAGATTGCCTAGATCTCTTCCAGCGCACCGTTAAAAAATCCTTAGTGAAATTTACGTCTCTTAAGGTAAATACAATATTTTGTGGTGAATTTCGAGTTACTAGAGCTAATGAGGAAATTAGTGACTTGAAATTCATGAACACGAAAAATGTTGCTATTTACCGGGAAACGGATATTAGAGCTTGGTTTTTTGAACATGTTCAAAATGCAATTTTGAAATAGCTGGAAGAGTTCCAAGAACGGGATAGTGGATGGGCGTTGGCTGCAATTGTTAACTTGGCAGTGAACATTAACAAATACACGCCACAGCTAGGGTCGTCATATATCCCGCTACCGCCACAGATTTATAACAAGAAAGCATGCGTTAATGTGAAAAATGATGACAACGCATGTTTTGCCTGGGCAATCATATCTGCTCTGCATCCAGCGAATGTGCATACGGATCGCATGTCAATGTACCCAAATTATCGTGATATACTAAATTTGTTAAATATAGTATTTCCAATGACGATGCGGCAGATCCCGAGATTTGAGATGCAAAACAACATCTCAATTAATGTATACATTCTGCATAAAAACAGAAACAAATTTACAGTGCTACCGGCATATTTGACAAAAAATAAAATGGTATGTCATATAAATCTCCTGATGGTGCAGAGCAGATATCAGAATGAAGCTGATGATGATAATGACAACAACAATATCGCTGATAATGGAAATGGTAGCAGCAATGATGATGATGTTCCAATCACATACCATTATGTGTGGATAAAAAGTCTTTCACGGCTTTTATCCAGGCAAGTGTCGCGAAAATGCAATGTTAAATATTTTTGCGATAGATGTTTGCACTACTTCCACTCAGCACTCAAGTTGGAGCAGCACACCGAGGACTGCAGCAGACTAAACAACTGCAAAATAAGGATGCCGACAGAAGCTGAGAAGGAGGTTTGCTTTAAAAATTTTAAAAATAAAATTATGACCCCATTTGTGGTATATGCCGATTTGGAGTGCATTTTGGCAAAGTCCATTGTTGGAAATGCATACCAGAAGCATATACCATATAGTGTGGGTTTTTATGTTAAGTGTGCGTATGACCCCACGTTATCGTTGTATAAAAGCTATCGTGGGTTAGATAGTATTGCGTGTTTCGTTTCGGAACTTAATAATTTTGCCGAAGATGTTGAAACTGTCTTTCTTTGCCCTCCTCTACCCATGGATGACATGACTGTTGAGCAAGCTCAAAGTTTTGCGATCGCCAACACATGTCACATATGTGAGAAAGCCTTCACCAATGATAATGTCAAGGTACGCGATCATTGTCATCTTACCGGTGTTTATCGAGGCCCATCGCATAAGGTGTGCAACATAAACTTCAAAGACACGCACACAATACCCATAATTTTTCATAATCTCACCGGTTATGACTCACATTTCATTTTTAAAAATCTAGCTACAGATTTAATGGGGCGAATTGACCTTCTACCAATAAACAAGGAACGTAACATTTCTTTTACAAAACAACTGGACGAATATGTAATAAAATATCGGTTTATTGACTCATTCAGATTCATGGCGAGTAGCTTAGATACTTTAGCCTCACATCTACCAAATTTCAATATTCTAAAATCGGAGTTTAACAATTTAAATGATGAACAATTAAATTTGCTGACACGTAAGGGTGTCTTTCCGTATGACTACTGCGATGATGTAGTTAAATTTTCAGAAACATCATTACCCGATATTACACATTTCTACAATCAACTTAATGATACAAACATCAGCGCAGACGATTATGCTCATGCACAAAAAGTCTGGGCTGAATTAAGTATTAATAATTTGGGGAAATATTTAGATATTTATTTGAAAACAGATGTTTTACTATTATCAGATGTTTTCGAACAATTTCGCACAAGTTGTCATAAAACTTATGGCCTAGATCCCGCACATTATTTCACTCTACCTGGTTATACATGGGATGCAATGCTTAAGCATACTGATATAACCCTTGAGCTATTGACAGATATTGATATGCTCATGTTTGTAGAGCGAGGTATTCGTGGGGGTCTTAGCCAGTGTACTAAGCGTTATTCGAAAGCCAACAATAAGTACATGACTGATTTCGATGAGGCTCAACCATCCAAATTCTTAATGTATTATGACATTAATAATCAGTATGGTTATGCCATGTCTCAATTTCTCCCCCACAGTGAGTTTCATTGGCTGTCAGATTTTCAAAATTTTAATGTTGAAGCCATAGCTGACGATTCAGATGTAGGATATATTCTCGAGGTAGATTTAGAGTATCCAATTAATCTCCACGATTACCATAAAGATCTCCCCTTTTGCCCTGATCATATTAAACCTCCAGGATCAAAGCAGAAAAAACTGTTGGCAACTTTGGGTGGTAGCGTGAGATATATTATCCACTACAGAAATCTAAAGCAGGCTTTGAAATATGGATTAAGGCTATCTAAAATTCACAAAATTTTTAAATTTAGACAATCTGCATGGTTGAAGTCATATATCGATCTAAACACGAGTCTTCGAACAGCAGCTATAAATGAGTTTGAGAAGAATCTTTTCAAACTCATGAATAATGCTGTGTTTGGGAAAACTATGGAAAACATACGTAAACATAGTGTTGTTAAATTGGTGACGAGTTGGTTAGGTCGATATGGTGCCGAAGCCCTTATTTCTAAGCGTGAGTTTAAGGCCTCAACAATATTTTGTGAAAATTTGGTGGCAATTGAACTCAATAAAACTGAGATATACTTCAGTAAGCCCATTTATGTTGGTATGTGCATCCTTGATTTAACTAAAACAACCATTTATGATTTTCATTATGGTTTTATGGCTCCGCAATTTGGTTCCGATTGTAGCATTTGCTATACTGATACCGATTCACTAATTTATGAGGTGACTTGTAAAGACTTGTATGAGGTCATCAAACGCGATTGCTTTATACACTTTGATACAAGCGACTATCCTATTGACAACGTGTGGGATATTCCTCAAGTCAATAAAAAAGTTTTGGGTCTCATGAAAGATGAGAATAATGGCAGTATCATGACTGAATTTGTGGGGCTCCGTGCAAAAATGTATGCGATACGTGTAGAGGGTGAAGATTCAACAAAAAAATCGAAAGGTGTAAAAAGAAACATAGTCAAGACTAAAATAACGTTTAGTGACTATGTTGATTGCCTTGAAAACAACGTTGAAAAGACAGTTCAACAAAATTTGATTCAGTCGCGGAAACATGAAGTAAGCTCAATCATACAAACAAAAATTGCATTAAGCCCTCATGATAATAAGCGATTTTTGGTAGCAAATAGTAATGAGACATTACCGTGGTCATTTCAGTATTATGGAGTAGAATAATATTACTTAAGAATAAATGTTTATTTTTAAGATTTTAAATTGTTAAAGATATATGATTAAGAAGAACAAAAATCGCTTATTATCATGAAGGCTTAATGCAATTTTTGGTAGCAAATAGTAATCAGACATTACCGTGGGGTCATTTCAGTAATTTGGAGTAGAATAATATTACTTAAGAAAAAATGGTTATTTTTAAGATTTTAAATTGTAAAAGATATATGATTAAGAAGAACAAAAATAAAATTTTTATAACGTTGTACAAAATATACTTATTTTATTTTTTTAAACTTTACTCTGCTGTTGGAATTTTATAATAATCTCTAGTAAGAGTAAGTATCTGATGTTGATGATGGATTATGATGACTTACAATGAAACAAAATGGATTTTAAGTATTTTATTTTTTTTCCTTTATTCATTGCACAAGTTTTAATTAGAACTGCATAAGCTTATACAAATATACTATTTGCACTTGAATATTAAACAAGATTCAGATCAGTCATCTAGTTCTATATTTGTGTTTGATGAAAGGACATTTTTTTTCTGGCTGGTCCACTTTTATTCCGCTTTGCCCATTAAATTTTTCTTGCTTCTTTTTTGTTTTTGTTTTTTGCCTAATTTTCATCATGAAAATATATAGTCAAAAGGATATTTCCTTATCTAATTTATTTTACGAGTCATAGCGTATTAGACGAGAGAGTACGTTGGCTGAAGAACAGGTATAAATGTTTTTCTCGAAACACCTTTTTCCGTGCTCTACACGATTCCGCTTCAACGACTTGTCCGGCCGCTAGGTCAGAGGTGGCAACACTGGCAGCGTGTTGTTGTTGTTATAAATGGGAGATAAGCATGCAAGTTAGACGGATGGACGGACGGATGGTCAGATGGTCAGATGGATGGTCGGACGGAGGGGATAGCTAGAAGGGGGTATGATTGTTCAAGCTGGCTGAAGTATGACGGTTGGTGTTGTTGTTGTTGTTATAAATACAAATTTTTTAGTTTAAGATGATAAGCCCAAGCTTCATAGCAAGCAGAATGTTTATAGATTTAAGTCGCTACATAAACGTCGGTGTTGTTGTTATAAATCAGCATTTCAAGTTTAAGGTGATAAGCTCAGACCCAAAACCGCAAGCTGAATAAGGAAACAGTAAAGAAGTAAAATATTTTTTTATTTTTTTCCCATGCTTGTTTAATATGTTTATGAATTTAAGTCGTTACAAATTGCATGTTAAAGGTGATAAGCCCAGACCCCCACAACATAAATCATGTAAAGCTATTTCTTGAAGATTATATTGAGTGTAGTTGTTAAGCATTTAATAAATTTAATATGAGTTGGTTGACTAATCTAAAAACAAAGTATGAAAGCAGCAAAAAAAAATTAAGCTAACGATCGAAAGCGATATCATAACCATGACCATACACAACTATGCTGATATAAATAAAACAAAACGAGTTGATATGGACTAAGACTGATTGGCTTTTTATAAATAATTGTCGTTAGTATATATTCTTTTCCAAGTAAAGGTTAAATGAAAAGTGAATTAAAATTAATAAAAGGACCCGATTATATACGAAAACAATTAGTAGTTTACAATATGCGATTCTTAAAACAACATAAGTCAATTAACGTAAAGAATATTGATTCAAAGTTAAATTCGTCAAATAGAACACGGCACAGCTCATTACTACCAAACTCTATTCGTGGTCTTATTGTTGGACCTTCAAATTCTGGGAAAACAAATGTGATGATTAGCCTTATTGAAAGTCCCAATGGACTGAAATTTCAAAGTATTTACTTATACTCAAAGTCGGCACAGCAGCCGAAATATCAATACTTGGAGCGTCTAATTAAACCTATTAAGGGGATTCATTTTTCATCATTTTTCAATAATGATGACGTCATATCTCCAGACGAAGTGCAGCCCAACTCAATATTTATATTTGATGATGTAGCATGTGAGAAACAAAATCACATACGCTCATACTTCTGCATGGGACGCCACAAGGATGTTGACAGCTTTTACTTATGTCAAACTTATACATGTATACAAAAACACCTAATTCGCGATAATGCTAATATGATTATAATATTTAAACGATCATGTTGGTTCTGATATGTCTTTTAAGACATTTTGTGACTTATGTTCAAAGTGTTGGAAAGAAAACTGTAGCTTTCTAGTTATAAACAAGGATGATCCCATAAATAATGGAGGCTATAGGAAGGGATTCAATGTTTTTATTAGTCTATAAAAGGAAACAGTATAGATATTTTAAAATCAGTACAACAAATGTTGCTTAACGGATGACATTAAACAGCTAACTGCTTAACTGATAACATTAACTGATAACATTAACTGACATGCGATCCGTATGCACATTTGCTGGATGCAGAGCAGATATGATTGCCCAGGCAAAACATGCGTTGTCATCATTTTTCACATTAACGCATGCTTTCTTGTTATAAATCTGTGGCGGTAGCGGGATATATGACGACCCTAGCTGTGGCGTGTATTTGTTAATGTTCACTGCCAAGTTAACAACTGCAGCCAACGCCCATCCACTATCCCGTTCTTGGAACTCTTCCAGCTATTTCAAAATTGCATTTTGAACATGTTCAAAAAACCAAGCTCTAATATCCGTTTCCCGGTAAATAGCAACATTTTTCGTGTTCATGAATTTCAAGTCACTAATTTCCTCATTAGCTCTAGTAACTCGAAATTCACCACAAAATATTGTATTTACCTTAAGAGACGTAAATTTCACTAAGGATTTTTTAACGGTGCGCTGGAAGAGATCTAGGCAATCTTCCAAGAAATTCTGGGGATCTTTATGCGTTAAATTAATTATGACGCCGGTACGTACTCTGAAAATTAAAATATGGGTTAAATTAATATATTATATTAAATCGAAATATGTAATATGGTAATAAAATTATTTAAAAATTAAGCTTACCGTCCACCAAATGTTGACTCGATTTCTTCCCACCGAATTCGAATGGAAGCCCAATCCGATCTGTTGCCCGTTCGGGAAAGACCTGCACCAGTACAAGCGTTGAGCTTCTTCAACTGCGTGCGATAGCCTTGAATAAGTCCTATTCCGCATGTAGCACTCTGCTTTGTTCCAACAGTTGTTGCCCATCGTAAAATACCCCGAAGGTTAATAAGGAGCGATGAGCACTCTTTTATACTCGGCATAACCAGCTCCCGATTTTTATGCGCATTTTCACACAATGCTTTTGCAATTTTTAAAATTTTGTTGACGCGTGCACTCATTTTAAAATTCAAGAAATACAAATAAATAAATCTTCACGAAATACGTTTAAATACTTTATGTTGCTGATCAAATATTGAATGAGCTAAAAACTCTCGATTCAATTATTTATATATATTTATGGGTTCAAATAATAAATTTTTCTTAAAATTCTTATCGTCAATTTTAACAACATAGCACTTCAACCACCTAACCCCATTCCATCAGCTTAGAATAATTAGTCTACATATAGTATATATCCTTTCAGCTTAGGCTCTTATGAGCTCATACGTTTCATGCTTAACTCCAATTTCAACATCATACGTTTCATGCTTATTTCTAATTTCGACGACAAATATTAAAAATCCTTGAGACTTAATCTACAAGCATGAATGAGATATTAAATGTTCTTCAAAGCCAATATATGATGAGAGCATTATAAAAAATGAATACCATAGCTACTCACCTAAAGCCATCAACAAAATAACACGAACAGATTGAGAGGGTATCATAAATTTATTGCTACTACTGTGGTAGCAGCACACACTTAGAGGAGAAGTGTAAGAAGAAGAAGGATGACCAAAAGTTGGCAAAATGGGCAAAGGAGCAAAAAGACGCTAAAAATAAGATTGGTAAAGGAGTAAAAAGATGCAGAAACAGAAGAAGAAAATAGAGCAAAATTATACTCGAAGCTGAATGGTTAAATCAATTACTTTTTATGCATGTAATTATCAAACTTTAAATATAACAAATCAATAAAAGAACAATAATGATTCATATATAAATCAACTCGTTTTGTTTTATTTATATCAGCATAGTTGCATATGGTCATGGCTATGATATCGCTTTCAATCGCTAGCTTAATTTAATTTGCTGCTTTCATGCTTTGTTTTTATATAAGTCAACCAACTCATATTAAATTTATTAAAATGCATAACAACTACACTCTTTACTTCTGTGCTGTTTCCTTATCTTCAGCTTGCGGTTTTGGGTCTGGGCTTATCACCTTATAGCCCAAACAGAATAAGCATAGCCAACACGCAGCCAACAAAAGAAATGTCAACATAGAAGTTGGTTGCCTTGCAACCCTATGAAATGAACATAATAAAAATAACCAACACGTAGCGAACGCAGCCGACACAAAAATGTTGACGAACTTTTAACTTTTTCCGCAGCCAACGGTAGCGAAATGTCAAAATACATAGTTCAAATTATAAAACTTAAAATTAACTGAAACATATTAGTCCAAATTAATAAAAAAGCAAACAAATTATGATATGCAAAAGGCAGTATCTATTAATTTTGTAAAATATAACAAAATATTGTAAGCATAAAGCTCTATCTGCGTTATCAACACAAATTCTATTCTGTGCACAACATTTCGTTGGCTACATTTTCGACAGCTCGCTACGTGTTGGCTATGCCTATTCTGTTTGGGCTATTAAACTTGAAATGTTGATTTATACCAACAACAACAACAACACCGAAGTTTATGTAGCGACTTAAATCTATAAACATTCTGCTTGCTATGATGCTTGGGCTTATCACCTTAAACTTAAAATTTGATTTATACCAACAACAACAACAACATCACTCATCATACTTCAGTCAGCTTGATCAATCATACCTCCATCTAGCTAGCTATTCGTCCGTCCATCCATCCATCTGACTATCTGTCTGACTGTCTGCCCATTCGTCTTCTATGCTTGCTTATCTCCCACTTCAGCTAGTTTGATCAATCATACCTCCATCTAGCTAGCTATCCGTCCGTCCATCCATCTGACTAGCTGACTGACTGTCTGCCCATTCGTCTTCTATGCTTGCTTATCTCCAATTTCAATTACTTCTAGAACATTCTAGAAGCTTCTAAAACATATGTCATAGCCCATCTGGCTTTCAATCCATCTGTCCATCCATCTTGCATGCTTATCTCCAATTTCAATTACTTCTAGAATGTTCTAGAAGGTTCTAAAACATATGTCATAGCCCATCTGGCTATCAATCCATCTGTCCGTCCATCTTGCATGCTTATCTCCAATTTCAATTACTTCTAGAATGTTCTAGAATGTTCTAGAAGGTTCTAGAAGCTTCTAGAACATATGTCATAGCCCATCTGGCTATCAATCCGTCCGTCCGTCCATATTGTGTGCTTATCTACAATTTATAGCAGCAGCACGCTTCAACCGTTCTACTTCAGCTAGCTTGACCGATCATACCCCCTAGCTATCCCTCCATCCGTACATCTTGCATGCTTATCTCCAATTTCAATTACTTCTAGAATGTTCTAGAATGTTTTAGAAGGTTCTAGAAGCTTCTAGAACCTATTTCATAGCCCATCTGGCTATCAATCCGTCCGTCCGTTCATATTGTGTGCTTATCTCCAATTTCAATTACTTCTAGAATGTTCTAGAAGGTTCTAGAAGCTTCTAGAACATATGTCATAGCCCATCTGGCTATCAATCCGTCCGTCCGTCCATATTGTGTGCTTATCTACAATTTATAGCAGCAGCACGCTTCCACCGTTCTACTTCAGCTAGCTTGACCGATCATACCCCCTAGCTATCCCTCCATCCGTACATCTTGCATGCTTATCACCAATTTGCAACAACAACAACACGCTTCAGCCACCCTACTATCGGCTAACTTGACCGATCGTACTACGCCGACTGCGCTGCACCTCACAATTTTGTGAATTTTGAGGCCCATAAGAAAATACACGCGTTTTTGGTCCAGAAGCATCATAGCATATCTACTTATTCGTGTTAAAACAAACTGTGTGCCTCGTATTGAGCTTAAATCATAAAAAAACCTGTACCAAAAATTTTATACAAAATAACAAGAACAATGAATACAATATTACAAAGAGAAAATACAAAGAGAAATTTTACACAAAATTAATAAAAAAATGTTAAAGTTGTTGTAGGTCGGAGGTGACTGTGGTTGTTGTTGTTGTTGTTGTTGTTGTTGTTGTAGCCGCTGCACGAGATAAATACATATTTGGTAGTGTGAAATGGAATGAACAAACGCAATAGGGGAATAAACAGATGGGCATTGAATCGCAACCCTACGGCCAAATCAATGAAACGAGCAACCTTGACCGGCTCGGTCCAGAAGAACAGTGGCGTAAGGTCTGGCGGTCTGGACTGGCAGTGGAACTGATAACGCGTTGTATGCTGCGTGGAGTCGTTGTGGGGATAAACGTCCGCGATGTCGGGATTTATACGTGCCAGATAGCTGTTGAGCACCCTTTATAGTCCAGATCTTAGTTGGGACAGTATGGATCCGGTTTCTCTTGGGAGGGATCTCTCCTCCTCACTAATGAGGGGAGGTCTCTCGCCAAGGACTAGACTGCCCACAAAGGTGCTGAAAGCTTCCGACACCGCGTCCGTGTGGATTGAGACCACTACAGAGCATTGTAGTGCGCACCGATTTAAGCAGCCAACTGTACTCAAACTTATTGATTGCACTGTAATATTGAACGCAACTATGTACATTGTTTTTCACCACGCACAATGACCCGTGGTTATATATTTATTTTACATTACGTACTTTCGCACTAAGTTAATATTTTGTTTCTTTCACTCGCGCACTTTTAATGTTTATTATATTGGTTATATTTGTTTGCATTGCTCACTTGCACATTAAGTTAATATTTACTTTTGACTCACGCATTTTTAAGTTATTATATTATTAAACACTATGTATTAAAATTATGCACATTTTTGTATAAGATTTAGAAACTTAAGAATACCGTTAATTAGCTTTATAAGCACTGACTTTTCGAAATAAAGATTATTATTCCTACAAGCTTAAATCAGCTGACTTCTAATATTTGAAAGCCTTAGTGCATATTTTATGCCGGCTGCAATTCAAAAGAAGGAGGATAATCATTAGAGCCAGCGGCGTTTTTAAGCGCCGGCAAAATAGTTGAGGCAGGTCCTTTTTCTAAAACAAAACGTAATCGAAACACATCACATGGCGATCCTGCCAGCCCACGGCCAGAAAATTTTGCCGACGGCAAAACAGAATGTGCCTGAGCACGTACTTGGTTGTTACGATCGACGCGTAACCATATTTACCATGGAGATGCAGATTTAAGCAGCCAGGACTATGGAAACGCATCGACGAACTGGAGTTGCAACTGAAGAGCCACTACGAGGGCAACAAAAACTAAGTCAAAATAGTTTTCTTCTATGAATTGTTTAAAACGAAATTTTTTTTTTTTTGCAAAATTTAAAACAGCATATTTTTCTTAAAACAAAAAGTAAAAACACAATATTTTGTTTTAAAGCTTATTTAAACTGGTCATTCTTTTTATTACCGATAACACATATTAAATAAATATTTTCCTTTTATAAATTAATTAAAAAATTTTTTAATCCACGAATTTACAAATTACATTAAATAGATGAATATTTGAAAATATAAACACTACTGCAAATTATAGAAAAAGGAAGTAAATTCATTATTTCTTTAATTATTGGGAATTTTTTTTAATTTTAAGAAACAATTATAAACAACAACTTGTTGCATTTTATATATAAATTTTTTCTGTTCATTATACACTCACACAAACACTTGGTAAATACTTCAGCTAAACAAAATTTTTGCCACCAACAACAACAATATTTCTTTCTTTAAATATTTTTTTGTTGTTGCTTTGTTGCTTTAAACTCTACACTTAACTTCAATTAAATGCATATATTTATCGATTATATGCTTAACGAAAACAACGCGCACGATTTAATGCATAATAAAAAAATTCTTGCACAAAAATTACCTTTTTATATTATATACTAGCTGATATACCCGGTGTTACTCGAGAGTAATTTATATAAACATTTTAATATACACTTCTCGATTTAATGTTTTTTAAAATTTTGGAATTTTGTAAAAAAAATGTTGAATTTAAGTTTGAGACCACTATAAAAATATTAGTTAAAAAATTTACCATGCTTTATTAACGAAGGAATAATTTTATCACTGTTGTTTCACAATCAAAAACTGTTTTTAAGTTCTAAACTGAACTTACTGGTTACTGGTAAACATGTTACTTGCACTTCGCTTATGGAGATCAAATTTGTAAAAAAAAAAATTAAAATGGACTCCAATCTTTCTACATTTTTTAGTAGTTTTTCCAGTTGAAAAATAACAATTGGTTTGAGTCTAAAATAAAATAAACTGAGTCTGATAGTTGATGCGATTTCTTAAATCTTCGGAATTCCTTTTTTTATGCGAAAAATTGTACAGTCGTTTCTAAAGCTGCCTCTAGACGATATGACATTGTCTTAAGACATGCCCAAAAAGTCGTCTCAAATTTAATGTCACATCGTGTGGAAGAGTCTTGTGACAATGTCTTGCGACTTTCAGAGACACATTAATTTTTAGAATTGTTTCTATTTTCTTATGACTTTCTATGTGACACAGGGTTGATTTCAAGGAAAAACCACATATGCGGTTAGTAGGTAAGATATGAGAGTTCTGGCTCAAGGATCAAGGATTGATCATACCAATCCTTGATCCTTGAGCCAGAACTCTCATACCAATCCTTGATCCTTGAGCCAGAACTCTCATACCAATCCTTGATCCTTGAGCCAGAGCAGGATCAGGATTAAAGCAAGTGGTAAAAAATGTAGGTGCATTTTGATGGGTGCACACAGGCGAACGTAAAAGTCAAATTTGTATTAAATTTTTATGGAGTAGGAGCCAAACCTAGGAATTTTTATTTAACATAAAGGAAACCTAGAAGAAGAAGTAAGAGCACAACACACCCTATGAATATAGTTTTACGAACAAATTATTTAAACGTAACACACATGTAAATATAAAATAACACATTTTAAAAAGTAGTAGCTATGTAGCAAAATCCATTTTCTATAGACAAACGAAAAAAATGTTTTTCATACTTACATCTATTTCATCATAATGTGCAATATATGTGAAAAATTCTTCATCCCTTATGCTAGAAAAGTAAAATAAGATAAGCATCAGAACCACAAAGCAAATAAACATCAAACAAAAACAGGTCGATCTTTCTCTTTCATTGATTGAAGTATTCTAAAGAATAAAAATGTTATGTGTATCACAGGTGGTCTATGAGGAATGACAGGTAGGAAGAATGCTGGACATGTTATCTTTGAGGTCACTTTTATAAAAGAGGTTAATAAAATATTGCAATATTTTATTTCGACATTTATAAAATCAAAATAACACACAGTAATATCCACAATTATTGCAAAAATGTACCTATACTTGTGTAGAAAATTTTTGTACTATTCATATTTTTTATACTCTTTATTATTTATATTCACTGAAAAGCTTCTGAAAAAATGAATGAAGAAATCTTATTGTTGTTGTTGCTGTTTGCAGGTTTTTTTTACTATAAATAAAATGTTATAATTTCTTGAATTAAAAAATGCTTTCTTAATGATTATTATTAAATCAATAAATTTTAGTTTGGTTTTTTAAGTAGACTTTGAAAATAAGAATTTTAAACATAAACGACCACAATTTATAATATTAAAATGTTGATATCTAAAATAATTATAGCTAATCTTTTTCCCTAAATATTGTATTAATTGCTTTGATGACTCCCACTGGAATAGCAACCTTGACGTTGGTGTGGGGGCTTAGGTCGCTAGGATGCAGTGGGCTGGAATGACGGAAGCGCAAGCTTCTGACAGGGGTCCTAGGTCATACAGGCCGCTGCATCCTGGCGATGCACTAGTAGCTATTCACTCCTACCCTATACCCCTTTTCACTCCCCATACCCTCCCTATTTATCCCATATATAACCTCTCCTATCCCACACCTAGTCCCTCCGATGGGCCGAATCAAGGTGTTATGCGACCCGTGCCGAGGATTTGCTAGGCTGGAGGCCCATTAAAAATAGTCCAGTCCCAAACGGAGCGTACCGGATACCAGGCGCCCTCCGGTACTATCCAGCCTTACCCGCGCACAGGGACCTCTGTGGGGGTGGACCTTCCCTTGTCCCACACTCGTGGGAATTATATGAAAGACCAAACAAACAAAAACAAACAAAAAGCACCAGCGACTGCCGGAGGACACAGTGAGGAGCAATCCTCACTGCGCGCCGCCAGCAGTCACACCTCCCCTATGGTTGGAGCAGGCCATAGCGGTTGCAAAGCTACTGCCAAAAATGTCACCGGGGCGGGAGCAGGCCTGCGTATAAAGACAACAACTGCCAAAAAATCCACACTACTGCGCAGGGGTGCCACAGTCGATGCAGACTCGGACCACGATAGCGCAAACTCAGTTGAGGACAGGCTTCTCCTCTCTCCGGACAAGTCAGCGGGTTCCAGCTCCTCTCGCAAGGAAGGGCCCAAGACCAAGTCAAAGGAGGGGTTGAAGGCCAAGGCCAACTACAAAGCGGCCCTCAAAATCTGCAGACGGCTGTCAGGCAAGAGTGATCTCTCTTCCAAAGAGAAGGAGTCGCTCGCCTGGGCTAAGCTAAAGGTGGAAGAGGGTCGCTTACACTTCGCGAGCAGACCAAGCTTTGCACCTACGACTTCGCAGTTCGCGAACAAAGTAGAAGAGCAGGCTGCTCAAAAACGCCAAAGATCGGTGGAAAGTGCGAAAGTCGGAGCTCCACCAAGCAAACGACAGAAGCAGAAACCGACCACAAACACAATCCCGCAGCCTAAACAGGAGGTAAGAACCAAGGCCAGTGACGTGACTAAACGACACCTGATCGTGGCACTGATCGACCGATCGAAGGCACTGATCGAAGGCAAAATGACCCTTGAGAGATGGAAATCCGTAGAGATGAAGCTTCTCGAGGTGATGTTCGCGAGGTTGGAAGCCCAACCTGACGCTCCCATGCCCACATTCGATGGAGCAGGCTGGCTCAATGGGGTAAAGATCCTAAAGTGCAACGACGATCCAACTCTGCACTGGGTGAAAGCAGTAACCCCGACACTCCAAGGCCTATGGGAGGGTGCCCAACTGGAAGTAGTGGACAGGACTAGTATCCCGTCCCTGCCAAAAGCGAAGGTACTCTTCCTAAGAGTAGTGCCGCAGGAGTCCGCACTGAAGCTTCTACAGTAGCAAAATCCGGACGTGCCAACAGCTGATTGGAGGGTGTTGAAGGTTGCTGATCCGCTACCTGATAGTAGCGGGGGGCAGCACTATATCCTCCAAATCAACAAGGAGGCAGAGGATATCCTCTACGCGCGTTACGAGACGATGGCGTGGGGCGTTGGTAGTGTTTATCTGCGCCTCAAAAAGCGCCACCCCAAGGACAACAACAGCAACACACTAGAGTCCGGAGAGGTGGAAAAAGACCTCGGCCTAGAAGCCGTGACCGACGCTGCCTCAAGGACTCAGTCTGGTAGATGCGGGTGACGGAGGCACACCAACAAAAGTTGACCCCGTAAAGGAACCTTCAGCCTAATGGAGTTGAAGGTCCTTCAAATAAACCTGCATAAAAGCAAAACCGCCAGCGCAGAACTCCTTCTCGTATTGGAGGAAGGAGGCTACGATGTGGCTTTAGTACAGGAGCCGTGGATTGCCTCGGGCAACGCGGTATCTGGCCTAAAGTCACAAAACTTTGATACGTTTTTCGCAACAACAGTAAGTAGAACAAGAACAGCCATCCTTATAAGGAAAGGCATCTATACTTATCTAATGTCTCATTACAGCACTGACGATCTCACCGTTGTGGCGCTAGAGGGCGACGCGGACGAGCTGATCCTGGTCGCCTCATGCTACATGGCGCATGACGTCGACGCACCACCAGACGAGCTACAAAGAATTGTAGCAGTCGCTGGCGGGAAGAACCAAGCAGTGGTCATCGGAGCAGATGCCAATGCACACCACCCAGTATGGAGCAGCCCAGACATCAACGATCGAGGTGAGTCCCTACTTAACTTTATTCTACAATATAACCTTAGCGTAGCTAACATCGGCGAGGAACCCACGTATGTAGGCCCCACCTCGTCGAACGTGTTAGACCTAACAATATCCTCAGACAACAACACTCTGGTCACAAATTGGAGGGTGCTAGCACAGCCCTCCTTCTCGGACCACAATTATATTAGCTTTAGTATAAGCTTTAACTACACTCCAGCTCAAAAGATCTTTAGAAGCCCCAGAAACACGAACTGGAACCGCTTCAGAAGTATCATTGAGACCAAATTACCAGCTACTAAACAAATTAATACGGAAGAGGGCATTGAAAGGTCACTGAAGATTCTCTCGGCCCATCTTCTCAAGGCCTATCATGCCTCTTGTAAGCCCACGCAAACAAAGCGTAAGATCAGACCACCATGGTGGAGTCCGAATCTTACAGAGCAAAGACGCGACCTAAAAGATTTCTTTAAACTAGCTAAAATAGCTGACCAAGAGGAAATTTGGGGGAATACAAATTTAGGCTCAAACTTTTTAAAACAAACGTACGCAGAGTAAAAAGACACTCGTGGAAGAACTTCTGCTCAAACATAGAAAAAACTGCGGACACAGCAAGGCTCAGGAAGCTACTCTCAAAGCAGCCCTCCATTCAGAGGCAGCTACGCGAAGACAATGGCCAGTGGACGGAGAGCAGTCAGGAATCCCTCGAGGTGCTGTTAAAGGCGCATTTTCCTGGCTGTACCGAAGCTCCTAGCACTGCTACAATACGAGGGCACAGGACAACCCCGTTACAGGTTCCACACGGCTTAATAACGTCGGATGGAATCGTATGGGCTATAAACTCGTTCTCGGGATACAAATCTCCGGGACCAGACGGTATAATTCCTGCCATGTTGCAAACGGCTGAATCGCGAGTCGTCCCATGGCTGAAGAATATATTTAACGGATGCATCAGGCTAAACTATGTACCTGTGGCTTGGAAGACAGCGAGGGTTGTATTCTTACCGAAGGGTAAGAGACAGCCATCCATGTCCGAAAGACTACAGGCCAAAAAGTCTGACCTCCTTTGTACTCAAAACGCTCGAGAAACTGATTGACTTGCACCTAAGAAACAATTCAACCCAGTTATCAACCAACCAGCATGCATACACGAAAGGGAAATCGGTTGAAACGGCACTACATTCCCTAGTAGTAACCATAGGAAAAGCCCTCCACCACAAGGAATACGCACTCGGGGCGTTTCTAGATATCTCAGGTGCATTCGACAATGTATCAACCACCGCAATCCTCAGTGGATTACGTGCAATAGAGGCACCACCGGCAATAAACCTTTTGTTAGACAAGTTGCTAAGCTGCAGAAAGGTGCGGGCTGAGTGGGGCACTTAATCCATGGTAAGGGAAGCTCACAGTGGGACACCCCAGGGAGGGGTCCTCTCGCCACTACTATGGAATCTTGTAGTTAATGAACTACTCAAAAAGTTCGCAGGTAGAGCCCCGAGGATAACTGCCTATGCAGACGACATAAGCATAATTATAGTAGGGAAAAGTCTATCAACAGTAAGCTCCATAATGGAGAGCACACTCAAAGATGTACTTAGATGGTCAAATTCAGTCGGTCTTAGAATTAACGCAGAGAAAACGGATCTGGTTCTGTTCACGAAAAGTTACAAGATACCACAGTGGATACCACCGAAATTGAACGATATACGTCTCATACCGAAAACTCACACAAAATATCTAGGAGTCGTCCTGGACAGCAAGATGTCATGGAAAACCAACGTGGAAGAAAGGGTGAAGAAATCCAACATTGCGCTATACAAATCCAAGAAGATGCTAGGCAATACCTGGGGTCTCTCACCCTTTCTGCTGCACTGGATTTATGTTACGGTAGTGCGTCCTATTTTTTTCTATGGAATTATTGTGTGGTGGCCGGCTGTGAACAAATCAACATTCCTCAGGCACTTGGAGAAAACTCAGCGGCAGGCAGCGCTATGCATCACGGGGGCACTGAAGTCAACTCCAACTAAACGATTCTAAGTATGGACCCCCTGGACATACACGCAAAACTAATAGCCGGAAAAACGGCACAACGCCTTACGGCAGCAGGCAACATGCACATTCAAAATTTTGGACATTGTACAATCGAAAAGGATCTACTTAGTAGCACGGACTACATGGTACCTCGCACGATAGTCAATTCCAAAGTACGAACTCTTCTGGGACCAAACAACTGGTGCAAAGGTATAGAATAAGCACAGCAGGCGGTCAACATATTTACCGACGGCTCCAAAATGCCTACGGGGGTAGGTGCGGCGGTGTATTGCGCAGAGCCTAATATAAGGCAGCCACATAAACTGCCGAGCCACTGCAGTATCTTACAGGCGGAAATATTTGCCATAAGGAAGGCTGCTGAGATAGCCCTCAGCATGGACACACAACACTCTAACATCAACATTTTCGTTGACAGTCAGGCGGCGATCAAATCCATGCGCTCCGCTAGCATCAAGTCCGCTAGCATCAAGTGTCTTGGCTGGCAGAGATGCACTAGATGCACTATGCACTTCGAAAAGAGTGCGCATCTACTGGGTCCCTAGCCACCAGGGCATTGAGGGAAACGAGATGGCAGACGGTTTAGCAAAGGAAGGCGCCGGGCTGGAATCAGAACTCGCAGAACATGTACTTACTCCGCTACAAGAGTTGTACAGGAACCTCGAAAGAAGAGCCACACTAGCAGTGAATCGTAGATGGAGAGATACGACAACGTGCAAAATCTCGAAAATCATGTGCAATGCACAATGCGAAAAACGAACTCGGTTCATCTTGGCACGCCCGCGCAAAGATTGCAGGACACTAGTGGGCATGCTCACTGGTCACTGCATGACGGCAGCCCACGCGAGGAAGCTTGGCATCACCACGGATGACAACTGCAGGAAGTGCAAAGAACTGGGCACAGTGGAGACCCTGGAGCACCTACTATGCACATGCTCCGCCCTACTCAGATCGAGACTAAAATACCTAGGCTCATCGACGTTCCCGTCACTTAAAGATGTAGCCAGGGTGTCTCTAGAATCCCTCCTAAGGTTTGCGAACTCAACGCAAATCTTTAAAGACTTTTAAAACAAACACAAAGGTTCCTTTTGTTCGCTACCGGTACCACTAAGGACCTGAATTGGTCTATGTGAGCCTCACGAAGGCATCCGGTCTAACCTAACCTAACCTTTGATGGCTGCAAGTTTCCAAAGCTATCAAAATATTCAATTTCATTCTGATTTTTCCAGTATGCTACCCAATGTGTGCCAGGTCCCTTTGAAGTATTGTAACGAACCTCGGGCGTTACGTCGCTTTCCAGCCAGGGTATGCTCAGCGGCTGTCCAGAGGTTCTTCCAAGAAAGGTGAGGTTTCGGTAGTTGGTCCGCTCGCACTCCGTCTTTACGGGAGCACTCAAGGTCGCGGTACCCGGGATGCGTGCCTACCAGTCCACTTGATGCCGAAGAAAGCTGCCGATGACTTTGGTCGTGTTTAGTCAGCCTGTTTCGTTCGGTCTGTAGTTTTGATGGGTCTTAAAGGATAGGAATTAGGGGTTGTGATGGGTATTGATGGCCTCGTAGAGAGTCACAATGGGGAAATAAACGGCGTCTCGAGAGATTTGGCAACAAGTTGCAATCTAAGACTTCGTTTATGCCCCTAGTAGTATAAGGACGATTATAGGAAGTTTGGTTGAGGTACCGTGCTCGTTTAGAACTGAGCGTGGCTGGAAACAGAGATCTCGAGAGATTTGGCAACGAATTGCAATCTAGGATCTCACGTTTTCTGCCCTACCAGTGGAATGGTATAAGTTGTGGAAGTTTGCCGTGCTCGTGTAGAACTGGTGTGGGTACAAACAGAGATCTCGAGAGATTTGGCAACGAAGTTGCAATCTGGGATCTCGTGTTTGGTGCCCTGAATTCAAGGGAGCAGGATTTGGGCGTTGGGTATTCTAGGATGGCTTACCGTCGTGGTGTCGTCGTCCGTCCGACCAGCTAATCCATGCACTCTTCTCAGGGGTTCCTTTCAACTGCTTAGTAAAATGCAAACCGTTTGGTTCTATGCCTCTCACAAGAATGTTTATTTCAGTTTCTCAAAAATGACTAACTAGTGGCTGGCACCAGCGTCATACAATCTTATGCTACCTAGCTTATGAGATAACAATATGCATGTTTTGGTTGTCCGAGTGAGCAACCAACAAAAGTAATAATTCATGTCGGTGTGAATTCACGTTTTAACTTACTAGCTACGTTAATGTGTGTGTTATTATTTTAAGGGGAAATCTCATGTCTCCCTTATATACTTAGAATAAGTGATACAGGGTGAGTATTTAATTTATTATCCTAAGTATTGAATCTTTATATAATATTTTAATATTATTTAAGTGAGTTTATATGGTTATACTATAAAACATACATGTTTAAATGAATGAAAGAAAACTATATAAATGAAGTATTGTTAGCTTTAAGTAGGTTGTATAATATGCTTAGTTTGTATTGGAAAATAAAGAATGATTATGAAACTATATATGTTTTGTTGGGACTGTACCTGGATGGTAGTCAACTGAATTATGATCTTATGTATATAAAAAAAAATACCGTATGTGGCGTGATGCGGCGGGGGTTTGATGCAGCTGTCGTTGTGTTTGTCTGTGTTGGGGCGTTCCATTGTTATCGTTGATTGCCATGCGAGCTTTGCTTAGGCAAAGTCCCTGTTGTTGTTGTTGTTTAACTTGAAGCTGTTGGCTTATGCTGTAGCTTGTTGTTGCAGTTTTTACCACTGGCTCGTGCCGTGGCTGTTGTCTGGTGCTCTAGGAGCTTTTGTTGGTGTGGTTGTTGTTGTCGCATATTAGTGAGCTGCTGGCTCGTGACATTATTATGAGTTTTACGTAGTCCAGGGGCGCTGCCAAGGGTGTCACTTGTAGCCACTATGTGAGGCTAGAGCCCAGTGCCTGGTTTCTTGGGCCACTTGTTGCAAGGCCGATTTTCATGAGGCCGTTTATGGTAAGTGCCGGTTGAGTGAGGCCGCATAGCTGAAGGCTAAATGTGAGGGCCGGTTTTGACCCTCGTCTAAAGGGATCCTTACACCCCCCGGTTAGTTCGGGGGACAGAGCTGAACTACCCTTCCTGTCCGTCCAATCCGGATTCGGTAGCGAATGCCATTGACGCGCGCGTTGATGTTTCTCTGCGTTCCGTGTATGTGTCCAGTTTGGGCGTTCCTGATCCGCTGTTGTAGCTGGGCTGGCCAGGCTGGGTTGAGGATGTTGCGGAAACTTTCACGGCTTGTTTGCGTGATGATGAGTGGTGGGCTGATGGCGACTGCTGTGTCGGTGGCCGGGATTACTAGCATAGCTTCTGCTGGTAAGGTTGCTGCTGATGTAGCCGTGGGCTCTTCGGGCTGGATGAGCCAACCCAGGCACTCAGGCTGGTCTTCATCAAAAGAGTCGTTGTTGCGTGCGTTGACGTCCGAAATGTCGAAATAAAGTTCGACGCTCTGATCTTGGGTGCACAGGTCCGGTTCTGCATCCCATCCGGGGTAAAATAGTGACTGTGTATAAATTGTTGCATCGACGGTTTGATCGTGTGAGCTCACGCATAGCTGCTCGAGTATATCCACGGTCTGCTGGATGTCTGGAGCTGGCACAAACGGTGGTATTACAAGCACTTCGTCGAGTTGGTGCAATGACTAGAGATTAGCTGCGGTTCTGTCTGCTGTTGGAGAGCGGTACGCATCCGCTGTTGGAGTCATAGGTACCACCTCGAAGGCGGCGATGTCGTCTAATGTGGGTAACGGCATGATTACGGCGTTTGCTGAGGTTGATGGTAGGTGTGACGAGGTCCAAGTCGCATGCTGAGGCGTTGCGGCGATAGGATAGTCTGGCAAGTCTGGCAGCTGAATTTGTGGAAGCTTATAGCTGGCCAGTTCCTGTACCAGTTCGCTTATCTGCCTTCTTTTTTGTGTGGCGAGTTCGGTGGCGAACCATGCGGTGCGCTCGATGTGGTCATATGAAATTTGGTTGGCATTCTTCACGAAGCTTTCGACAAATTGCAGGGCGTAGAGGCCGCAATCTGTTAGGTTGGGTTGCTGGGTCATTCGATGACCTGGCAGGTTTTCTGTGTCGAACGAGAAATACCTCTGATCCGGGTGTTTAGCGTGCAACTCCTGAGTGAGGAAGTCACGTAATGGTGTAAACACGTGTGAGCGATCAGTATATGCCAGTGAGTCGAAAAGAAGCATCGCTGGTGCTGCTGCGTGTTGCAGTGAGTGCTGAGTGATTGCTGCCGTGGTTGCTATGGCACATATGATTACCACGAACTGGTACCTGATTTATGGGTACAACTATGTACCTTTTTAAATGTTGCGTCGTCGGGTCCGAGACTTGACTCCCGTATAGCGTCACTGAGCGAGTAATAAGGCTGATTCGCCTGCTTGCGCCCTAGGGCGTGTGAGGTGCTCATAGAAGTGCGGGCTGAAGAAGTGGTAGTCTTCCTGTTGCTCCTAGGGCACTTCTGATTGTGCTCTCGAGCTGGTTAGACGTGTTTTTTCAAGTGTGTGCTTTATTAAAGTTTTTCTTTAAATTGTGTGCGCTTATAGTGGAAGTATTTCATCCGGGTGAAATTATATAGTGTTTTTAATATAATATATTGGTTTCAGGTGAGTTTTCCTTGCCAATTTACTAATTATATTGTATTTTAATTGAATTGAAGCTAATTGCTTGTATTTTGTTGCTGTATTATATAATTTTTTGTTGCTTTTATAGTAGCAAGGTTATTAGAGTACAGTACATTCTTTGAGTGTGCCGTTATCGGCGTCACTTTAGTTGTTTGTCACGTGATTCTTGTTCCAGTACTTACTTGAACTTGCCTGAAGCCTGACTTTTTGGCCACCTGTTGGCTGTCTGTCTGAGAGGTGGGTGTACCTACTACATCCCACGGGCGGTTGTTGTATTTGGTTTGGGTTAGTACTCCAGTGCTTCCTAAACTTGATTATTCCAGTGCTTCTCAAACTTTTCGGGTTCGATTTATTCCAGTGCCTCTCAAACTGTTACTCCAGTGACATTCAAACTGTTACTACAGTGACTGTCAAACTGTTGAGTTAATTTGAGGTGACTCTCAAACTGTTGAGGGGGCCCTGTTTGACTGTCGAACTTTTGACTGTCAAACTTTTTGACTGATAGGTTGTGGAAACGTTTTGTGTAATCCCACGGGATATCACAACTGTTTGATTTTGGTTGGGGATTTTTTCGGAAGTCCCAGTTTACCCTATTTTTTCCGATTCCCGGAATTTTCGTGGGATTTTCGGGATTTTTAGGAAATTCCCAATTTTTTGCCTGTGAGCGTTTTAAACTATAAATTTATAGTTGGGGTGAGGCTACAGGGCTTCGATTATGACATCGAGTGACACGTCAGGGTGCGATGCGTCGCCTCCTGATGGTAGGCTGAAGAGATTGACGAGGTCGAGGAAGAAGGGATTGGGTGAGGTCTCGAGGGAGGCGAAGTCGGAGACTTCGATTGATAGGATTAGGTGTGAGGGAAAGTATAGGATTATAAAATCCATTTCTTCTGCCGAGTTGAAGGCTGGAGGTGAATCGGGTGCGAATTGTCCGGTTGTTGATAAGTGTGGGGGAAATCCGTCCGTTAAGAAGGCGAAAGAAAAAGAAGGCAGCGGCTATCGTTGGTAAGGGGAAGGATGAGGCTTTGCCGAAGAGCTCTTCTGGAGTTGGGGACGTCCCTAAAGATCGTCCGGATGGTGGAAACCCGAAAGGGTTGAAGCCAATTGGGGGATTGAAGGGGGCTACCTTGCCGGTGGGGCCTGTGGGGGAGTCGTACTCGGACGATACGACCGGAATGACGGAGGAGATCTTACTGGGCAGTGTGCCGTTGTCTGGGGGTAAATCGGAGGGGGCTAAGCCTAGGGGGTGGAATTCCGGAGGGTTGACCGCAGGCTCGGTTTGTCTGGCGGGGCACTGGCTGGTGGGTCCTCGTCGGACGGTTTGTCTGACGAGTTCTTGCCGGGGGGTGTGTCGGTGACAGGTGATGCCCTGTTGGGAAAACCAGCGTCTGGTTTTAATTTGGCTGGCGCAGTTGGGTCTGGAGGGAGGTCAACCGGGGTGCCATTGTCTGGCAGTGTGGTTGAGGTGGTCCGCCTCGGTAAAGGGGTGGTCGCATCGAGTGCGTCGTTGACTGGTGGTCGCTTGTCAGGTGACTCCAAAGGACGGCTGACCGAGGTGCCCTTGACTGGCGGTGCGGTGTCTGGGAGGTCTGCTCCTGGGGTAACTGCAGGGCGGGAGGATTCACCTCTTGTCTTGTTGAAGGGTGTTACCAGTGAATTGGTAAAGACGGTGTTTGAGGCAAACATGGAGGGCAATCTGGCCCGGAGTATTATTGATACTGCCGGGGAGTATGAAATCATACTGATGTCCCTGATTGCTGAGAACGAGTGGTTGAAGGGGCGTTTGGATGTAACCCAAACGAGAGTGAGTGATTTGCCTTTGGCAGGCTTTCCTGCATTGGGGGTTAAGGGGGTTAAGGCGTCTGCGGCTCCTGCTACAGTTGCTGTACCTGTCTCTGTGCCGATTGCACCGGCTAGAGCTGTTGTGGAAACATGGTCGCTGGTTGTGAAGAGCAAAGGCAAGGCTACGCCTCAGGAGGTGGTCAAGGACAACGTTGACAAGGTTGGTCCTACACTTGGTGTGCGGGTCCATGAAGTCAAGCCGATTCGTGGTGGTGGGGCACTTATTCGTACCCCTTCAATTGCTGAGCGTGACCGTATTTCTAAGAACGTTAAGTTCGCGGAAGTCGGTCTGGACGTAATGGTCAACAAAAGGCTGAATAAGCGTGTTGTGGTCCAGGGGGTTCACTCCCAAATTACCCTTGACGAGTTCATGGGTGATTTATATGAGATGAATCTCAAGGACAAGATGACTGAGGATGAGTTCCGTAAGGGTGTTAAGCTGGTCAGTCCTCCATGGAAAGTGGGAGATTTTGGAGTTTCGGCAGTCATACTGGAGGGTTGTGGCACTGCCATGGAATCCCTTCTTGACGTCGGCCGTTGCTATATTAAGTGGTTCTCATTTTTTGTGAGGGCTTACACGCAGCACCTGGGATGTTATCGTTGTATGAGTTTGGACCATAGGGTGAGTGAGTGTAGAGTGAAGGAAGTGATTTGCTCTTGTTGTGGTCAGTCTGGCCACATTGCTAGGGTGTGCGGCAATCCGTTGAATTGCCGCAATTGTGCGTTTAAGGGTTTACCTTCTGCGCATCGCATGCTGACGGAGGCGTGCCCTCTGCATTGTGCGGTACTGGCTAGGGCGAGAGCAAGACACTAGAATGAGTGTGAGAATACTTCAGCTCAACTGTCAGGGTGCATATGCTGCTATGTGTGATTTGGGTGCATTGATGCTTGATGGTCGCATCAGCTTTGCTCTTGTTCAGGAGCCGTACTCAGCCAATGGTTGTTTACGGGGCTTACCTTCTACTTTGAGGGTATTTCCTGATACGAGGTGCAATTCTGCTGTGATTGTTAATGACATTGATGTTGAATGCATGGTTGTGACTGTGAGTGAGTGGGGTGTGTGTGTGTGTGTGGATTGTGTGTTTGGAAGTGTGTACCTGGCGAGCTTGTATTGCAAGTTCGGTGATCCTCTTGAGCCATATCTTGCGTATATGGACTCCTTGCTATTACTTGCGAGTAGCAAGCCACTGGTCCTGGGTTTGGATGCGAATGCATCATCTCCTATGTGGTTCAGTAAGGCACCCAGACATGCGTCTGGTTACCAGAACCACATTAGGGGTGAGATGCTGAGTGAATGGTGTTTGAGTAGGTGCTTGTGTGTGTTGAATGAGCCAAGCCAGTGGTATACGTTCGATGGGCCAAGAGGGGTGAGTGATATCGATGTTACAATCGGTAACAGCTTAGCCTTCGGTATGTTTGAGTTTGAATGGAGAGTGCGAGGTGGATGTGGTGTGAGTGATCATAACCTTATTGAGGTTGTGCTTACTTACGAGCGAGTGTTGCGTGATCGGGTGAATGTGAAGCGATGGCGCACACGTGGTGTCAATTGGGATGTTTATGGTGTATTTCTTTATGAAATGGCCATGAGCGTTCCAATTCAACACTTTAGATGTATGAATGTGGATGAGCGAATTGCTCTGTTGTGTGATTGGGTTGAGGGTGCCAACGACGCTTTGCTTACGAGGTGTCAAGTGGCAAATCGTAGCAGAGTGAAGTGGTGGACGAGGGAGTTGGGGGTAAAAAGGAGGCTACTCAGACGTCTGAGGAAGAGATTCCAAAGGGCTAGAGTGGTTGGGGATCCTGAAGTGCTCCAGCATAGACAGCGATATAGGGAAGGTTTGAGTGAGTACAAGCATATGCTTGTAAGTGTGAAAGAGAAAGAATGGAGAGACTTTGTGTACCGCTGTAGAGATGACCCATGGTGCATGGCATATAAAATATGTCGTGGGCGGGGCAGATCTACAGATGTGAATTGTATTCGTCTTGGCGATACCATTCTGTCTGAATGGAGTGATTGTGTCCATGCTTTGTTGAGCTCATTCTTTCCGAGATCGGAGGGTGAAATCTCTTCTCAATCCAGAGAAGAGTTGGATCCTCCGTCTTTGAGGGAGGTCGAGATTGAGTATGGTATCAGTCTTTTGCGTAGTCGGAAGTCTCCTGGTATGGAGGGTATGACTGGAGAGATGGGTAAAGCCATCTGGAAGGTTATTCCTGAGTATCTCGAGGCTATGTATGCAAAGTGTGTGTCTGAGGCTTACTTCCCCACTGTGTGGAAGGAAGCAAGAGTGATTGTGCTCTTGAAGTCGCCTGATAGGTTGAGGAGCAATCCTCGCTCCTATCGGGGTATTAACTTACTTCCAGTGCTTGGAAAAGTGCTGGAAAGGGTTATGGTGGAACGACTTCTTGATTGTGTGATTGCGAGCCTTTGCGAAAATCAATTTGGTTTTCGTAAGGGCAAAAGTGTGATTGATGCGTGGATGTTTGTAAAGAATGTTGTTGCGGTAAGTAGCTCCAAGTATGTCTTGGGGTTATTTATTGACTTCAAAGGGGCTTTCGACTATCTATGCTGGGAGAAGGTTTTAGATAGGTTGAGTGTGATTGGGTGCCAGGAAATTAAGCTCTGGAGGAGTTATTTTTCTGGCAGGCGTGCATGTGTTGTTGGTGTAAACCAATGTGTGTGGATGGATGTTGTTCGGGGCTGTCCGCAGGGGTCTATCTGTGGTCCATTCATTTGGAACCTCATGATGGATCCATTGCTAAGGCGGCTTCGTCAACTGTATGAATGTTGTGCGTATGCTGATGACCTCCTTGTCTTGGTTGAAGGCCGGTCTCGTGCTGAGCTGGAGGCTAGGGCAAGTGCGGCCATGGGCTTGGTGTGCGATTGGGGGAGGGGTGTTGGTGTGAGTGTGGCCATGGACAAGACTGTGACGATGCTGCTGAAAGGCAGGTTATCGTTGCGTCGAAATCCATGTGTAAGAGCGAATGGGGTTAGCCTCAGATATGCGACTGAAGTCAAGTATTTGGGGATAACTATGTCTGAACGTATGAACTTTGTTGCCCATCTGGTGACATTGAAGGGCCGATTATTGTCGGTCGTGGGGTGTGTGCGTCGTCTGCTTAGGAGTGAATGGGGCCTCAGTAGGCGGGCTGTGCGGCTTATGTATGGGGGCTTATTTGTTGCTTGCGCAACTTTTGGTGCTCCTGTATGGTGTCACGTGGTCAGGTCTGCTGTGGGATATCGTAAGATACTCTCTTGTCAGAGAGCCATAATGATTGGGTGTATGCCTGTGTGTCGAACGGTATCTACGGATGCCTTACAAGTGTTGTTGGGGGTACCTCCTCTTGACCTTGTAGTAATGCAGCTCTGTGTTGCTTATGGGATCGGAAAAGATGTGCCCTCCTTATTGTTTGAATGGGTTTCGCACTCTGATGTAAGGTGTATGAATGAGGGTGAATGGAAGGCTTTGCTGAATGAGTGTGTGAGGTCTAGATGGCAATCTAGATGGGATGAATCTTTGAATGGAAGGGTCACGTATAAATTTATACGTGATGTTATGTTTGTGAATGGTCGCCCTGACTTTTGCTTTAGCTTGAGTCTGGGTTTCCTTTTGACTGGGCATGGTTCTCTCAATGCTTTCTTGCATGAGAGAAACTTGAGTGTGACTGCGGAGTGTGATTGTGGGGCAGTCTATGAGGACTGGTTGCATGTTCTTCGTGAGTGTTCTTTTTATGAAGACATTCGTGATTTGCGTGCAATGGGTGTGATACGTGAGAATGGGGATTTCGACCTAGTAAACGCACTCGCTTCTAGTGAGCAAGTTTCTAGGTTGGATCAGTATGCATGTCAGGTGTTTGAGAGGCGGCGTGCCAGGCGTTTTTGAGTTTGATGTATTCGTTTTTTCGTTCTGCTTTGTGTGAATGTGTTGGTCCAAATTGAATGGTGTGTGAATGAGGCTGTTCGATTTTTTGTTGATTTGTCCATTTTTTGTTTTATTGGTTACCAGTCCGGAGCTGTGATGAGCTAAAACTGGTAGGAGTATGCTTTTAGTATGCTTCGAGGTCCGACCAAAGACTTAAAAGATGGTACCACGGGCAGTCAGTAGCCCCTTGGCATATGCCAGGTTGACTGATTGGGTCGGCCCTTCGGGGAGATTCGTGGTGGCTGTGTGTTTATCACCCATATCGCGGGTAGAGCTACTCAGCTCGGTGTAGGTTTGCATTCTCAAACTGGGTGCCGTACCCCAGAGTGCGGAAGAGGTTGGATAGGCCTCCACCCCTACCAAGGGTTGCGACATGTCATCATAACATTTAGCTAATTTGGTACCTTTGAACTCTCAAAGGGGCGTTGGCCGACGCAATATTTCGGTCCCATGCTATGGAGCAACGAAGAATTAAGCCTAAACGGCAGGTGTCTACGTAAAACACTATGGATTTTCTGTTGCTCCTAGGGCAACAACACTCGTTGAATCGTATTTTATCGTTGAGATACCTGTCTGTGACAAGACAAGCGTAGTCGTCGAGATCGATGGTGACGCCTCCTGGGCCCGGCGGGTACGTAAAAAGATGTGCCGGGTTTTCGTCGTCGTAGCGACAGTTGCTAGTGGGCTTGCTGCTGACGTTCGATTTAGTTGCAGCTGATGAGCCTGCTCGTTGGCTGCGTCGGTCGTTGAGGGTGGGTGCACTTGCCTTACCTGGATGGCTCCACAGTGAACTGCGTCCAAGGTGTCTGGCCATTTAGCGTGTTTCTGGCAACGATGACGCCTGTGCTGGTGCTGTTGCTTTTTCGGCAACGTTGCGGCTGGCGAAGTGGTGTGCTTCCTGCGTTCTCCTCTTTCGTCCGTTTGAGCGTTCAAAGCTCGCTTGCTAGAACCAATTCGATCCATTGGTCTACAGGTGGTATCGCTTCACGTAAAGTTGTTTGATTAAAAACAGTTTTGCGAGGATGCTGTGGACGTGTATACAAATTTCGCGTTATTTACTTATAGTTTTCGAATTTCACAGTGAAAGTTTACTGGTAATTGCGCTCTGATGGCAAATTGCGTTGCTGCACTTTGCAATTCGATTCAGATTTGCAATGACGGTTTCTAATTTGAATTGCTCCTTCAAAGCTTTGAGTTGGGTTTGTTGGGGTGTTGCCACCATGCAATTTGTCTTGCGGTGTATGAAGCCGTTGATGGGGTGTTTCGACGATCTTGCTACGTTTGAGGTTGTTTGACCATTTTGTGCATAGTTGGTGCTTGATGACCGTATTTTGATGATGAGGTCATATTTAGAGGCTGACCTTTTGCTGGGCGTTTGTAAATGTATGGTGCTTTTTATGTAGTGGATGTTGTACAGTTTTCTCTTGTTGATGGTTACGTGGTTGGCATGACTGTAACCATATCTTGTTGACGGCAGGGACATGTGGTGTGATGGCCTAGTGTGATGAACCATGACGTCACACTTTCTGCTGTGCTGTGACATCTTGTTGGCGCTGTACGTGGCCATGTTGATTGATGTTTGTAGTAAATTGCCTTGTGTTATTGGTGTTACTACGTTGCCTTTTATGATGCTCTATGGTGACCTGGTTGCAGATGCACGTAGCTGTCATTACGAGTAGTTGAGGTAGTTTTTAGTGCAGATACGTGCTGCAGGTCCTAGTTGGTACCGCAGATGGTGCTGCGGGTCTCTTTTGATGTCGCAGGCGGTGCTGCGGTGGCACTTGATGATGCAGGGTCTGTGTAGCGATACAGCTTGGGTGCAGTTGTTATTGTGTAATGACCAATTGATGATTCAGTTAGGTTGCGGCTTCCAGCTGTTTTGACGAGGTTAGGGCCGCGATTGTTTCCAGTTGTTGACGCAGATTAGGGCCGCGGTGACTTCCAGTTGTTGACGCGGATTAGGGTCGCGGTATCTTCCAGTTGTTGACGCGGATTAGGGCCGCGGTATCTTCCAGTTGTTGACGCTGATTAAGGCCGCGGTAACATCCAGTTGTTGACGCGGGTTAGGGCCGCGGTGACTTCCAGTTGTTGACGCGGGTTAGGGCCGCGGTATCTTCCAGTTGTTGACGCGGATTAGGGCCGCGGTGACTAACACATGTAGACTTATGATGAAGTATAGCGGGATTCGTTGTCGGAGAAAAACTTCTTTATTTCGCTGGTGTGAACTGTTCTGCGGCGGGATTCCTGGGTCCCATATAATCTGCCGTACGTAAACTTTGGCTTTAGGAAGTTGTTGATTCATTGCTTTTGTTGAGGAAATGACTGATCCTGTTTTTGCAGTTGACCAGTCGTCGTCTGGGTCAGGTGGCTGTGTTTTCCAACATTTTCCTGTAGCATACGAGACGTTCGGCATGAAGTAGTGAAGTAGTAGTAAGATCATGAACATCGGAAGATTTGTAGGTATTTTGATATTATTGTTGCGTGGCGCTGGTGGCCGTTTAGGATGTGGTTGCAAAAATGGTGCTGTTGGCCGTATGTGTTTGGCATGATTATCTGGAGCTGGCGGTCCTTCATGATCTCTGTGTTTGTCAGGCGCTGGTGGCCCTTCAGGGTCTGGCGGTTCCTTAGAATGGGGCTGCAAAAATGGTGTGGTTCGCTGTATGTGTTTGGCCTGCCTATCTGGAGCTGGTGGCCCTTCGCGACTTCTCTGCTTGTCAGGCGCTGGTGACCCTTCGGTATTGTGTGGGTTAGATGACAAGGCTCTTCCTGGTCCGATAGCTTGAACGGCGTTGATAGCTCATGTGTTTTCTGCTTGTCTGGCGCTAGTGAGCCTTCAAGGTTCTCCTGTGTAATTGGTATAAGTGATTCGTCATCTTTTCGGATTGCGCACGCTTGAATTTCTGGTGGGCGTGTGCTGCGATGGTTAGTCAGTGGGTGGCGTGTGGAGCTCTGTCTGAAGTATCGGCCGGTCTATGATGTCATCATCGTTCTGTTGTTTATCTTTTGGAGATGTGGTTGAGATCATAGATTCTATGGCCTCTGCAGTTTCCGTAGCTTTGGTAGTTGCTGCTATAGATTCGTGCACCGCTTGTGTGGGACTCGCAGCGTAAGTTGCCTCGAAGGTGGTGGCTTCTGCGCCGTTGGACTCTGTAGACTGGTCGCTAGTAGTTAAAGTGATCGCAGGTTCAATGTTTTTGGCGATGGCCTGTTCGGCTGCTGCTTCTTCAATTTTCGGCAGCTGGTCTGCCTTTGGTGCACAACAAACTTTTTTAATTTTGATTTATAATTTTTATTTTTTTTAATATATTTTTTATAACTGTTTATTTGAAAATATTTTATTCAACTGAAATTTTCAAATGAAAATTTCTGATTGATACAAATATGAATATTTATACAAATGTTTTTATAATAACAAGTATTTATAACAAAGTGTAAATAAATTAACATAAGAATAATATAAATGTTAAGTTGAGGTAAGTAAGATGTAAATTAATAATCAACAATAGGTAAGTACAATGTAAGTTAAGAATCAACGAGAAGGTAAGTAAAATGTAAGTTGAAAATCAATGTAACAGAAGATAAGTAAAATGGAAGTTAGGAATTCAACTAATGTGGTGATGCAACTTAAAGTTATTGAGTCACCACATTATTCCCCCTCCTTTTTAAAAAAAAAATCTTGGTAGTATTCGCTAACAGGTTAAAGTGTACTTTTTTAGTATCTTTATGTTTGGTTAGCTGTGTCTGTGCTGTCTCAGTGTCTAGGGAGGCTGGTTTTATTCTATCGATGTTGACTGTTGTGTTAGTGTTATGTCTACGAATTGTGAAATATTTTGGTGTTCTCTCAACCACTTTGAAGGGGCCATCGTACGGTTCTTGTAGTGTTTTGCGGATCGTGTCGTTGCGTACGAAAACAAAGTTACAAGTATTGAGGGCTCGAGGTATATACGATTGGAAGTTAGTGTTATGATGCGTAATGTTTGACTTTTTGTTTTCTACTACCTCTTTAAGTTTGGCTAGGTGTCCGATGGATTAAAATTCTGACTGCTATGTATTACTAGTTGCTGTGGTAGCCTGAGTGTTTGCCCAAATACCATCTCAGCGGGTGAAGCTTTAATGTCTTCTTTGATCGTGGACCTGAGTGCTAGAAGAATTAGTGGCAACTCTGTGTACCAATTTGTCTGATTGTTGCTTGCTATTATAGACGTCTTCAGTTGACGATGAAACCTTTCTACAATCCCGTTAGCTTATGGATGATAAGCAGAAGTGGTAATGTGTTTGCTTCCTAGATTCTTAACGAAGTTTCTAAAAGTTGTGGACGTGAATTGAGGTCCTCGATCAGTGGTAATTTCCAAAGGAACTCCGAAACGTGAGATGTATTCTTTTTGGAGTGTATCTACGACAGTGTTAGCGTTAGTATCTTTAATTGGATACGCTTCGGGCCAACGTGTGTTTCTGTCAACTAGGGTAAGCAAATATCTGTAACATGTGATATTGGTAAGGGACCAACTATATCGACGTGAACGTGTTCAAAACGTCCGTGTGGAATGTCTATCTTTTGTGGGATTGTCTTCGTATGTTTGTGTATCTTTTAATTCGATTAATCTCTGAGGTTGTGAAAGCCTCTATCTCAGCTCTTGAAAGTGCGTCTGCTACGGTGTTATCTGTACCTTTAATGTGTCTGATGTCGTTGGAAAACTGTGCGATGTATTCTAAATGTCGTATTTGTCTTGGACTTCTCTCAGTTTTTGAATGTAGTGCTGAAGTTAGTGGTTTGTGATCCGTGTATATGGTAAATGTGCGTGTAAAGTGTTTAATTGTGAGGTAAATGGCTAGTAGTTCGCGATCGAACGTGCTGTATTTTATTTCTGTAGTAGATAATTTTTTGAAAAGAATGCCAGTGGTTCTGTTTCTTGATTATGTTCTTGTTGTAAGACTGCGCCTATAGCGGTGTTTGATGCATCCACAGCGATAGAAAGTTTTGCTTTACTATTGAAATGTTTAAGTAGTGTTTCCTTAGCGAAACTTTCTTTTATCTCTGTGAATGCTTGTGTTGTGTTTTCTGTCCATGTTAAGTGTTTGTCCTTTGTTTTTGTTGCTGTAGTTACCATTTCGTAAATGTGTGTGAGTGTGTGTGCTAGTTTTGGAATGCATCTGTGGTAGTAGTTAATCATCCCGATGAATTTCTGCATTTGTTTGACTGTTTCTGGTTTTGGGTAGTCTTTTATGCATTGAATTCTATCGGGAGATGGTTGTATGCCTTTGTTTGAAATTGTGTAACTTAGAAAATTTATTTTGTCCACGCCAAAAATGCATTGATTGGGTTTGATGTTTAGTCCGTAATTGTCTAGTTTTTCAAAAACTAAATTTAGGTGTCTAATGTCTTCTTCTTCTGTCTCACTGGCCACTAAAATGTCATCAAGGTATACGAAAACGAAGTCTAGTTCTCTCAGTACTTCGTTGATAAATCGTTGGAATGTTTGAGCTGCGTTTCGTAAACCGAATGGCATTCTTAGAAACTCAAACATTCCGAACGGTGTGGTGATTGCAGTTTATGTATGTCTTCTGTAGCCATGGGTATTTGGTGGTATGCTCTGATTAAGTCTAATTTTGAAAATATGTGTTTATTGTGTAAGTCTATATTCAAGTCGTGTATGTGTGGTAAAGGGTAGCGGTCTGGAATTGTAATTGCGTTAAGTCTTCTATAGTCACCACAGGGTCTCCAGTCATTCACATCCTTTTTAGGTTCCAAGTGTAGAGGAGACGCTGACATGGAGTCTGAAGGACGACAAATGCCTACTTTAATTAAAAAATCAAATTCTTTTTTAGCAATTTTGTATTTGTTAGAGTCTAGGCGTCTGGGTCTGGAAAAAGGTAGCTGTCCTTCTGTAGTTATATGGTGTACTGTTTTGTGTTTAACTGGTTTGTTGTAGTCTGCTTCTGTAGTCAGTGATGGATAATTTTTGAGTATATTTGTGTATTTGTTTTCTAGTGAAATTAGTTTAGGTAATGATGTTTCTGTGAATGCTGTGATGGCGTTGACTGTTAATTGTGTAAGTGTATCAATGAGCTTTTTGTGTTGTAAGTCTATTAGGAGTCCGTATTTTGTTAAAAAATCTGCTCCTATGATCGGTCGTGTGATGTCTACTAATATGAATGTAAAAGGAAAGTCACGTCTTAGTTTTAAATTTACGTTTAGTAATTTCTTGCCAAAAGTCGCAATCGTGCTACCATTAGCTGCTGTCAGTATTAAGTCTGAATTTTTTTGGTGGGGTCTAAATTTATTTACGGGAAGTACTGATACTTCAGCTCCGCTGTCTATTAAAAAATTTATGTGGTTGTCATTGTCATTGTCATAAATAAAAAGACGGCGTGTTAGAATTGTTTGACTTCCATTATTAGCCGTCGCAATTATGGAGTCACCTAGTTTGTCGAATTGTGTTGTGTTGTGTTGTGTTGAGTGTCGTTTTGTCTGAATGAACATGGTTGTTCACATCGTCTAGCTGCCCTACCAAATCTAAAGTGGTATCTGCATACCCAGTTGACAGGTCGTGATATGCTTCTTGAAAGGGATCTACGTTTTGGGTATCTTTGGTAATTTGTTTCTCGTGAATTATTACGATATCGATCGCTTTTTAGTTCTTGGACCTCAATTGCCAGTTTGTTGAAACTTGTTAGAATCTTTGAGGTCGTTTCGGCAAACGATTGCGTAATCATCGTGAGTTCAGTAGATTTAGGGATGCGTTGGGTATCATTGCCAACTAAAGCTACTTCTGTTTCTGACATAACTTCCCACAGTTTGTCAGCTAATCTCAATAATTCATCTAAGTCTTTGTGATTAGATCCGGTCAATGCTATATTGAGACTTTTGGGGAGCTTTCGTAGCCAAATTTTAGAGATTAATTCACTATCAACTGTGGTACCGGCCAACATGAGTAGTGCTCTATAGAATTGAGATGGTTTTTGGTCACCCATCTCGGTGCCAGACAGAATTTTGTCGAGCCTCTAGTCTCGCTCAGAGTGTGTCTATCGATTAATGTTCTTTTTAAACCTTCATATAAATTTGAAGACGGAGGTTTTTGAATAAAGTCAAGCACCGTTATGATTACCTCTTGAGGTAGAGCTGTAACTAGGTATTCGTACTTTGTTTTGTCAGTGGAAATTCCTTTTGATTGAAATTGAATTTCTGCATGGACGAACCATGCGTCTGGACAAGTTGTCCAAAATTGTGGCAATTTAACTGATGCCGCTTGAATTTCTGACCGCATTGGAGTGTCAAATGGATTGACGAAATCAGTCTGTAAATGTATAAGGGGACGATGGTCGCCTTCGCCAAAGTGAGCGAGAGGGTCAGAAGTTTGTGAAGGTATAGGTGTTTGCTAGGAACGGGTGGTGGTGTTGGTGACAGACTCATAATTTCCTAAAATGTATGCCTATTAGTGTATTTCCTAACTTGTGTTGCCCTAGTGCAGTGGAGTGCCTACGAATATGATACAATTGGTTTCTTACGTCCCGATTGTATAATATTCGTTAAAAAAGCTAAGTGTGTACCTCGTGAGAAACTAGAATAACAAGGCAACCTGAAAAAATTTTAATAAAATGTAACAAACAAAAAGGATTTACATAAATTGTCAAAAAAAATTTAACACAGTATACAAAAATATTTTTTTATGTAGAAAGAAAATTGTTGTTGCTGCTAATGTTGTTGTTGTTAATGTTGTTGTTGTTGCAGCTGCAAATGTTGTTGTTGTTGCTTTGGCTAGTGGAAGCGACGACTGATGAGGAACTTGAAGTGGAGGTGGCGTTGACGGGTATTTTTTTATGTATAAATTTAGTTGTATTAAGCGATTCTGGTAATTTTCCTCTTGATTTGGATCCTCACGAGTTCTTATTGGTGCACTTGCATTTGTTGTTGTAAGTCTGGCTGCTTGCTGACATGACATGAGAGTTGAGACTAATGCGTTCCTTGGACGAATGCGTAGAAGGCGACTTCCGTATGCAGCCAACTTTTTGCAAATGTTGTGCAAAAGTAGTATGATGGAAATTCGAGGACGGCAAGGTTGTTGATATATTAGGGAGAGCAGGTGCTACAGGCGTTGGCGATGGTAGCGAGGCCGGAGATGTTGGCGGACTCACTATTGTTTCCAAAAGCAGTTGCGTTTGCCAGAGCGACGGTGCTGGCAATGAAGTTTGATGCTGTTGTAACTGCGGCTGCTGTTTTTGCTATTTTGGACGCACAATGCCGATACTTGTAGTTGTTGGTTTTTGTAGTTCGCCTCCTGGCAGGATCGCCAGTATTTGGTGCACAACAAACTTTTTAATTTTGATTTATAATTTTTATTTTTTTTTAATATATTTTTTATAACTGTTTATTTGAAAATATTTTATTCAACTGAAATTTTCAAATGAAAATTTCTGATTGATACAGATATGAATATTTATACAAATGTTTTTATAATAACAAGTATTTATAACAAAGTGTAAATAAATTAACATAAGAATAATATAAATGTTAAGTTGAGGTAAGTAAGATGTAAATTAATAATCAACAATAGGTAAGTACAATGTAAGTAAAGAATCAACGAGAAGGTAAGTAAAATGTAAGTTGAAAATCAATGTAACAGAAGATAAGTAAAATGGAAGTTAGGAATTCAACTAATGTGGTGATGCAACTTAAAGTTATTGAGTCACCACATGCCACTGGTGGCGCATCTGCAGTAACTGCAACGTCCTTATTTTGTGACGTCTCTTCGCTTTGCAGATCATTTTCTTCATTCCCTTCAGCAACCAGAAGTGCCAGACTTACCTTCTGGCGTTGTTACAACTTTGTTCGTCAGCTGTTGCGATGATGCTACAATAGTTGTCGGCTCGTTGGTGATAGGCGTGGTGGGCATCACGGTGGCCGCTGGTTTCGATGCAGCGAGCGTTGTTTGGATTGCTTGCTGTTTACTGTAGAGCATCTGTTCGTTTGCCTGTTGGTTTTTCAACCTGATTTGTTGTCGAGCTTCTTCCAAATTCGTCATTTCTTCTTCAAATTCGTGTGTGGAAAGCGTCCATGGGAGCTTTTGCGTTGAGTGGCGGAACTTCAGGATCAATGCGTGGTACTGATGGCTTCGAAGTGGGTTCCGATTGCTGTGGCTTAGGTGGGCGGCAGGTACAGGGTGGCATCTGCTGTTTCTTGAGAGATGGGAGTAGTTGTGGGTAATTGCAATTCTCCAGCGCTCGTTTTTATCATGATGTCGGTGTAGCAGGCTTCTTAGCTCTTCGAGCGGTCGATCTTGGAGTGGGTGGCTGTTTTGGTGGTGCCGGCTCTTTTCGTGGCTCGCTGTGGGCTGCTTGTTTAGCTTCCTGCTGGTACTTTAGTTGGAGCTGCTGCCGTAATTCTTCAAACATTTGCATTCGACACTGAAGGGGGGTTATGCGGTTTCCTGCGACTCATTTTGGAGTTTCTAAGTCAACGACAGCTGCGGCTGCCTTCGGAGTAGGTTCCGATGGTCGTGCTAAAGGCGGACAACAGTTGCCGTATGATATCGGTGGTGATTTTGGTGTTGGTAGCGTTCTTATGGACGTGAAGAAGACTGGAGCTTGGGTTGGTTGTGGCGCTGCTGGGCTCGTAGGCGTTTTTTGTTTACCATGATTTGTCTGAGTGGGGCTGTTGTGATAATTGACCGCGCCTGCCCCTACTGTGGGTGCGGTCCGTAAGCGTTTCCCGAATTTCGTCGACAGCATTGGATGGTGCGGATATTTCGCTTGCCGCAGTCCCAATAGAACATGACTTTTCGGTTTGTGCATCGGTCAGAAGAATGACCCTCTTGAGCACACTGGCGGCAGGCGAGTGCGCTGATCCTGGTGTCCTGCTGTTGCCTCGGTGACTGGTACTGCTCTTCTCGTGGTCGGGCTGGGTACAAATATGGCTGTCGTTGGTTTGCTGGCGGTTGAGCACTTGCCGGTTGTTGAGTGCGCTTATTACTGATGCCTTCGAATTCGGCGGCTAGGTGGTGAGGTTGGTCGCTCTAGCGACGAAAAATCCCTGCGGCGTATGTAAGTTGGTACTCAGTACGCATGTTTCGGTACACTCGTTCCAACTCTTGTCCTGGCGTATAATCAAGATGGCGCATCATATTTTGGACGGCTAGGAGGTAGTCTTTTATTTTCTCCTGTGGCCGTTGAAATCGTCATCGCACATCGTCCTCCAATTGTTCTACGTACCGTGGTGGCAGGAAAAATCGCAGAAAGTCTGTCTTGAATTGTGACCATTCGTCCCATGGCTTTTTGTTGTTGCGGTACCAAATTGCCGCTTTGCCCCTTAACAGCTCGGGCATTGTGCGTGGTATGAAGTGTAACTGGATGCCATACACTTCGGCCCTTTTCTTCTATCTGCTCAACAAATCCGATGGGGTCTTGGTTGCCATCAAACTTGAGCGACCACTTCCTTACCTGGTCGATAACAGCGGGCTGGGCTGATCGGTAGATCGGACCTTCAGACTGAGGTGCCATATGGATGGTAAGTTGCTCAGATGCAGGTGTCCTCGATCGTTTGGCGTCTGCTGGAGTGTCGACGGTTATCCCGATCCCGGGAGATGTGGCTCGCGTATGCTTGGCCTCAAGTACTTGGAGCCGGTTTACAACTCCGTCTGGGTACGTGCCTTCATGCACGAATGCCGCAAATTTCTTGCGTTGCTCTTCGACGGTACCGGTGTCATCCAGGTTGAACTCCTTGTTGTAAGAGTTGAGTTCGTCCTTTCGAAAATGGTGAATCCAGGAAGTACGGATCATGTTATGGCGGTGAGACAGTTGATTTGCGTAATGACGATTGTGCTTCAGCAATTTAGTAAGACGGTTTCGGTGTGACGTTCGCCGGGTCTATGTGCTCGTTAGCGTCAAACAAGTTCGATTAGTTTGTGTGATGATTCGTGGTGTCGGTAAAATGAGTTGACGACCGTGAGTGAGCCTTGAGGCTGTTGCTGCTTTAGAGTTGGTTGTGCTCGTTTATCAAACAAGTCCGATGAATGCGTTTGTGTGGTAGAAGAAAAATGCTTTGGTGTGTTAAGATGGTTCTCGTTTTGTTTGAACCTCGTGTTCGGCGTGCCAGCGTGATAAATGTAGCGTACCGATTTTCCTATTTAGGTTTCTTTTGGTTAAATTTGATTTTACGAATGTTGGATGATGAGTTGTAGCATCCCGCTATCTTTTATTTTAATTTTTATTAAAGTTGATTAAATTCTTTGTATGATGAGGTGTAGCATCCCGCTATCTTTTATTTTAAATTTTGTTAAAGTTGATTAAAAACGTTGTGTGATGATTTGTAGAATCCCACTATCTTTTATTTATTTTGTTTTGTTAAAGTTGATTTTATGACCGTTTTGTTATACGTTGTATGATGATTTGTTTTCCCTTTGCTACAGTTGATTGTACTCGGGTGTGTCACACGAGTTCGATGAGTTGTAGTATGATGAGTTGTGGAGCGTTGTGCTCGCTACTGGTCCTCAGAATGCTGGAACCTTTTGTATTTCAGTGTCTTTGAGACAGATGATGAGGATCACGCATTTGGCCTTCGTTTTGTGTGAAGGCTGGTGGTCCTGGGTTTTCTTCTTGGACTCTGCTCGCGTAATGTTTGCTTACAGAGTCCTTGCTCGGGCGCCACTTGTAACGAACCTCGGGCATTACGTCGCTTTTCAGCCAGGGTATGCTCAGCGGCTGTCCAGAGGTTCTTCCAAGAAAGGTGAGGTTTCGGTAGTTGGTTCGCTCGCACTCCGTCTTTACGGGAGCACTCAAGGTCGCGGTACCCGGGATGCGTGCCTACCAGTCCACTTGATGCCGAAGAGAGCTGCCGATGACTTTGGTTGTGTTTAGTCAGCCTGTCTCGTTCGGTCTGTAGTTTTGATGGGTCTTAAAGGATAGGAATTAGGGGTTGTGATGGGTATTGATGGCCTCTTAGAGAATCACAATGAGGAAATAAACGGCGTCTCGAGAGATTTGGCAACAAGTTGCAATCTAGGACTTCGTTTATGCCCCTACTAGTATAAGGATTACGATTATAGGAAGTTTGGTTAGGGTGCCGTGCTCGTTTAGAACTGGGCGTGGCTGGAAACAGAGATCTCGAGAGATTTGGCAACGAAGTTGCAATCTAGGATCTCGTGTTTCTGCCCTAAGTTCAAGGAGGCGGGATTAAAGCGAGTTTGGTTGGGGTGCCGTGCTCGTATGAAGCTGGGCGTGGGTGAAAACGGAGGTCTCTAAAGATTTGGCAACGAATTGCAATCTAGGATCTCACGTTTTCTGCCCTACCAGTGGAATGGTATAAGTTGTGGAAGTTTGCCGTGCTCGTGTAGAACTGGCGTGGGTACAAACAGATATCTCGAGAGATTTGGCAACGAAGTTGCAATCTGGGATCTCGTGTTTGGTGCCCTGAATTCAAGGGAGCAGGATTTGGGCGTTGGGTATTCTAGAATGGCTTACCGTCGTGGTGTCGTCGTCCGTCCGACCAGCTAATCCATGCACTCTTCTCAGGGTTTCCTTTCATTTCCTTTCAACTGCTTAGTAAAATTCAAACATGTCCGTTTGGTTCGATGCCTCTCGCTAGAATGTTTATTTCAGTTTCTCAAAAATGACTAACTAGTGGCTGGCACCAGCGTCATACAATCTTATGCTACCTAGCTTATGAGATAACAATATGCATGTTTTGGTTGTCCGAGTGAGCAACCAACAAAAGTAATAATTCATGTCGGTGTGAATTCATGTTTTAACTTACTAGCTACGTTAGTGTGTGTGTTATTATTTTAAGGGGAAATCTCATGTCTCCCTTATATACTTAGAATAAGTGATACAGGGTGAGTATTTAATTTATTATCCTAAGTATTGAATCCTTATATAATATTTTAATATTACTTAAGTGATTTTATATGGTTATATTATAATACATATGTGGTGCTCTGTTACATCACCACATTGAGTAAATCTCTACATCCTATTTTACCTTTTGATACATTAATACTTACCTTTTCGTTACATTGATACTTACCTTTAGTTAGATTAATACTTACCTCTCCTGACGTTGATTTTTATCTTAACTTACATTCCACTTACCTTGATTTATCATTAATAACGTATTATATCATTTTAGCAATTATTGAAAATACTTACACTTGTCTATAAAAAACTTGTTATAAAAAAACATTTTGAATTGTATTCATTTCTTATATTTTCACAAATTTTCTTATATTTTCAAAATATCATTTTTAAAAATTATTTCCAAATAAAAAGTTCAGTAAAAAAATTGTCTTTAAAAAATAAAATTAATTTCAAATAAAGAAGTAAAAAAAAAACCTTCGCACCAAAACTGGCGATCCTGCACATCGAATCTCCGCAGATGAGGAGAGAGAGAGAGAAGCACACAAGAATTAATGCACTATAACGAAAATCACACATCATATGCAAAAAAAAAAACAACACCAACAAGCTATTATTACGAATACCGCCGATTTGAATAGTTTCCTACAACAACACCTAGAAGCAGTAGCGGCTTATTTGCCACAAATAATTCAATCAACCAGCAAAGTACTACCGAGAATGGAACTTCATCAAATGAAAATGCATTAAATACGATAATAGAGCAGCAATCTGGTCATATAAATGTTACACAACACAATCCGCCAGCAGCAGCAGCAGCAACATTAACATCAACAAATCGCTTAGTAAAACAACAACTACAGCATTAAGCAACAGCAACATCACCGACATGACCAACATTACCAATAGCAACAGCATCAGCAAGCAAAATTATAATAATCATATTCAAAGTCTGCAACAAACACAGCATCACCAGCAACAAGCACAACAACAACAGCGTTTATAACAACAACAACAAAAAGAGCAACAACAAAAATAACAGCAGCTAAAACAGCAATAATAAGAACAACAACATTTGCAACAGGAACAACAACAACATTGGCAGCAACAACAATTTTCTTTCAACATAAAAAATTGTATGCTATGCTAAAATTTTTTTTGGCATTTATAAAATTTTTTTCAGGTTACGTATCATTTTAGATTACCACGAGGCACACAACGGCTTCTAAAACGAACTTTAGACGATAGGGTCGTAAGAAACCTATCGTCTCACTTTCGTAGGCACTACACTACACTAGGGACATAGGTACACTAAAAAAAAAAAAAAGGGAAGAGTTAGGATTTTCAAGCTTACAAAAATAGTAGAAGCAAATCTAGTGGGAAGAATGCTACGAACACCCACACACACACCCCTTACTCCACACCCACCCCTTACTCCACACACCGGAGAGGGAGATAACACACCATTCATAGACTTTGAGACTAACCCTCTCACACCGCCAACACAAATACACACGGTTGCGGTAAAATTACCTACATTCTGGACGAGTTGTCCAGCCGCTTGGTTCGCACATGCGGAAATACAGTTCCAAGCGAAAGGAATCACAGTTGATAAGACTAAATACAAATACCTGGTAACATCGTTACCACAAAAAGTCATAGTCACTGTGCTAGACTTTATCCAAAAACCGCCAACACAAAACACATACGAAGGGCTTAAAAAGACATTGCTCGATAGATTTCCACTGAGCAAAAACAAGCGATTTGATAAAATCCTTTCGGATTCTGAGATGGGTGACCAAAGGCCATCTCAGTTCTATCGGTCACTTCTTAGCTAGTAGAGCTAGATCAACAGTTAGTGGCGATTTAATTTACAAATTATGGTTACGCAAGTTGCCAAAAAGTTTAAATATCGCCTTGACCGGGTCCGGACACAGAGAACTAGAGATACTCTTAAAACTAGCAGACGATGTATGGGAAGTCATGACTGGTAGTGAAATTTCTACCATGTCTAAAAAGCCAGTTTCCGGCTCAGAAAAAGTAATAGCGATTACCCAACGTTTCGCGGAGACCACGTCCAAAATTTTAGAAAACTTTAATAAGTTGACACTGGAGGTACAAGAACTGAGAAGTGAACGTTCTCGATCACAAAGCTCAAACTTTCAAAGGTATTCCAGACGTCGTTCATCTAGAAGAGAAGTGTCATAACAAAGACTGGCCAACTGGGTTTGTAGGTACCACTACAAATTTGGCAGAGCGACCAGACGATGCGAACAACCATGCGCGTATGTTCAAACGGCATCCACACCAAACCACAATACACCAAACACATTAAACTAAGAAACACCATCATTGCAACGGCTAATTATGGGAGTTCTATGACACTAACACGCCGTTTATTCATATTTGACAAGGACAATAACTTAAATTTCTTAATCGACAGTTGCGCTGAAGTTTCCGTATTGCGATTCTCCAAATTAAAAATTTATAAAAAATCTGATTTGACACTCCAAGCTGCTAATGGCACAGCAATATCGACTTACGGAAAAAAATTGTTAAACGTAAATTTAAAACTCAGACCAGAATTCCCTTTCACTTTCATATTAGCAGATATTACAAGACCTATCATTGGCGCAGAGTTTCTCACCAAATATGGACTTCTAATAGATCTAAAACACAGAAAACTCATTGACCCACTTACAAAATTATCCGTCAAACGCAATTTCGAGATATTCCGAAACACAATTACCAAAACTATTTACACTCGACGATAAATACACACAGTTACTCAAACAATTCCCTTCACTCTTCACAGAACCAGATTACACTGCACCAATCAAACACAATATAGTACACCACATAGTTACAGAAGGACAGTTACCATTCACACGACCACGACGTTTAGACCTATCAAAATTAAAAATCGCAAAACAAGAATTCGACTTTCTAGTCAAGTCAGGAATTTGAAGACCGTCTGAAAGATATTTCTGGCCGAATATGAATACACACGTTAACAAATGGGCACAAGAATGCGTTAGATGTCAACGCTCAAAAAAACCACAAGCACACGAACACAACACCACACAAAATTAGCATACCACACGGCCGTTTCGAATATATCCACGTTGATATAGTCGGTCCTTTGCCAATTTCAAAAGGGTATAGATACCTACTTACCGTAGTCGACGGGAACACTCGTTGGCCAGAAGCATATCCGCTGAAAGACACAAACACCGACACGATAGTCGACACTCTTCAAAGATAGTTTATTTCACGGTTTGGAGTTCCATTGAAGGTTACCTCTGATCGAGGAGCATAATTCACTTCCGCGACCTTTAACACATTTCTCAAAAATCTCGGTTGCCAACATATAACTACTTCGGCTTACCACCCACAAGCCAACGGCATGGTAGAGCGTTTTCACCGCCAGTTAAAGGTTTCCCTTATCGCGACAAACAACCAGACAAATTGGTTCACAGAGTTGCCACTAGTTCTTCTGGGCCTTAGATCCTCAGTCAAAGAAGACATCAAAGCGTCGCTATGATGGACCTTTCGAAGTAATCAACCGAAACCCAAAATACTTCACAATACTGAAAAATAACACACATACTACAGTTAGTTTAGACCGTTTAAAACCAGCATCAATTAATACAGACACAACAACTACAACACAATCTAAAAGAAAGGTAAATTTTAACTTACTCAGAAATACAAAACAATTCATTTGAGGAGGGGGAATAATGTGGTGCTCTGTTACATCACCACATAGAGTAAATCTCTACATCCTATTTTACCTTTTATTGCCTTAATACTTACCTTTTCGTTACATTGATACTTACCTTTAGTTACATTAATACTTACCTCTCCTGTAGTTGATTTTTATCTTAACTTACATTCCACTTACCTTGATTTATCATTAATAACGTATTATATCATTTTAGCAATTATTGAAAATACTTACACTTGTCTATAAAAAACTTGTTATAAAAAACATTTTAAATTGTATTCATTTATTATATTTTCAGAAATTTACATTTTGAAAATTTCAGTTTTAAAAATTATTTCCAAATAAAAAATTCTATAGAAAAAATTGTCTTTAAAAAATAAAATTAATTTCAAATAAAGAAGTAAAAAAAAACTTCGCACCAAACATACATGTTTAAATGAATAAAAGAAAACTATATAAATTAAATATTGTTAGCTTTAAGTGTATAATATACTTAGTTTGTATTGGAAAATAAAGAATGATTATGAAACTATATATGTTTTGTTGGGACTGTACCTGGATGGTAGTCAACTATATTATGCGGCAGGGGTTTGATGCAGCTGTCGTTGTGTTTGTCTGTGTTGGGGCGTTCCGTTGTTATCGTTGCAAAGGCTCTGTTTTTGTTGTTCTTTAACTTGAAGCTATTGGCTTATGCTGCAGCTTGTTGTTGTTGTTTTTACCACTGAGTCGTGCCGTGGCTGTTGTTTGGTGCTGTAGGAGCTGTTGTTGATGTGGTTGTTGTTGTCGCATATTAGTGAGCTGCTGGCTCGTGATATTATTATGAGTTTTACGTAGTCCAGGGGCGCTGCCAAGGGCGTCCCTTTTAGCCTTTATGTGAAGCTAGAGCCCAATGCCTGGTTTATTGTTGCAGGGCCGGTTCTGCTGGGGCTGCTTGCATTGAGGGCCGGTTGCGGTGGGGCCACTTGTTGCAAGGCCGATTTTCATGAGGCCGTTTATGGTAAGTGCCGGTTGAGTGAGGCTGCATAGCTGAAGGCTAAATGTGAGGGCCGGTTTTGACCCTCGTCAAAAGGGGTATTTACAGTATCTAGATTGACTATTCCTTTTTTTTTTCTAAATGGTTTACTTGGAAGAGCGTCACACATAAACACCCCTCTAAAATGTGGAATATCTTTAGCATATTTCCTCAGATCTACATCAGAAAGAGCTCTTTTAGGTAGCTGCATTAAAAATTTTGCTTATAAGGTTTTAAATAAAGTCAAAATCCTTTTTTATATGGTTTTAGGAACATGCCTTTCCCCATTGCAATAGTTTAAATTTTACTGTTATGACGTTTTGCCTCAGCCAGCTGCTCCTTTCCATTTTTAACTGCATTTATTGCTTTTGTAATGCCAGATACTCCACCAGTTAGACCGCCAAGTGCACCAAGCTCAGCAAATATAGGTGCAAGTGGGAGAAAACCTCCAGATTTAGGTAGTGGTATTACTCGAGGTGTTTTTATTAGAGATTTTTTTCCTTTGAATATATTATTCACAACTTTTCGAGAAATTTTAACAGCATTAGTTTTTAGTTTTCTTTATTTTTATTTTAGCACTTTTCAATGCATGTTCAAACAGTTGATGATCATTTATTTGAGATCTCTTAGTTTTACTAGCGTCACCCATATCAAATTTTGTTTTCGCTTTCATTGCGTTAGAAACAAGCCAAGCGTTTGTTTTTCAGCAAGACTACTATCAGTAGCGTTAACTCTTTGCCAAGACTTTTCAGTTAAGATTTTGTCGGCAATATGTCTTTTTTCCAAATCTTTTTTGTTGGAGTATGTTATATCGTGTTGTCTACAAGCTGCATCTAAAGGGTTTATTCCATGGTGTTCTCTAGCTAAACGTTTTTTTAATTTTGTACCAGGTCCACAAAATTGATAAACAGGTAAATGAAGTTCAAATGGAAGTTCATTGATGATTTTATTTAGAATACCTTTCTCAATGAAGGATGGTTGACGACTGATTATCTTTTTATAAATGATTGCCATAGAAATTTATACTTTTAAAATTAAAGGGTGACGTTAAAGTGGATGAAAACCCACAAAATACCCTGTTTATATATGCTATCATATCAGTATCAGTAGCTGTAGCTGTAGCAGTAGCAGTAGCAGTAGCAGTAGCAGTAGCAGTAGCAGTAGCAGTAGCAGTATCAGTATCAGTATCAGTATCAGTATCAGTATCAGTATCAGTATTAGTATTAGTAGCTGTAGCAGTATCAGTATCAGTAGCAGTAGCAGTAGCAGTAGCAGTAGCAGTAGCAGTAGCAGTATCAGTATCAGTATCAGTAGCTGTAGCTGTAGCTGTAGCAGTATCAGTAGCTGTAGCAGTATCAGTAGCTGTAGCAGTATCAGTAGCTGTAGCAGTATCAGTAGCAGTAACAGTAGCAGTATGTTTGAATATGTATATCTGCAACAAAAAATCAGACTCCGAAATGAAATAATCTTTTATGAAACTAAAACAAATAAAAATAGTTTTATGTTTTTTATTATCTTTATATTCATTTATTCCAAGCAAATGTTTTAGTTAAAAATTGTAGGATTAGTAGGTTTACTTCGTATCTATTTTTTTTAATTATTATTATTATTGCCGTACATAATTTTTATTTCTTTTAAAGTTTTGATAATATAAATTTAAAATTTTCTTATCGTTTAACTAAAGGTTACTCTTATCAAAAAGGTTAATAAACTATTTTAACGTGTTATTAATTTTTTTATATAATGAGAAATTATTTGATATAGGTAAATTATTCTTCTTATTTCACTTGTCAGGGGGGAGTATTCGACTAAACGATCGTGGATTATCAAACAGTAGGCTGAAGTTTTATCTGGAATCGATTTGTTTGCTTCGGTATCAAATTCAATTCGTATATCAATAGGTTCAACTTTAACTGCTTCATTTTGATGTGTTACATCAACAACAATAAGTGGTGCAATAGCTTTATATCTAAAGACATCTAGCAATGGTTGAGGTTCCCGCATATAATAACTTTTCTGAATTTTCGCATACATATCATATAGAACAGCATACTGTCCCATTTCAAAGCGACTATTTAAATCAGTAAAGGGATATGAATCAGAGTTTAAATATACTTTTAAATTAGATATATTACAATGATCAAAAGTGTTTCCTTGCTCTTTGCTCTTCTCAATTTGTAAACCAATTATGAGAAATCTAGGTCTTTCATTTTGCGAAGCCAGTTTTACTTTTCATAAGACCTTTGTACTTTTTGGTAGCATAGGATTTATGTGACAGTCCCAACTTTTAAAAGGAATTAAAATAGGATCTTTGTTGCTTATTATCTTGTACATTTCCAATTTCGCAAAGTCCGATAGTTGTATGTGAGGCATTTTCCATATTACATCGAGTATTGTAAAATTTAATTCTTCTGTTGCATTAGTAGGATGATATGATCTATCATTAGATGAAGCACGTTGGAGGATAAGCTCATGCTTTGAATTTAATATTATTTTAGTATAATCTTCGGCAAAACCGATCAACATTTTCAGCGGTACACAGCAACTAAAGTGAGTTTTTTCCAATGTGAAATTTTCTTGAAGGCACCAACCAGCGTTTTTTAATGAATTGCTTTCAGCTTCATTCAATGATACAAAATTTTTCATGGTGGATGAAATTCCAAGATTACGAGTATGATCAACTTCAAAACCATTAATTTCATACCGAATTTCATCAAAAAGATATGAAACAAAGTTGTTTTTAAATTTCACTCCTGTTGCTCCCACATCTTTCCCTCCTTCATGTTTAGCTATAAAGCCATGAATATAAATCATACCCTCACTTGGTAGGACAAAAAGATCCTGATTTTGAATTGGTATACGAATCTCATCATTATTGTTGAATGATTTTAAATATGGAGAGTAGCTATGATGTTCCCTCTTTATAATACTCTCATCATACATTGGTTTTTGAAGGACATTTAATATTTCGTTCATTATTGAACATGAAATCCCAAGGATTTTAAATATTCTATGTTAGATGTTGTCAACGGTTTCTTTTTTGTATGTACTCGATCGAGTGTTGTCTAGAATACAAGTCCTTTTTCAATTACGCTTTTATTATTCTTAGTGTAGATTATCATTTTCTTACTCGGGTTTAAAATGAAGTCTTATAGAAATTTTTTCTCCTCGAAAATTGATAAGATTACCGTCTTTATTTAAGACTCTTATGGCTATGTTGTTTATTTCTTGACAGTTGACAGGTAAGTAAATGACCTTTCGAGGCTTCTCATTTATTTTATATCCAGGTGAGACATCGAGAGGAAATTCATGAATAGTATGTACTGAAGTGTTATTAATATATGACCCAGTTGTTAAATTACATTCAATTCGTATTGTGTTAACATTCGTAATATTCAAAGGTAAATCAGATTCAAATCGCACACCCTCATCAGAATAATCCTCATGTGATGATTCATTTACTCGCAACAACCTTTTGCTAAATCCAAGTAGCTGTCCTATACTATTTGGTTTCGAAAAATCTATATCTACGGATGTTGCAATTTCAGTTTTAAGAATGTTGTTGTTGGATTCAATTACAAGGGAAATCGGTTTTATTAATATCCTTTATAGATGACTCCAAGGAAAAAGCAATATCTTCGAGTTCATAGATTGTTTTGTACATCTACATTGGGTATAGAATTAAATGTTACAAAGTCAATAAGTCCACAAACATATTTTCCGCTCAATTCAATTGGTGGAAAATATTTTCCTATCAGTGTTGATGAGGTACCGCTTAAAGATATTGTTATTGACATTACGAGTATTTGTTATAAACTGATGGTCGGTGTTTAGTTGATATGATTTAAGTATTAAATAACAACTATAATATATTTAAAAGTTTATATTTTTTCTTTATTAATATTAAAAGTTAAATACTTTCTTAAGAGTAATACATTTTTTTACACATAAAGAAGTTTTCTTATGATAACAGAAATTATTTATTGATTTATTATTTTTATATAAAGTTTTTTCGTGAAATATCTATATAATATTTTGTTATTGAACTTCATTTCTATTAATCCAAGAATTATGATGATTTGAAAATCCTAGCCATTTAACGTAAACTTGATGTCCCTTGGTTTTAATAACTTTTTCAATCAAGTATGTATTGGGAAAATGTGTCTTTAATACTTCATGTTCATACAATCCACCAATGATCGGGATCCCTTGATAGTCTTCCAATAAATAAGTTACAGGGTTTGAGTTCTGTATAGTTCGAATTTTATGAATTTCAGTTGTCCAATTTGGAGTATATCCTTTTGCAAAAATATGCTTATATTTGAAAATTTTTGGATGATTATAAGCTTGTTTTAGTACAGATCGTTCGTTTTCTATATTAACAGACTTTGGCATCATTTCAATGGTTCTGTGCTTTTTGCTATTATATTGATTAATTAAATCCTTACATATACTAATCCATTGGTAATTTCCTTGTAAACTAAACCTTTTTCACATCATTCCTTTTAAAGTTCTATTAAATCGTTCCACAATAGATGCTTTCATGATGCTATATGTAGAATAGTTTTTGATATTATGGTTTTTCATCAGGTTTTGGAATGTTTTATCATAAAACTCTTTGCCATTATCGGTTTGTAAGTTCTTTGGTATTCTCTTTAGTATAAAAATTGATTTCATAGCATTGGTAATATCCGCACTTCCTTTTGACTTTACAGGAACAGCCCAAGCAAACTTGGAAAATGTATCTATTACTGTTAAAATAAACCGATAACCTTTGTTATGTTTTGAATAAACACCCATTTCAACAAGATCTGCCTGCCAAAGATCGTCTATTCCCTTGGTTACTACTCGTCGTCTGATAAAATTTCTGCGTGCTTGCTTATGCAGCTCTTGAACCAATTCTTGTCTTTCCATCTCTAGTGTCTTCTTAGATTTCATTTAATTAAGTGTTGCTAATATAGGATTAAAATCAACACGATTTATATTTCTATGTTCAAATGTTTCGTAATCATCTTTGTTCTCGTTATAATAGTTTCATTAAGACGTTTTTCAGCTGCATTAAATTTATAATTTAATAACGATCTTTCTTCTTTTAGCGATTGATTTAGATTATTTTGTAAGGTACTCTGATCTTGTATCAATTTACTTAAGAGAGTTTCTAAATCTATAAGTTTTTCTGTATGCAATACGTTTTGTTGTTGTATTGATGTAATTAAGCGAGTTTTTAAATCTATAAGTTTTTCTGTAAGGAATACGTTTTGTTGTGTTATTAATTCGTGAAAACGATCCTCCACTTCCTTAATTCTTTCTATATACAATGTATTAATTTGTTTCTTTATTTCTTCAAAAAAACTTTTCATATAAATTTTATTTACAGCATCGTTTTCCAATATAGGATTAGCAATATTTTTTATTCTCCGCAAGTTGAAGTTGAAATTACGATCACTATCCAAAAGAATCTTGGTGTGTATGTTTTGATATCTTTCAGAGGTACCGATATAATGACCAAACTTATCGATAGGCATTTGATGAATACTGATTGTTTTATATTTGTACAGCATATTTATACAATAATCTTTGCTTCTCTCAATTCTTCAATAATTGAAGATGAAATCAAAAGACGTAATCTATCAACCCAATATATATAATTCGGTTTTTTTGTATTCAGCTTCATCAAACCTTTGCCCCTATGAATATTTTGTTCTTTGAATATTTTTCTTATAATCGTTGTATATTTTTTTGAGCGATTTTCTTTAAGCTGTCCGTTGGCGTTGTAATTTCTTCTATGAGCATTAGTCATCTCTAATATTTTTTTATAAGCATTTAAATCCATTTCATTAAAACTGTTTGGTTTCTTATAAACTAATAGTTTATATAATCCTGATGAGAAAGGCCATTGCGAGTTACCTACATTTATATTGCTCAAATCAAATGTGAGGGATTCATTACCCAATCTCCATATTTGATTTTTATCCTTATGAGAACCGTACGTTTTATCAAATTTATTTAAATTGACCTGCGATAAATCAAATTGAATACTCTGGTTTGGATTAATGGTGATGTCATCATCATCATTTTCCATATCATAATCAACATTATCAACATTATCTTCATCATTACCATTTTCCATATCAATATCAACATTATTATCATCATTTTCAACATCAAATGATTTAAACGCGGATAAACTTTTATCGATTTCCATACTATCAAAGCTTGGAGAAAATTTAGTATAATCATGCCTGTACTTTTCAAATGGTGTGCTAGTAGAAACTTTATTATCCTTAAAAGAGTTATCTGAATATTTTTCAGTTTTTAATATTGTATTATTATTAGTCGATTGAAGTATTTTTTTTAATGGGTTTGTTTTTGATTTAAAAGTCTTTTCTAATAGCTTGTCATTTGCAACTACTCCGAGCTGAAGACTTTTATAATTCTTTTTCAAAATATTTCGAGTCTTAATCAGATTTTTAACTAAATTTTCATTCATTTTGATAGCCAAAACAGAAAAAAGGTAAACAGACCAGAGTAAAAAATTTAGTATATATCAGTCTTAGCTGATAGTAATACACCGTAGTATTGAATAGTTTGGTTGTTGGCTATTTAATAATGCAGGCCAGTTTTTGCAGTTAGCTGTTTAATAGTACAGATCAGTTTAGTAAAATTTGATGTACTAATTTTAAAATAGCAATACTGTTTCTTTTATAAACTTATAAATAAGTCAAATCCTTTCCTATAGCGACCATTATTAATGGGGTCATCTTTATTAATTACTAGAAAGCCATATTTTTGTTTCCAACATATTGAACATAACTCGTGAAATGTATTAAGGGGTCGTCCATAAACTACTTTACCAATTTAGGGGTGGGGAGGGGTTTTGAAATGCACTACGATAAGTAACGGTAGGGGGGGGAGGTGTTTAGATATTATAACGTTACTAAAACTTAAAAAAATCGACGAAAAACCTCTAATTAATAACACAATCATTTCAAAAATTTTTAACCTTACATGCTTATGTTTGATCGTCTAAATTGATGGTTAACTTTTGTTTCAATGATTTCTTCCACCACCTTTTCCCTCGACACAGGAACCTTTTGGTATTCCTTCACCATCTCAGCACACGTCTGAAAAAATTGGGTCTTTGCTTTTGCGACAGGCTTTGACGTTAAGGCCTGAATGTTCTTCATCAAAGGAGATACCGTATGGCATGTACTGTCCTTCTCAGAAAGAAGAAATCGGTTCAAGGTCGTGTCCTACCTGCGTCTTGTATTTGTATGTCAACGACCAGGTGAATTTCTTTGCGTTAGAAATGAGGATTCACCTGAATGGGTCGACCCCTTAAAGACATATCAGACCCAACATGATCATTATGAGACTTGCAGGATTGCAGTCAGGTCCAAAGAGGAAGCCTTTCAGAATTGGCGTTCTAATAAGAATACTGATACTAAAAGACTTCGCATCGAGGCAAGCATTCGCTGTAATGCAATTTTAAAACGCGAAAAGTTTCTGCACGAAGCTCGCATTCGAGAACAGGCTCTTCTCTGCCCCAAAGGGAGCAATAATTTTTGGTCATTTGTTAAAAGAGTTAAGAACCAGACATCGTCATCGATTCCAGCTCTTTTAAAAGATGACCAAATCTTCACTGACTCGGCTGATAAAGCGAACCTATTGGCTAGATTGTTTGCACAAAATTCCACTCTCTCGGATAGCAATCAGCTACTGCCCTTTTTTGCGGCAATGCAATTGCTGCAATGCAGGAGATATACTTTCGAACGAGAGCAGTTAAAAGGGTCCTTACAAATCTCAACGTTAACAAAGCCTCTGGTCCTGACGGCATACCGCCAATTGTGCTTAAAATGTGTGCTTCTTCGCTGGCTCGGCCTTTGCGCAACCTTTTCAATATCTCCTACAGAGCAGGAGTATTTCCATCTTGTTGGAAGGTGGCAAATGTCCAGCCAGTGCCTAAAAAGGGTGATGCCACGAACCCTGCAAACTACCGACCCATTGCGATATGCTCGACGCTTTCCAAAGTTATGGAGAGCGTAATAAACTTCAACGTTGTGAACTATCTGGAGCGCAACCAACTGCTCAGTGACCGTCAATATGGTTTCCGTAGGGCTCGCTCTACTGGTGATCTTATGGCGTTCTTAACCGAAGAATGGAATAGATGCGTTCACTTTTTCGGCGAGAGCAGGGTTGTTGCTCTGGATATTTCTAAAGCGTTCGACCGAGTGTGACATAAAGCGCTCGTGTCAAAACTTGTTGCACATGGTTTTGGTGGTAAATTTGCTCGATGGATCACGTGTTTCCTCAAGGACAGAACGATTCAAGTCGTAGTTGACGGTATTTCGTCCGAGGAGCAGGCCATTAACGCAGGAGTACCGCAGGGTTCAGTTATATCGCCAACCTTGTTTCTGGTTTTTATCAACGACCTCCTGTCGTTGACGCATAACCCAATTCATTCGTTTGCGGACGACAGCAGCATTTGTCATTCATATTCATTAAAAAAACGCCCAAGCTCTATGGAGATTGAGAGAAAAAGGCAAAATGTGAATGACACACTCCTAAATGATCTACAAAAAATCTCCGAGTGGGGTCTTGCTAATAGAGTAGATTTCAATGCAAGCAAGACTCAGTGCTGCCTGTTAACCCACAAGCGGATGGATTGCCCCTTAACACCCCTCAATATGAATGGTGTGGATCTTGTGGAATCAGCCGCTCTTGACGTTCTGGGCATATCGATCAGATTTGATCTTCGTTGGAATGATCATATTTTCGATGTGTCGAAAGAAGCGGGCAAGTGCCTGGGTTTTTTAAAACGGTGCAAAAAATATTTCACCTCAGCTGATCTTAACATGATCTACACCTCATATATTAGGCCGAAAATGGAGTACAATTCGCACATTTGAGCAGGGGCTTCAAGATCTTATTTGGAGCTTCTGGACCTAATTCAACGTCGTGCGATATATTTGATAGGGGATGAAAGTGTTTCATCCTCTCTCAACTCTCTTGGGCATCGACGCAGTGTTGGTTGCCTAAGCCTTCTGTATAGGTATTACCATGGGAAGTGTTCAAGGGAGATACATGGCCTGACGCCACCAGCTCGTGTGTTTCCCATGTCCACTCGGGCAGCTGTCCAAGCCCACCCCTTTACCATTGCATCGATGCCCAATAGAACCTCGCATTACCGTGATAATTCGTTCTTTAGTCGCACAGTTAAGTTGTGGAATAGTCTCCCTGCGAGCGTGTTTTCCGGCAGTTTTGAGCTGTGCAAGTTTAAAATAAATATTCACCGACACTACTCCATCTATCCACCCTCCAACTAACTATCACCCATCTTCCGAATCAACACAATGCTTACGCATTTATAAGGGGCATCCCCTGAGCGTTGGTTCAGTCTATAAAAAAAAATTATAAATGTGTTTAATATTCATTTCATCTTGTTTAAACATTATAATAATATTAGAATTATCACGAATCAGGTGTTTTGGGATACGTGTGTAAGTTTGACATAAGTAAAAACTATCAACGTCTTTATGACGCCCCATGCAGAAGTAAGATCGTATATGATTTTGTTTCTCGCAAGCTACATCATCGAATATAAATATTGAGTTTGGTTGTGCTTCGTTTGGATATATGACGTCATCATTATTGGAAAATGGTGAAAATTTTATCTCCTTAATAGGTTTTATTAGCCGCTCCAAGTATTTATATTAAGGCTGCTTTGCTGACTTTGAGTATAAGTAAATATTTTTAAATTTCAATCCATTAGGACTTTCAATAAGACTTATCTTTACATTAGTTTTTCCACAATTTGAAGGTCCAACAATAAGTCCGCGAATAGAGTTCGGTAGCAATGAACTGTGTCGTATTCCATTTGATATATTTAGCTTTGAATCAACATTCTTTACGGTAAACGATTAATGTTGTGTGACGAGGCAAAACAGGCGCCAGTTTTGCCGCACATGTCACTGTCATAAGCGAACACGACAACAAAACAATAAAACTAAACAGCAACAATAATATGAAGACAACCAGAACATCAAAACGAAACAACAACATGAATACAATCAACAGCAACAATCACTACATACATACATTTCACAATATACGTATTTTCTTTTATTTTAAATAATTTTAATATATATAAGATGAATTAATTTTATTGTTAAGTTCTTGAAGCAACAAATGAATTTCTTATTTACTTTATTTATTTCAAATATAAATTACTTTAAATTATATTAAATTGCATAAAATAAGACAAATACTATATAATTCTAATTTTGAACAACGCACCCTGTGCCAACATAAATGTTTAAGAGTTATTTGTATATAAGGCATGAGCAACATTTGATTAAGCGCCAACGGGACCGCGAGTACTTCGATGGGTGACCAGCAACACTACTGAGCGGTGTCAACATGTTACCAAAAACATGAGTACGAATAGCTAACAGCGAAACAGTCAAGCTACCAACAATTAGCAACATTTGATTAAGCGCCAACGGGACCGCGAGTACTTCGATGGGTGACCAGCAACACGATAAGCATGTTTCCAAGAAAAACCACTGAGCGGTATCAACATATCGACGAGAGCATGAGTAGCAGAGCATGGCAACACCAATGAGCGGTGTCAACATGTTAACGGAGACATGAGTATAACTAACTAACAGCAATGCTGCTACGTTAGCAAAGGTATGCAATAAATTTGATGATGAGAAGACAGTCAGTTGCTGACAGACAGTTGAGCCGTGCGGTTGAGCCTACAGAGGAGTAGCTGACAGACAGTTGAATCGAGCGGTTGAGTGCACTGCAGTTGCTGACAGACAAGTGAGCCGAGCGATTGAGGTTACGGGAGTTGTTGACGAACCACCAAAGCGAGCGGAAGTACAAAAGGGAGTAGCTGCCGAACCATATCAAGATAGAGGATATAGAGGAAGACACACTGAAGTAAGATTGTGTTAAAGTGATTGAGTTATTTAGACAAGTGGCGAGGATAACAGGCGAGACAAAGACTGAGGACGAACCTTACTCCTCGCGTCAGCTCGCAAGGGACAACTGGTTTTAGCTTTGGAGGCGCAGCGTCAGCTCGCAAGGGACAACTGGTTTAGCTTTGGAGGCGCAGCGTCAGCTCGCAAGGGACAACTGGTTTTAGCTTTGGAGGCGCAGCGTCAGCTCGCAAGGGACAACTGGTTTTAGCTTTGGAGGCGCAGCGTCAGCTCGCAAGGGACGACTGGTTTAGCTTTGGAGGCGCAGCGTCAGCTCGCAAGGGACAATTGGTTTAGCTTTGGAGGCATAGCGTCAGCTCGCAAGGGACAACTGGTTATAGCTTTGGAGGCGCAGCGTCAGCTCGCAAGGGACAACGGGTGTCAGTTTAGTGAGGCATAGCGTCAGCTCGCAAGGGACAACTGGTTATAGCTTTGGAGGCGCAGCGTCAGCTCGCAAGGGACAACGGGTGTCAGTTTCGTGAGGCGTAGCGTCAGTTCTCAAGGGGCATCATCCTAGCTGGGAGCGCAGCATCAGAGCGTAAGAGGAAGAGTAGTACTAGTAACGCACCGGCTGAACAGAAAGGACTGTAACCAAGACGCCAGAGTTTCCGCCCACTCAGCACGTCAACGCCCATAAAAATTAATCACCACCAAATTGCTCACTATATATCGCCTTACTATTATTATTACTTAGTTTATACGTAAAATTGTAAGAAATCAAACTTAAAACGTTAAATAAAAGCTTTACTTGGAAGAACCTGAAACAAATAAATCTAATTTTTGTGACGAATCCTGGACACGACTGAGAATACCTCAGCTATAGAGCCGGAAGACCGGCAGCTTCGTTACATGGCGCCCGAACAGGGACCCTTCCAAATATAGTAAAGTGAGCAATTGTGCAGTGATTTAAAAGTGGTCGACTGGCACACCGAAAAAAAAAGATAACAGCAACATAGATTGTGATAAGCAAACAGAAAAAAAAGGATTTTTTGCAACGTTGGAGAAGTGTATTAGAAGAATAATCTAAATTGTCAAGAAAAGGAAAAAACCCAGAAAAGACGATAACAGAAGAATTTGCAGAACTTACGAGAATCAAAGAAATTCATCATGGTTAAGACCACGTGGGTGTACTCGCTTCGACGGGAAGATCTCTTGAGCTACGCTGAGGAATTTAAATTTGATGCAGAAGGCTCGGTAGAAGAGCTGCGGAAACGGTTCGCAGCCCAGATCAATGAAAATAGTTACGAACCGGAGCAGGAGGAACGGTTGGCCGAACTGGAGGTCAAACACCGCCGAGGGTGTTCACCGGCGCCAGTAACATCTAACGAGACAAATAAAACGCCAGCCATAACGATAACGAAATCTTTCCAAGAAGCGCAAGGCACACATAGAGAGACGAAAGAGGAAGAAGCAAGGGCAGCCGGGATGTCGAACTACCAGACGTGGCCACAACCATATGCTGACGCCCAGAGAGGTGGGCTACGCCCGTCATTTTACAGCGACACCATAGATCGAGTGAAGAAGTGGTCTGTGAGTTTCAACGGGACGGAAGACGCTCTAGCCTTCATTGAGCGAGTCGAGGAGCTGGTGGAGGTTTATGATCTGAATATAGATTTGTTGCCACGGTGCATGCCTGAGTTGCTATACAAACAAGCACTCCACTGGTACCGCAACAATAACGCACACTGGAACAACTGGCAGAACTTCAAGACCGACTTTCTGGAATTCTTCTTGCCAGCTAGATTTTTAGAGCGGCTGGAAGACGAAATACGCCGCCGGCAACAATTTGCAGGCGAGAAATTTAAAGACTTCGTCATAGCCATCCAGAATCTGATGCGGCATGGTAATCTCAACAAGGAGCAACAATTAGAGCGGATCTATAGGATTAGCTGCCACGAGCTTCAATTATATGTGAAGAGAAGTGAGTTCTCAAGCCTAGGGGAGCTTATAAATTTGGCAGGCGACTTCGAAGACTTGAAGCGATCGAACAACAACCACCATCATTCAGAGGTTCAGATGAGAGAGGCAGGTAGCCGGCAGTCGACACAAGTCTCATACATCGATCCACGCACAGCTTGCCGACGCTGCGGACAGAACGGTCATTTAGCGCGCAACTGCCGAAACCAAGGTGTAAGTTTCTGCTGGGAATGTGAAAAAATAAATATTCGGACTTACGACTGCTGCCGTCGAAGACAGGGAAACGACGGAAGGCCCCCTCTACGTCGAGGAGAGTGGAGGCCCAATTTTGTGGAGTCTCGACAGAATTAGACGGTCTTCGAGCAGAAGAGGGCCGCATAGTGGCCACAGTAGCACTCGATGACGTCTGGATGGAGGCTACTTTGGACACAGGGGCGACAAGGAACTTCATCAGCCAATATTATGCAGAAAGCTGCGGACTACGTTAAAAATCAGGCCTACCAAAACGCAGATTAGTTTGGCTGATGGAAGCAGACAAGAAGTTACAGAGGCGTTAGAAGCGGAAGTATCCCTGGGTGAGAACTATGTGCGGTTGGCGATACTCATCCTTCCTGAAGTGTTGGACGATTTGAACCTTGGGATGGATTTTCTGTACGGCATCGGGACATCAATACGATGTGGGGATTTTTCCCTAGATCTGCCAAGAGTACCAAGGGCACAGGAGCACACAAAAGTCTTGAATTGCGTCGCAGCAGCACCTGCGTCATCAACTGCCGTCGCAGCAGCACCTGCGTCATCAACTGCCGTGGCAGCCGCACCTGCGTCATCAACTGCCGTCGCAGCAGCACCTGCGTCATCAACTGCCGTCGCAGTCGCACCTGCGTCATCAACCGCCGTCGCAGCAGCACCTGCGTCATCAACTGCCGTCGCAGCCGCACCTGCATCATCAACTGCCGTCGCAGCAGCACCTGCGTCATCAACTGCCGTCGCAGCAGCACCTGCGTCATCAACTGCCGTCGCAGCAGCACCTGCGTCATCAACTGCCGTCGCAGCAGCACCTGCGTCATCAACTGCCGTCGCAGCCGCACCTGCGTCATCAACTGCCGTCGCAGCAGCACCTGCGTCATCAACTGCCGCCGCAGCAGCACCTGTGTCATCAACTGCCGAAGAAAGCGTTACCACAAGGAAAGAAGTCAACAGGAAAAGAACAAGAAGAGGTCGCAGAGAAAATAAGTCGAAAGCCGCAAAAGTCGCAGCGGCACCTGCGTCATCAACTGCCGTCGCAGCAGCACCTGCAGTACCAACTGTGAGACTAAAGTCAGCTACACCTGCACTAAAAATTGTGCAACAAAGTAATATCGCACAACACACGAAAATTAAACCAGACATTGAAAATTTTGAAGTTAAAACCTTTTTGGAGAAAGAGCTGAAAAGTTTTGAGGCAATCCAGGGAGTTTCGAATATCGCCATGCACCGCATCGTGATGCGCGACGAAAGTCCAATCAAGCAGAGATATTTTCCCAAAAATCCAGCCATGCAACGTATAATCGACACCGAAATAGATGAGTTGCTCGAGAAAAGGTGTATAGAGCCTTCGCGAAGCCCTCACAGCGCACCCATAGTGCTAGTAAAGAAAAAAACTGGACAATGGCGGTTATGCGTGGACTACCGCCAGTTGAATGCGAGGTCTATACCAGACGCTTACCCCCTCCCGAGAATCAATCACATTTTGGATAGGCTCAAAAATTCAAAGTTTATAAGCAGCATCGATTTAAAGAACGGGTATTGGCAGATACCCATGGAGGAAAACAGCAAGCAATACACGGCATTTACCGTTCCGGGTCGAGGACTTTATCAATGGCGCGTGATGCCATTTGGACTCCATTCCGCACCGGCCACCTTCCAGCGGGCCTTAGACACAGTCATTGGAACAGACATGGAACCACACGCATTTGCTTATCTTGACGATATAGTCGTCACCGGGACTACGTTGGAGCAACATATGGAAAACCTGAGGGAAGTATTTCGTCGACTGAAAGAAGCCAATCTGCGCATCAACCCAGAGAAGTGCGAGTTTTTTAAGAAGAAAATAAAATATCTCGGCCACGTGGTTAGTGAAGAAGGCATCCACACGGACCCAGATAAGATTGTAGCCATAAAAGAATTGAGGCCCCCCGAAAACGTTCGCGAGTTACGAAGATGTCTCGGCATCGCCTCGTGGTACCGACGGTTCGTACCAGAGTTCTCCAAAGTCGTTCATCCGCTTACCGCATTACTACGAAAAGGGAAGCATTTCAAGTGGGGAGCTGAGCAGCAAGCAGCGTTTGATGATCTAAAGAAAAGACTCACAGAGGCACCTGTCCTCGGATGCCCAGATTTTAATCAAAAATTTACTCTTCAGACCGACGCCTGCGATTATGGCTTAGGAGCTGTCCTCACGCAGAATATAGATGGTACAGAGAGAGTTATCGCATACGCAAGTCGCCACTTAAACAAAGCCGAAGTGAACTACTCAGCGACAGAAAAGGAGTGCCTAGCAATTGTGTGGGCGATACGCAAAATGAGACCTTATCTGGAAGGCTATGCATTTACTGTCATAACCGATCATCTCTCACTCAAATGGATGAACTCTATCGAGAGCCCGTCAGGTCGAATAGCGCGATGGACACTTGAATTGCAGCAATACACATATGATGTAAAGTATCGGAAGGGTACACAGAATGTTGTCGCCGACGCTCTTTCTAGACAACCCCTTGAGGCTACTTGCAGCTGCGCTGTAGAACAAAGTGATCAGAAGAAATGTGCATGGTACGAACGACGCATAAACGAAGTCAAGACAAGTCCGGACCAACACCCAGAGTACATTGTTGAAAACGGAAAATTGTACCGCCATTTTCCCCGAACGGTTGGTGACGAAGATAGTGCGCCATGGAAATTGTGCGTACCCAGTTATCTAAGAAATCGCGTTATGATGGAAAACCACGATGCTCCTACCGCTGGCCACTTAGGAATACGCAAAACTATAGCCAGAGTAGCAAACAAGTATTACTGGCCAGGTATGTTTCGTAGCATAAGTCAGTACGTCAGAGGATGCAAAAGTTGCCAAAGTTAAAACGTGAGCCAACAACAACCAGCAGGAAAGATGCTTACCCACCTTGCAGAGGAACCCTGGGCTACCGTTTGCGCCGATTTTGTGGGCCCACTGCCAAGATCAAAACACGGGAATACAATGTTAATCGTGTTTGTCGACAAGTTCTCCAAATGGACAGAAATGATGCCACTTCGGAAGGCAACAAGCGACCAACTGATAAAAGCGTTTAGAGAACGAATTTTGGCAAGATTTGGAGTGCCCAAAGTATTAATTACAGACAATGGAGTTCAATTTACGAGTCATAGTTTTCAACGTTTTTTTACAAGATCTCGGAGTACAGCAAAGGTACACAGCACCATACACACCACAGGAGAACCCTACAGAGCGTACAAATAGGACCATAAAGACAATGATAGCGCAATTTACAGAAGAAAACCAGAACACGTGGGACGAGCTACTTCCCGAACTAACTCTCGCCTATAACACTGCCGAATCGGAATCCACCGGTTATAGCCCTGCGTTCATTGTTCAAGGACGAGAACCACGTCTTCCCAGAACACTTTTCGACGAATTTACCACTGGAACCGGCCAAGAAGCGATTACCCCTAGCGAACATGCAGCACGGCTACAAGGAGTGTTTAAGATTGCTAGAAGAAACATGGAGCAAGCCGCACAATCGCAAGCTAGACATTACAACTTAAGGCGCAGAACATGGAAACCAGAACTGGGCCAATTGGTGTGGGTGCAACAACACCACCTGTCAAAAGCAGCGGACCAATTTGCAGCAAAATTGGCACCTCGATTTGACGGCCCATATAAAGTAGAAGCATTTGTGTCCCCGGTCATCGTCCAGATAAGAAAGCCTGGTCAGAAGCGTACCCGCACTGCCCACCTTGCCGAACTTAAACCATACCACACCGTTTGACGCATGGTACCAGATCCGAATCTCCCGCAGCGGAGTAGTAACAACAAGCGTCGAACCTCCTGCGAAGTAAGGGGGGAATGTGACGAGGTAAAACAGGCGCCAGTTTTGCCGCACATGTCACTGTCATAAGCGAACACGACAACAAAACAATAAAACTAAACAGCAACAATAATATGAAGACAACCAGAACATCAAAACGAAACAACAACATGAATACAATCAACAGCAACAATCACTACATACATACATTTCACAATATACGTATTTTCTTTTATTTTAAATAATTTTAATATATATAAGATGAATTAATTTTATTGTTAAGTTCTTGAAGCAACAAATGAATTTCTTATTTACTTTATTTATTTCAAATATAAATTACTTTAAATTATATTAAATTGCATAAAATAAGACAAATACTATATAATTCTAATTTTGAACAACGCACCCTGTGCCAACATAAATGTTTAAGAGTTATTTGTATATAAGGCATGAGCAACATTTGATTAAGCGCCAACGGGACCGCGAGTACTTCGATGGGTGACCAGCAACACTACTGAGCGGTGTCAACATGTTACCAAAAACATGAGTACGAATAGCTAACAGCGAAACAGTCAAGCTACCAACAATTAGCAACATTTGATTAAGCGCCAACGGGACCGCGAGTACTTCGATGGGTGACCAGCAACACGATAAGCATGTTTCCAAGAAAAACCACTGAGCGGTATCAACATATCGACGAGAGCATGAGTAGCAGAGCATGGCAACACCAATGAGCGGTGTCAACATGTTAACGGAGACATGAGTATAACTAACTAACAGCAATGCTGCTACGTTAGCAAAGGTATGCAATAAATTTGATGATGAGAAGACAGTCAGTTGCTGATAGACAGTTGAGCCGTGCGGTTGAGCCTACAGAGGAGTAGCTGACAGACAGTTGAATCGAGCGGTTGAGTGCACTGCAGTTGCTGACAGACAAGTGAGCCGAGCGATTGAGGTTACGGGAGTTGTTGACGAACCACCAAAGCGAGCGGAAGTACAAAAGGGAGTAGCTGCCGAACCATATCAAGATAGAGGATATAGAGGAAGACACACTGAAGTAAGATTGTGTTAAAGTGATTGAGTTATTTAGACAAGTGGCGAGGATAACAGGCGAGACAAAGACTGAGGACGAACCTTACTCCTCGCGTCAGCTCGCAAGGGACAACTGGTTTTAGCTTTGGAGGCGCAGCGTCAGCTCGCAAGGGACAACTGGTTTAGCTTTGGAGGCGCAGCGTCAGCTCGCAAGGGACAACTGGTTTTAGCTTTGGAGGCGCAGCGTCAGCTCGCAAGGGACAACTGGTTTTAGCTTTGGACGCGCAGCGTCAGCTCGCAAGGGACGACTGGTTTAGCTTTGGAGGCGCAGCGTCAGCTCGCAAGGGACAATTGGTTTAGCTTTGGAGGCATAGCGTCAGCTCGCAAGGGACAACTGGTTATAGCTTTGGAGGCGCAGCGTCAGCTCGCAAGGGACAACGGGTGTCAGTTTAGTGAGGCATAGCGTCAGCTCGCAAGGGACAACTGGTTATAGCTTTGGAGGCGCAGCGTCAGCTCGCAAGGGACAACGGGTGTCAGTTTCGTGAGGCGTAGCGTCAGTTCTCAAGGGGCATCATCCTAGCTGGGAGCGCAGCATCAGAGCGTAAGAGGAAGAGTAGTACTAGTAACGCACCGGCTGAACAGAAAGGACTGTAACCAAGACGCCAGAGTTTCCGCCCACTCAGCACGTCAACGCCCATAAAAATTAATCACCACCAAATTGCTCACTATATATCGCCTTACTATTATTATTACTTAGTTTATACGTAAAATTGTAAGAAATCAAACTTAAAACGTTAAATAAAAGCTTTACTTGGAAGAACCTGAAACAAATAAATCTAATTTTTGTGACGAATCCTGGACACGACTGAGAATACCTCAGCTATAGAGCCGGAAGACCGGCAGCTTCGTTACAGTTGTTTTAAGAATCGCATTATGAAAACTACTAAATGGTAGCATATATAAACAGGGTATTTTATGGGTGATACTGATACTGATACTGCTGCAGCTACTGATACTGCTAATGCTACAACTACTGATACTGATACTGCTACTGCTACTGATACTGATACTGATACCGATAGTGATACTGATACTGATACTGCTACTGCCACTGATACTGCTACTGATACTGCTACTAATACTGATACTGATACCTTTTAAGCAAAATTTTTAATCAGTTATTACATACTAGTTGATAGTTACTCATATCAAAATTTAGACTTTATTTAAAACCTTTTAAGCAAAAATTTTAATGAAGCTACCTAAAAGAGCTCTTTCTGATGTAGATCTGAGGAAATATGCTAAAGATATTCCACATTTTAGAGGGGTGTTTATGTGTGACGCTCTTCCAAGTAAACCATTTAAAAAAGAATGTGAAATAGTCAATCTAGATACTGTAAGGACCCCTTTTGACAAGGGTCAAAACCGGCCCTCACAATAGAGTGAAAGACAAGGGCGCCGTTAACCACAACCCCATCTGCTACCAAAGCAGCAGGCTTTCAATAAGTCAACCGGCCCTCATCACAACGCGCCTACCGCAACAACCACACCAAGAGCGCCCTACAGCGGCCCCGTAACAAAACAACACACACAACAACGACAACAGTCACAACAGCCACACACACCAGCAGCTGGAACTTAACCAGCCTACCACTACACCAACATAGCCAGACAACAAAACAACGTCACAGCTACAACCAAACACACGACGGCCATACATAGCTACCAGCAACAGCAGTCACAGCAACAACGTGAATAGCCGCTAAATCGCGCCACTCGGTATTTATTATTTTAAGTTATACGACTGATACTCAGGTATAGTCACTTCAAAGAACATTTTATTTACTTCTAAAACTTATTGATAATTTTATTTTTGCCACCATCTATAGCCTATATAAACATAGGTATATTTGCTGTATAAAGCAAACATTATAATCATTGAATTATTCTCATAATAATAACATATTTAATACTTGCAAATATTTAACTACTCACCCTATATCGGACCTTCAGTTCGAACATCTACATTTAACATACTTACATACATATATATATTCACTTAGCTATTTAAACATATTGAACAACATGTATAAGAAATCAAGTTTTCCCCTCAAAGTATGTCACACATACTACCATATTATATAAGCGACACTATGTGTGAAACGAAATTATATTTTAAGCAGCTGCTCGCTCACACAACTGTGTTCGGGTCTAGCTGTTTCATTTAAGTTAGAGAAAAATGTAATTGTATGCGTCACATGACGCTGGTGCCAGACACCATTTAGGTTAGTTAAGATTTTTGAAATAAAGAGTCGAGTTGGAGACATCAAGCTGAACAGACGTGCTGTCTTTTATTTTGCATAATCAAAGTGGAAATCAAACAGGCTAATAATCGGGTCGACGGTCGGACGGACAACGACACCACGACGGTAAGTTTTCCTAAAACCTATCCAATATCCTGATTATAGGCAAGTTCAGGTGCACTGAGCTGTCATAGACCTCGTGAGCCCTGCTTGTCCTAGTGCTAGCTCTGCACGAGCCAACCACCAGTTGACTATTTTGACTTACACATTTTCCTTCACGCTTGACGGTCGAAGAGCGCCCCAGGTGCTATTTGATCTCGCGTTGCAGCCCCGCAAGCTTTACGCTTGTCTTGCAAACCCGCAGGAATCCTTTCCAACATCCCATTACAGGCAAGTTCAGGTGCACTGAGATGTCACTAGACCTCGTGAGCCCTGCTTGACCTTCGCCTCAGTTCTGCACGAACCAATCCTCTTCGACTGTGACAGACGGACGGACCGCCAAGACAGAAACGGCCGTCACCCAAGCAGTCATCGAACGATTCGGCAGCAACTCATCTCCGCTATCCTAGTGCTCCCTTAAAAAAGGAGTGCAAGCGGACCCACCAAACCTCAAAATTCTTGAGACAGAACCCTGGACAGCCGCTGAGTGCTACCCCGGCTGGAAAACCTACCGTGACGCCAGAGGTTCGTTACAAGTGGCGCCCGAGCAGGGACTCTGTAAACAACGTTTAAGCGAACAGAGTCCAAGAAGAAACCCAGGACCACAAGCTTCACAACAAGACGGAAGCCACATACGTGATCCAAAACGCAGCCCCAAGGGCAAACATCGAAGAACAGTCTCAACGACTATAAATCACACATACACACACACACGTCAACGTGTCCAGCACCAAGTGCCAGCGCAGCTGCAACAATAAAAGCTGCAAACACACAACACACAAATTCGTCAAACTTAATCATCTTTAAACCAGTTTAAAATAAAAGATAGCGGGATGCTACACACATCATTGAATTTTATCGAATTTAATCAACTTTAAACAATTTAAAATAAAAGATAGCGGGACGCTACACACATCATAAAATTTTATAGAATTTAATCAACTTTAAACAATTTAAAATAAAAGATAGCGGGATGCTACACACATCATAAAATTTTATCGAATTTAATCAACTTTAAGCAATTTAAAATAAAAGATAGCGGGATGCTACACATATCAGAAAATTAGAATCATCAAACTTAATCATCTTTAAACCATCTTAAAAATAAAAGATAGCGGGAGGCTACACCCATCATACGAATTCGTCAAACTTGTTCAAAGCAAACGAGCCTAATCAACTTTAAAACCATTGAAAATAAAAGATAGCGGGATGCTGCAATCATCATACAAATTCGTCCAACTCGTTTGAAGCCACCGAATCTAAACGACTTCAAACCAGCAACAAAAGCTGCGTTACACAGACGCACTCATCGAACTCGTGGTCAAACCACTCTTCAAACAAAATATTTTTCTTTACAATACGCAACACGCTCGCCTGGCAAACGAAGACAAGAAATCATCAGCAGCAGCAGCGAGGCCCACTCTCGTTCATCAAAACTTGTGAGCCGATCCTACGAGCAACACACAAGCTCCTCAAACCTTCATCATCAACTGTTACTGAGGTTCGTCATCAACATCGAACCATGATCCGGACCTCGTGGATCCATCACCTGCGGAAGGATGAGCTCCTCTCATACGGTAAGGAGTTCAATCTCGAAGAAACCGGCACCGTAGAAGAGCTGCGCAAAAGGTTTGCAGCATTTGTGAACGAAGGCACATTTGAGGACGGAGTCGCCACACGACTACAGGAGCTTGAAGGCAAACATGCTAGAGCCACGTCTCCTGGCATAACAGTAACCGCGAGTTCAGCCGACCCTAGACGCCTGAAGGCATACACCCCGGAGCCAACTACCCTCTACCCCGTACACCAACCCGAAGGTCCGACTTACCGGTCATCACAACCAGCCGTTATTGACCAGGTGAGAAAAGGGGCACTCAAATTCGAAGGTGATCAAGACCCTATCGGATTCATTGAGATGATAGAGGAGCTAGCTGAAGTTTATGGCACACCATTACACGCCGTCCCACGCACCATGCCCGAACTATTGAGGGGCAAGGCAGCCATATGGTACAGGAACAACAAGAAGCCATGGGATGAATGGGCCCAATTCAAAGCAGACTTTCTACGATTCTTCTTGCCTCCCCGGTACCTAGAACGATTGGAGGACGATGTACGCCGACGTTTTCAGCGGTCATCAGAGCAGTTTCGAGACTACCGTCTCGCAGTCCAGAATATGATGCGTCATCTAAATTATACCCCAGCACAAGAGCTGGAAAGAATATACCGAGGAATGCGCACAGAGTACCAACTCTACATACGGCGTAGGGATTTCAATTCGCTAGAAGAACTCACAGAATTCGCTGAAGAATTCGAGAGCATCGGTAGCAGACGCTCTGCACCACCGACAGACGCTAAATTCTCAGCGAACCAACGTCAGACAGCCTCCTATCCCACACAAACGCAAGAAGAGCGATACCAACCACAGAGACGCCAGCCAGACACCCGGGTCAGCGCACTCGCCTGCCGCCAGTGTGCACAAGAGGGTCATTCTTCTGACCGATGCACCAACCGTAGAATCCTATTCTGTTGGGACTGCGGTAAGCGAAACGTCCGCACCATTCAATGCTGTCGTAGGAATACGGGAAACGCCAACGGACCACGCCCACAATAGGGGCAGGCGCGGTCACTTCTCCCTACAGCCCCACCTCGACACAACGCGATAAACAAAAACCGCCTACGAGCTCAGCAACGCTACAACCAACCCAACCCCTAGATTTCTTCACGACAATAAGAACGTTGCCAACACCGAAACCACCACCGATGTCATACTGTAATTGCTGTCCACCCGTAACACGGCCATCGGAACCTACTCCGAAAACAGCCCCAGCTGCCGTCGAGCTAGAAACTCCGAAAACAGCCACAGCTGCCGTTGAGCTAGAAACCCCGAAACCAGCCACAGGAAGCCGCATGACCGTACTTCAGTTTCGAGAACATATGTTCGAAGAGTTACGGCAGCAGATCCGACTAAAATGGCAGCAGGAAGCTAGTCAAGAAGCCCACAACAAGAAACGTAAAGAGTCGGCACCACCAAAACAGCCGCCCCCTCCAAGATCGACCAGGCGAAGAGCTAAAAAGCCTGCTACACCGAAGCTACAACGTGCGCCAGAGCCACCAAAACAACCGTCGCTTTCAAAAACGATTGCTCTAAAGCCGGAAGACCCGGTAGCACCGAAACTACAACTCATGCCAACGCCACTAATGCAGGAAGCGCCAGTCAAATCCCTCGAACTGGACACACCACAAGGACACGAGCAACCCCTAGAAGCGAGACAAGTAACAGTCGCACCTGAACCACCGCAACCGCCCGTACCCCAGCAGGAGGACGTCCAGGTTCTAGGAAAACTTGAATTGCAGCCAGAAGATCAGCTTCCAGAAGAGGAAAAGGTAACCACAGAATCCATCATCGCCATCAGCACTCAACCTGCGAGCACCCTCGTACTAGAGCCTTCTGCAAACCCCGAAAGTACGTCAGTCAAGGTAAAAGTTTTGCGCCAAACCTCAGAGCCAGCAAAATCGATACAAAGTGGCGATCCCGACGACCGACAACTCATAAAAAGTAAGTCGCCAGAACCACCAGAATTCACGTCAGCCCAGCACGCACGACCGCCAGAAATTCAAGCGTGTCTAATCAGAAGTCAAGACGAGTCACTATGCCCAACTACACCGCATAGCCTTGAAGGCCCACTAGCGCCAGACAAGCAGCTAACACTCGTCAAACAGCAGAACCACGAAGGGTCACTAGCGCCAGACAAACCACTAGTGCCACCTATACAACGACACCATCAAGGGCCACCAGTGCCATACAGACAACAAAAACACGAAGGACCATAGCTCCAGACAAGCTGGCAAGAAACATGCAGTCAACCGGGTCAATGTTGCCACCCCATCCCAAGAGGCCGCCGGCTTCACGCGATAAGAAGACAACAGCAGCACAGGATCTGCTACCAATATTCATACTGCTACTATTCACACTACCATATCCTCATGTAGTACTCATGCCAACCACTATTAACAGCATAAGAAGAGCATGGAAGATGCGCCCGCCAGACAATAACGACGAGTGGCCAATTACGCCCATCGTAGATGACTTTGCATCATTCAAAGTAACAAACAACGAATGGCCCATGGCCAAAGCTCACTCACAGCATATCATTTGGGACCCAGGAAAGAACAGAACAGTACACATCAGCGATATTAAGAAGTTTTTCGCCAACGACGAATCACGCCAGTCCCCAGCACAAACGCCAAACCGTCCGCGGCCCTAATCCGCGTCAACAACTGGAACCTACCGCGGCCTTAACCCGCGTCAACAACTGGAACCTACCGTGGCCCTAATCCGCGTCAACAACTGGAAGCTACCGCGGCCCTAATCCGCGTCAACAACTGGAAGCTACCGCGGCCCTAATCCGCGTCAACAACTGGAAGCTACCGCGGCCCTAACCCGCGTCAACAACTGGAAGCTACCGCGGCCCTAATCCGCGTCAACAACTGGAACCTACCGCGGCCCTAATCCGCGTCAACAACTGGAACCTACCGCGGCCCTAATCCGCGTCAACAACTGGAAGCCACCGCGACCCTAATCCGCGTCAACAACTGGAAGCTACGCAACCCAACTGCGTCATCAAATCCCGTACCTGCATTACAAACTACGCCACAACTCCGATCCTGCATCGTAAGTTTAACTGCAGCACCGTCTGCTACAACAAAAGGGACCCGCAGCACCATCTGCGATACCAACTGGGACCTGCAGCACATATCTGCACTAAAAACTACCCACAAAACCACGCCAAAACTGTCACAACCCAGGTGCCCCACCAGACAACCTGTCACAGCAGCAGTGAATCATTGCCGCAGCAGCTTGAAAAGCAGCGACAAACACCAACACACCTCACAACAAGTCATTGTCTCAGCACCGCACAACAACATACGCCAAAATATAGCGTACTCGGCACAGAAAGCCACAAAACCATGCCACAGCAGGACCGCCAATCAGAGTCAACGCCCACATGGTCATGCCACCATTACAACAATCGGCGAACATCAGACACCAGCAATCAACTGCACGTCAACATAAATGTCGAAATTTGACATCAAACCTCGCCGTGGTAACAAACGTTCAACACTTGGGCCACACAGCATGACAAGTGCCACTTGCGAGCAACACGTCCACAATCCAACAGCGCCACACTTGATCCAGGCCTTCTTATGGTTTCAATACGTCCATCACACACCCTCGGCATATCAAATGGTCTACTCACGGAGAAAATTTGCGAAAATACCGCGACTGATGGCATACGTAAAATGTAAATGTGAACCGTCCTTCAAAATAAATTCAAATAAGCAAAGCAAAATAGCAACGGTCATGCAAACTGAAAGCTCAACACGTGACAACGTAAATTAAATTCAGGACGCAATAAGTGTATCTTCAAGCGAATCAGAAGTAAATCGGTACAAGTTCGGCAAACAGAGTGACCCCAGCGGTCAAAACACATTTTCGTTTAAAATCAGCAGCTACAAGGAACATCGCCAAATTGTTTTTCTAAAAACACACCATAAGTGAACGCGATTGTGACCAACCGAAATGGACGTAACCAAGCAGCAAGCATGGACCAGGCACAGCACTCCACGGGCACCGAACTGCCCAGCGACGGCAAAGCCGAAACCATCGCCTAAACCATCAACAGCAAAACCAAAACTACGGCGTCGTAAGCGTAAGCCCCATCGTCAACAACAGCAAACAGGCAACGCCACCGGCTTACCCATGGTCTACTGCGGCGCAATACAAGTGCGCTCAAGCACCCCGATAGCCCAGTTCGAGCCAACCCACATAGGCATGACCTCAGCGATAGACGAGCAGCAAAATGCATCGTCAACAGTACACATAGCATATGGCATCGATATGACCATATCCGCACCCACACGATTCATACTGCAACCAGCCGTTGCAACCCTACCAATCATGCGCCGCCATCAGCACACGCAGCACATGACACCGACCAAGCTCCCACCAGCGCGCCATACCGCGCAACCAGCCTTACCAGCACCATAGCGAAAACGTGCCCTACAACGATAGCACCAGCCCCACCGGCAGCCTCAACGGCCATCGAACTGTCCAGCGACGATGAAGTCAGCACAGACGAAGATTACCTCTTCACTTACCCGCCCGGTCCAGGAGGCATCGCCATCAGCATCAGCGATTATGCGTGCTGGCTACAGATGTATACCTAAACGATAAAATCATCGATTTTTATCTGCAATGGATACAGCGAGTCCTACTGCCCGAGAGCCAGCGCCAAGACTACCATTTTTTCAGTCCGCATTTCTTTGGACATCTTACACGCCCAAGGCCACAGCATGGCGAGAAAGCCACATCTTTAGCGCAGAGACGATACGCAGGCGTCAAGTCATGGACCCGACGTCATGACATTTTCAACAAAAGGTATGTCATCGTACCCATAAATCAACAGCAACATTGGTTTGTAGTCATCATATGCGCTGCAAATCCCAACCGGCACCGATCACACACCAACATGGACACACCATCACAACAAGCAGCAGAACCAGCCATGCTACTGTTTGGCTCCTTGGCCCACACCGACCGGTCACATGTGTTCCATCCGATACGCGATTTCCTGACCATGGAGATGCGCAACAAGCACCCGGAATCGCAGGATTTCTCTTTCACCTCCGAGAACCTGCCAGGGCACCGAATGACCGTGCCACAACAACAAAACTTGACGGATTGTGGGTTCTATGCACTGCAATATGTCGAGAGCTTCGTGCAAGACAGCTACTTCCAGCATACCCAGACCGAGCGCGCCTCATGGTTCGCCACCAAGCTCGTTAACAACAAACGAAGGATGCTAAGTATGCTAATCCAGGAACTGGCCGGCCAAGAACTGCCCCAGATTCCACTACCTGCGCTTACCGAAGCCAACGACGACGTCACTACTCAGCAGACGACGTCCGTCCACTCACACTCATACACACACCAACACACAAACCTGTCAGTCACCATCGGCAGAACCACACCCACCCTCGATGACGTAGCCGCCTTCGAAGAAGTCACGATAGCGGACACCACACTCATTTCTTGCTCACCGGAAGACGATAGCGACACAGTCACGCATCAACCAGCAAGCGAACTCGACATAGTACCCACGTTGACACCGTTTATACCCACGCCCGACGTCCAACAAGCGATGCGCATACTCGAGCAACTATGTGTCGGATTTGACGATGAACCAGACGACCATACAAGCACAGCCAAGCACACATTCTATCCTGAATGGGACTTGGAGCCACCTCTACTCACCGAGACAACCACGGAAAGCATGTACGACGAAGGCGAGACGCCCGGCCACGCTTTGCTACAGCTAACCAGCCCACAAGCACCAACCACGGCAATCAGCGCCAGCCTTGACGCCCAAGTGCAACGCGCAGACAGCTTCCCCGAAGATGAACTAGCCGAAGATAGCTCTCCCACGGATTGTGTGGGATGGCTCATCCCCAGCGGTATAATTGCGTCCACCTACCGAGGACCAGACGAGCTGGACCCAGCCTGGCCAACCCAACTGCAGCAAAGGGTCAGAAATGCGCAGTTACGGCATAAACGTGGAAACCAAAAGATCCTCACCGCCTGCATCGACAACATCCACTACCGGATCCGAATCGCCCGCTCAGGAAAGGCGAAGGTTTATTTTTCACCCCGGAACTATCAGGGGGGTGTAAGGACCCCTTTTGACAAGGGTCAAAACCGGCCCTCACAATAGAGTGAAAGACAAGGGCGCCGTTAACCACAACCCCATCTGCTACCAAAGCAGCAGGCTTTCAATAAGTCAACCGGCCCTCATCACAACGCGCCTACCGCAACAACCGCACCAAGAGCGCCCTACAGCGGCCCCGTAACAAAACAACACACACAACAACGACAACAGTCACAACAGCCACACACACCAGCAGCTGGAACTTAACCAGCCTACCACTACACCAACATAGCCAGACAACAAAACAACGTCACAGCTACAACCAAACACACGACGGCCATACATAGCTACCAGCAACAGCAGTCACAGCAACAACGTGAATAGCCGCTAAATCGCGCCACTCGGTATTTATTATTTTAAGTTATACGACTGATACTCAGGTACAGTCACTTCAAAGAACATTTTATTTACTTCTAAAACTTATTGATAATTTTATTTTTGCCACCATCTATAGCCTATATAAACATAGGTATATTTGCTGTATAAAGCAAACATTATAATCATTGAATTATTCTCATAATAATAACATATTTAATACTTGCAAATATTTAACTACTCACCCTATATCGGACCTTCAGTTCGAACATCTACATTTAACATACTTACATACATATATATATTCACTTAGCTATTTAAACATATTGAACAACATGTATAAGAAATCAAGTTTTCCCCTCAAAGTATGTCACACATACTACCATATTATATAAGCGACATTATGTGTGAAACGAAATTATATTTTAAGCAGCTGCTCGCTCACACAACTGTGTTCGGGTCTAGCTGTTTCATTTAAGTTAGAGAAAAATGTAATTGTATGCGTCACATGACGCTGGTGCCAGACACCATTTAGGTTAGTTAAGATTTTTGAAATAAAGAGTCGAGTTGGAGACATCAAGCTGAACAGACGTGCTGTCTTTTATTTTGCATAATCAAAGTGGAAATCAAACAGGCTAATAATCGGGTCGATGGTCGGACGGACAACGACACCACGACGGTAAGTTTTCCTAAAACCTATCCAATATCCTGATTATAGGCAAGTTCAGGTGCACTGAGCTGTCATAGAAATCGTGAGCCCTGCTTGTCCTAGTGCTTGCTCTGCACGAGCCAACCACCAGTTGACTATTTTGACTTACACATTTTCCTTCACGCTTGACGGTCGAAGAGCGCCCCAGGTGCTATTTGATCTCGCGTTGAAGCCCCGCAAGCTTTACGCTTGTCTTGCAAACCAGCAGGAATCCTTTCCAACATCCCATTACAGGCAAGTTCAGGTGCACTGAGATGTCACTAGACCTCGTGAGCCCTGTTTGACCTTCGCCTCAGTTCTGCACGAACCAATCCTCTTCGACTGTGACAGACGGACGGACCGCCAAGACAGAAACGGCCGTCACCCAAGCAGTCATCGAACGATTCGGCAGCAACTCATCTCCGCGATCCTAGTGCTCCCTTAAAAAAGGAGTGCAAGCGGACCCACCAAACCTCAAAATTCTTGAGACAGAACCCTGGACAGCCGCTGAGTGCTACCCCGGCTGGAAAACCTACCGTGACGCCAGAGGTTCGTTACAATACTTCAAAGGGACCTGGCACACATTGGGTAGCATACTGGAAAAATCATAATGAAATTGAATATTTTGATAGCTTTGGAAACTTGCAGCCATCAAAGCAATTAATACAATATTTAGGGAAGAAGATTAGCTATAATTATTTTAGATATCAACATTTTAATACTATAAATTGTGGTAATTTGTGTATAAAATTCTTATTTCCAAAGTCTACTTAAAAAACCAAACTAAAATTTATTGATTTAAAAATAATCATTAAGAAAGCATTTTTTAATTAAAGAAATTATAACATTTTATTAATAGTAAAAAAACCTGCAAACAGCAACAACAACAACAATAAGATTTCTTCATTCATTTTTTCAGAAGCTTTTCAGTGAATATAAATAATAAAGTGTATAAAAAATATGAATAGTACAAAAATTTTCTACACAAGTATAGGTACATTTTTGCAATAATTGTGGATATTACTGTGGGTTATTTTGATTTTATAAATGTCGAAATAAAATATTGCAATACTTTATTAACCTCTTTTATAAAAGTAACCTCAAAGATTACATGTTCAGCATTCTTCTTACCTGTCATTCCTCATAGACCACCTGTGGTGACATACACATTTTTATTCTTTAGAATACTTCAATCAATGCAAGAGAAAGATCGACCCGTTTTTGTTTGATGTTTATTTGCTTTGTGGTTCTGATGCTTATCTTATTTTACTTTTCTAGCATAAGGGATGAAAAATTTTTAGACATATATTGCACATTATGATAAAATAGATGTAAGTATGAAAAATAATTTTTTTCGTTTGTCTATAGAAAATGGATTTTGCTACATAGCTACTACTTTTTAAAATGTGTTATTTTATATTTACATGTGTGTTACGTTTAAAAAATTTGTTCGTTACATTATATTCATAGGGTGTGTTGTGCTCTTACTTCTTCTTCTAGGTTTCCTTTATGTTAAATTCAAATTCCTAGGTTTGGCTCCTGCTCCATAAAAATTTCCTACAAATTTGACTTTTACGTCCGACTGTGTGCATGTAATGGATACGAAATTTCTTTGAACATTTTTTTTACATATCTTTAATGGTCTTGCTATAAAAAAATTAAAGCAAATTTTTTTATTGTTTTGACAACCTGGTCACTTTTTGTATGTGAATGTTTTACAACATTTACCAAGGTTGTCATAGTTTCATTTAAAGTCTCCAATGTTTGATCATAAAACAACCTGTTATAGTGATCCTCTTCTAGTCTTTTGTTTAAACCTAATAAATAGTTCGAAAACACCTTCGTATGTCCCAAAACCAAAATAAAGTCTCTCAAAATATATAAAATCCTTGTCTCTTGGAATTCTACATTTAAGAATTTCTGGATTAGACATTTGGGCATATACAACTAAGGAAACTCCTAAGGAGCATAGGTGTAGCTAACTACGATCCCCTTATTCTATAAAGGTAAATTTTATTTTTGGATTAAAACAATAAAAAGAAAAAAGAAAAAAACTTAAATTTCATCGGAATTTAAATTAAATCACATTATCCTATGTAGGGGATCAAGACTTTGTGAGGGTTATTCTCTGAGCCATAAGGCTAAATTTTATCCGAAGGAAAAGGATTTAAGACCATTGGGAAACATATCAGCAAGAAGCAGGAGTTATATAATTGTGCTGGACTCCTGATCCTCAGCTTGCATACGATTCCAGCTTTTGCAAATTAAGCAATAAATGGGTATGAGTGAGCAACTAGAAGTTACTCATAAATTTCAACAGATCACATTTAGAAAACGTGTTAGTTCGTACGCGGAAATAATCGTCCACGGACGCATTAATTTAAATGCTCGAAGCTAAAGTTTTTCCGCGTAATAGTGACGTTAACAAAAAAATAGAAAAAAAAAAAAGGAAAGATTTTTTTGTTTTGAAAACCAAGTAGAAAATAAGTGGAAAAAAATTTAAGTAAATGTAATGATCAAGCATTATGATCATAAAAGAAAAGAAAAATAAGTTTTGCTAAGAAAAGTTATAACAGAAATGAAAAAGAAAGAAAACCAAAGTAAAGCCGCATTTGCAAAAATAAGATGAAAAATATAGAATTTAATGCATATTTTTTAGCTCAAGTTTAGCTCAGCATCTTCACTCAGCATCGACTCAGGCCTGCAGCTCGGATGTCTAAGTAAGTGTATTTTCTGCTTAATATTTTATTTAACTCATATAAAATTCAATTTAATTAAAATATTAAATTTACTAATAAATAATAATCTATAATATTAAAGTGGCTTTAACTAAATTATCTATCTTTATTGTTTATTTTATAAATTAAATTATATACACAAACTTAATACTAATACAATGTTTTTTTTTAAATCATACTGCTTCATTAATTAGTGCATAGAACCAAAAGCAATTTACGATATTTTTTTTGTAAATTAATCGTAGCTCCTGATCAAAACAAACAGTGTTAAAATACCAGCTAGCAGAAAATAAAAACTTGCTGCTAAATTATTAACTTTAAACATAGGAAAAAAAAAACCCATAATGTACATTAAAGGAACAAAACAAAAAAAAAAAACAAAAAAGAGAATATATGAAAGAAATAAATGCATTAATATAGTTTTTTCGCTCATTCGCATTCACGTAAATTTTATTGCGTGCAAATCGTACTAATAAACCAGTTTATCCCATTTTTACCGCGTTCTTTAGACTTTCACTCAAAACTTATACTAAATTTTGTTTCAGTTCCATCGCGTTCCTATAAGACACTTTTGGTATATTAGAAACAAAATAATGGTTGACTGTTTGACTGAGCGCCTGTTCATAGATTAAGTTAAAGTGAAATAGAAATATAGTGCTGTTGTTAGTATAAGACACAAGATAAACAAAACAAAAAAAAAACAAACAAAACACACAAAATATATCAAAGCTCAAATTCTTTTAAAATCGCCTCGAGTGCAGATCTCATGTGTTCCTTTCCTATGTGAAACTGACAAAGGTCGTTGACTTTTCGTTTTCACTATATTTCATATTGTTTCTTCTAGTTAATTTTATTTTCTCGCCTACTGTTTATTTATAATCAATCTAGTAAACAAAAATATGACTAATATTCATAATAAATCCTTAATAAAAACACATTTATAGTGATATGTTAGAAAACAATATAATCTTAATTATCATTACCATTGAGAGAAACATAATAAATGCTCTACACTCAAATAACTAATGCTTTAAAATTTAATAATTAAAAATTAAACTGAATAAAACAGTAATTTTGTATTTTAGTTATCCGCAAAAATATAATGTTTTTTTTATTTAAGAACAAATTGCTTTTCTTAGGTGTATGAAAATAAGGATGACGTAATTACCTAAAATGACCTAATTCCGGGCAGTTTAAATGATGGGGTTTTCAATAAAAATAAATTAATGAACATCAGATTGGAAACCATGGCTGGGTGGGTAAACTGGGAATATTAACATCTAATTCCAGAGCAGTTAAGATGGGTTAAGATAGGAATTCAAAGCTTATTAGTTTCAGCTAGTTTCTGGTTAAATTCTTTTATTGGTTAAGTTTTCTATTAAATTTCCGCTTGCACGTAGTTTTTTTGTGTCAAGATTCCCATAGTAGGTTAGCAAAAACTCCCCCCCCAACGCCGACGAGTCATAGCCTTTGCCAGTACGTGCACCCGCTAGGCTACTATGGATCGCGAAAAGAGTCTTGAATGGTTTTTGTTGAATCTCAAGTTTATGCTTGTGTTGAACATATCGTCTTGTGTTATTTGCCTATAACACAAATATAAGTGATTACCTTTTTCCACACAGCACACAACAAGGGGGAAACCATTATAAAAATGGCGCCCAACGTGGGGCAAACCAAACAAACACACAACAAAAGAAAGCAAGCTACTTAATTTAGTTCGCTCAAAAGCTGTGTTGTGAATTTAAAATGTTTTTTTCTAACAGTTTAAACGATTTCATCTGTTACTACGTCCCACAAACTACTTCACTGGCAGAAGTATAATATTGCTCTTCTTGAAGTTAAGGAACATTGATTATCGAATATTCTTTCTGGAAATGCGTAGTTGATCCCATAGTTCAAGATGGACTTCTATGACCGCTTGTAATTTCGGTATTCATATTTTTATTAGATATTTTTTTTGCTATCTAATTAGTTTATTGTTTACGGAAAACGAATAGTGCTACTCAACTATTACAAATATTTGAATTACGATATCTGGATTTTTTTTTGCTGGATAAATCGTCTATATTTCGAAGTTTTGAGAAATAGCCTACATCGTACCAATTTGGTTTTCGCAACAAATTTAATTTATATCATTATCTCTCAGAATTCCTCTTTATGCTCAAATAATTAACTGCTCGTTAAAAAAAAAAAAAAAAAATTTGCCCTGGAGAAGTTAGGTCAAATATAAACCAAAAATTTAATTTTTTTTTGCCGAATTATTGCTGTTTGAAAAAAAAAATAAACAAACTCATATCTTTACATAGTTTTATTTACAATGGCGGTACGGCATAGTGGTGAAAACTTGCCACTGGTCAATATGACTGAATATGGCGTTTGTGCAGTATGCTGCAAGCCACTAGAAAATGCACCTCCTTGGATTGCAACTAAATGCAACCACGGTTTTCATAAAACCTGCATTACTGAGTGGGTTGAAAAATCTCCTACTTGTCCCCAATGTGGAATTGAATGTAATTCAGATACGATAAAAGACTTTCAAGGAGATTCTTCTGAAGATACACTGTCTCTAGCTAAGTCACAGGGAGCAGTGTCTAAAAAAATTGGTAGACCTCCTAAAGTTACAAATGAAGTTCAGACAAGGTCAAAAACAAGGACTCAAAATCCTGTAGAAGGAACTGTTGCTGGACAAATCTTGAACTTTCCAAGTCGTGAATCATCAATTCATATAGATTTAAATGATGTTAGTCCAAGCATAGATAGAAATAATATGCAAATTTCAAACGAAAATACCTCATATCTCATAAATGATACAGTTTCAAAAGTCGTCGCTGCACAAATAAGACCTGAGTTTTCTAGAATTGAAAAATTAATCCAAACTCTAACGTCACAAATAAGCCAAATAAATGTTAGTCACAACCAGCAACCAGAATGGCCTCAGGAAACATTTCCTCCCATTCAAAATCAAAATGCAAATGTAAGACAGACTTCTGTTCAGTTAAATAGAACTATAAATTCAAATTTAGGTCAAGTTCCTAGTGTAGATAATCGAAGTTCTGTTCACACGTCTATAGTTACAAACAGTAGCAAAGTGGCTCACCTCATCCAGAGCTGGAACATCACTTTTAATGGAAGTAAAACGCCAGTAGATAAATTTATTTACATGGTAAGCACCCTAACAACTAATAGCCTGGGTGGTGATTTTCACACACTGTGTGAACACGTGCATATTCTGTTTAGTGGAAAAGCAAGTGAGTGATTCTGGCGATACCGGCGCTCGGTACAGCAAGTAACTTGGGATCATTTGTGCAAAGCATTAAGAGCCCATTTCTATGACCACTTATCCAACACAGATATACATGAAATAATAAGAGAGAGAAAACAGAAGGAAACCGAATCGTTTGATGAATTTTATAATTCAATATTGAGTCTGACAGACAGATTGAAATATCCCCTTGAAGAACCAGAATTAGTAGAAATATTGAGACGGAATCTTCGCCCTTATCTCCGGAAAGAACTTTTTTATTTAGAAATTCGTTCCGTGTCTCATCTTAGACATTTGATCCTTAGAAGAGAAGCTTTGGGAAAAGACGAAAAAATCAGTGCTAAGCCATTTCGACGTCAAATAAATGAAATAGAACAGGAAAATAATGAAGAAGTAGAAATTGAACAGGAATCTATTTGTGAGTTAGGACATCAGAAAAATAAATTTAGCAGTCTAAACTTTGATTCTACTAATATAGCTATTATATGCTGGAATTGTCGAGAAAAAGGTCATCGCTATATAGACTGTTTAGCTGATAGAACAATTTTTTGCTATGGATGTGGTGAACCGAATGTCTATAAGCCAAAATGTTCTAGGTGTCAAAACCAGGGAAACTTATTGAGGAGCGCGAACCACAACAACACCAGTTTCCGCTCCAATCCAAATCAGTAAACAAATTTTATAATACTATTTCAACTCAAACCTCTCCGATTTTACAAAAGCCAACCATTCTTACAGAATCAAAACCATGTTTATATCCAATTCATCCATATCATGAAAAAGTTTTAAATTATGAGAAAGCACGCGCAAGAATATTCTGCGAAAGTTTAAAGCCAACTGTAAATATTAAAAGCAGCAATTCTTCAAGAACAAAACGTTCAGCCGAACGGTTTCGAAGATTTTGGCGAACAATTAAAATAACTCGTAAAAAGTTTTGTAAAACTTTATCCACCATAGAATCTGATACACAAGATATTAGACCATATCTCAATGTTGAAATTTTAGGTGAAAATATACTTGGCTTGCTAGATTCTGGAGCATCAGTTTCATGTTTAAGTGGTCATGCTGCTCAAGAATTTCTCAAGAAAAATTATAAATATAAACCTCTAGGAGAATTTATATCAACAGCTGGAGGCAAGAAATACAAAATTATTGGTAGTTTGAAAACAAAAATTAAATTTAAAAATGTGGAGAAAGAAGTTGAGCTCTTCATAATTCCTGAGCTCAAACAAGACCTTTACTTGGGTATAGATTTTTTTTATAAATTTGGTCTTGTTGAAAAAATGTTAAACAGTTTTCTGGCTTGTAAAGATGAACTGTTAAGCAATAATGATGTACATGAACTCACATGTCAGCAAAATAAAACTCTGAAAAATGTTGTTTCACTTTTCCCGTCTTTTGAAAATGAGGGCTTAGGAAAAACTCATTTGATAAAACACGTAATTGAGATTGAACAAACGGCTAAACCAATCAAGCAGCGTTACTTTTCGGTTTCACCAGCAGTTGAAAAGAAAATACATGCAGAGGTGGATCGAATGCTGGATTTAGGGGTTATAGAACAAGCACCACTAAATTGTCCTTGGTCCAGTCCAGTTGCAATCGTTGACAAGGGTGGTAAAATTCGATTGTGTTTAGACTCTAGAAAGTTGAACAGTGTGACTGTGAAAGACGCGTATCCATTGCCAAAAATAAACGGGATACTTAGTCGACTACCAAAGGCAGAGTTCATATCTTCACTCGACCTCAAGCATGCCTTCTGGCAAATTGAGCTAGATGAAAACTCGCGGGATAAGACAGCTTTCACGGTACCAAATCGACCATTGTATAGATTCAGGGTCATGCCGTTTGGTTTAACTAATGCTCCGATGACAATGAGTCGTTTAATGGATTATATAATACCAAATGAGTTACAAAATCGAGTATTTGTATACCTCGACGACTTGCTGCTCATTTCAGACAGTTTTGAAGATCATATAGACTTATTAATAGAAGTTTCTAGGTTATTACGAAAAGCTGGGTTGACCGTAAATATTGCGAAATGCAAGTTTTGCATGAAAGAGGTTCGATACCTTGGGTTCATAATTGGGAACGGTGTAATGAAACCTGACCCAGAAAAGGTATCGGCGATAAAGAATCTCAAGCCTCCAAGAACAGCAAAAGAAATGCGAAGTTTTCTAGGAATGGCAGGATGGTATCGCAGGTTTATCGATAACTTTGCCTCCCTAACTGCGCCTTTAACGAATTTAACATCAAAATCTAAGAAATTTGAGTGGTCAGCCGAAGCACAAATTGCCTTTGAGAATGTGAAAGGAAAATTAACTTCAGCACCCGTGCTGATAACACCTGATTTTTCTCGACCATTTATCGTGCAATGCGATGCATCTATTTATGGAGTTGGTGGAGTATTAGCTCAAGAGGATAGTGATGGAGTCGAAAGACCCATAGCATTTTTTTCGCATAAAATAAATCGTGCCCAAAGAAATTACTCCATCACCGAATTAGAATGTCTGGCTGCCTTGTTAAGCATTCAGAAATTTAGAGAGTACATTGAAGGTCATCGTTTTAAGGTCATTACCGATCATGCAAGCCTCCAATGGCTTATGCGACAATCAGACCTAAACGGTAGATTGGCACGCTGGTCTTTAAAACTCCAAGCGTTTGATTTTACTATAGAGCATCGGAAGGGCACATTAAACGTGGTACCTGATGTTCTATCTCGATTAGAAGCAGATGAAGTTTGCGCTATCAATTTCACACCTGAAGTCGATCTTAAGTCAGAATACTTTTCTTCTCCAAACTATATTAAATTAATTCAAGAGATAAATGAAAATAAAAATAGATTGCCTGATTTAAACGTCATTGACAATTTTATTTATAAGAGAACTAAGTTTTCAAATGGGAATCCGGTGGATGAAGCCTCGTCGTGGAAGCTCTGGATCCCAAAAGAACTTACTCCAGACGTTATTGAGCGAGCTCACTGTCCGCCAATTGCTGCCCATGGTGGCGTTGGTAAGACTTTAGAGAAATTACGCCGCAATTTCTTTTGGCCAAAAATGGCAATTCAAGTGCGTTCCTTTATTGCTAATTGTGAAGTTTGTAAAGAATGTAAAGCAACAAATGTTGTACTTCGTCCTCCAATGGGAGCCCAGCAAAAATCAGATCGGCCATTTCAAAAACTTTATATGGATCTTCTCGGTCCATATCCCCGATCAAAATCCGGTAATATTGGCATCCTTATCGTCCTTGATCACTTGACAAAGTTTCCTTTGTTGAAACCGCTAAGGAAATTTTCAACCCATAATATTTGCGATTACCTAGAGTCAAATGTATTCACCATCTTTGGAGTAGCTGAAGTAGTAATTACTGACAATGGATCGCAATTTAAATCCGCCATGTTTAATTCACTGCTTGATAAATATGGTGTATCTCACGTTTATACTGCCATTTATTCTCCACAATCTAATGCCTCAGAGAGGGTAAATAGATCAATCATAGCAGGTATAAGAATGTATTTGGACGCCGACCAAAGGCATTGGGACAAAAATTTGTCACAGATTGCTGCAGCTTTAAGAAGCTCATATCATCAAGCCATTGGATATTCACCATATTTTGCGTTGTTTGGTCAACAAATGATCTTGCAAGGGAAAACCTACGAAATCCTTAGAAATCTAATGTTATTAGAAGAAGGTGAAAATGAAGTTTTGCCAAGTGACAAAATGCAAATAGTAAGAGAAAATATTAAAGAAAATCTACAAAGAGCGTTTGAAAACAACAAACAAAGGTATAATTTGCGTACTAGACCTGTTAATCTTATTCCTGGTCAAGTAGTCTACCGGCGAAATTTTGCGCAAAGCAATAAATTAGCACATTTCAATGCTAAGCTAGCTCCAAAATTTTTGAAGGCGAAAGTCCTTAAAAGGATTGGAAATTCCTATTACGAATTACAAAATTTTCAAGGGAAAAATTTAGGAGTATTTCACGCAAAGGATATACAAAGTACACCTAATATAGACCCTGATTAGAAATATGCATCCTATTTTTTCAGTTAATTCTTTGGTTGACTGAGTAACCGCAGAATCAACTAGTTTGTAATGGATACGAAATTTCTTTAAACATTTTTTTTACATATCTTTAATGGTCTTGCTATAAAAAAATTAAAGCAAATTTTTTTATTGTTTTGACAACCTGGTCACTTTTTGTATGTGAATGTTTTACAACATTTACCAAGGTTGTCATAGTTTCATTTAAAGTCTCCAATGTTTGATCATAAAACAACCTGTTATAGTGATCCTCTTCTAGTCTTTTGTTTAAACCTAATAAATAGTTCGAAAACACCTTCGTATGTCCCAAAATACACGAGGATCATACCAAGTGGCAAAGAAGCAGGTCTACTTATTAATTCTTTTAAATTTCTCGGCCATTTTGATCGACACTCCAAAGAAGATACTTCACCAAAATAAAGTCTCTCAAAATATATAAAATCCTTGTCTCTTGGAATTCTACATTTAAGAATTTCTGGATTAGACATTTGGGCATATACAACTAAGGAAACTCCTAAGGAGCATAGGTGTAGCTAACTACGATCCCCTTATTCTATAAAGGTAAATTTTATTTTTGGATTAAAACAATAAAAAGAAAAAAGAAAAAAAACTTAAATTTCATCGGAATTTAAATTAAATCACATTATCCTATGTAGGGGATCAAGACTTTGTGAGGGTTATTCTCTGAGCCATAAGGCTAAATTTTATCCGAAGGAAAAGGATTTAAGACCATTGGGAAACATATCAGCAAGAAGCAGGAGTTATATAATTGTGCTGGACTCCTGATCCTCAGCTTGCATACGATTCCAGCTTTTGCAAATTAAGCAATAAATGGGTATGAGTGAGCAACTAGAAGTTACCCATAAATTTCAACAGATCACATTTAGAAAACGTGTTAGTTCGTACGCGGAAATAATCGTCCACGGACGCATTAATTTAAATGCTCGAAGCTAAAGTTTTTCCGCGTAATAGTGACGTTAACAAAAAAATAGAAAAAAAAAAAAGGAAAGATTTTTTTGTTTTGAAAACCAAGTAGAAAATAAGTGGAAAAAAATTTAAGTAAATGTAATGATCAAGCATTATGATCATAAAAGAAAAGAAAAATAAGTTTTGCTAAGAAAAGTTATAACAGAAATGAAAAAGAAAGAAAACCAAAGTAAAGCCGCATTTGCAAAAATAAGATGAAAAATATAGAATTTAATGCATATTTTTTAGCTCAAGTTTAGCTCAGCATCTTCACTCAGCATCGACTCAGGCCTGCAGCTCGGATGTCTAAGTAAGTGTATTTTCTGCTTAATATTTTATTTAACTCATATAAAATTCAATTTAATTAAAATATTAAATTTACTAATAAATAATAATCTATAATATTAAAGTGGCTTTAACTAAATTATCTATCTTTATTGTTTATTTTATAAATTAAATTATATACACAAACTTAATACTAATACAATGTTTTTTTTTAAATCATACTGCTTCATTAATTAGTGCATAGAACCAAAAGCAATTTACGATATTTTTTTTGTAAATTAATCGTAGCTCCTGATCAAAACAAACAGTGTTAAAATACCAGCTAGCAGAAAATAAAAACTTGCTGCTAAATTATTAACTTTAAACATAGGAAAAAAAAAAACCCATAATGTACATTAAAGGAACAAAACAAAAAAAAAAACAAAAAAGAGAATATATGAAAGAAATAAATGCATTAATATAGTTTTTTCGCTCATTCGCATTCACGTAAATTTTATTGCGTGCAAATCGTACTAATAAACCAGTTTATCCCATTTTTACCGCGTTCTTTAGACTTTCACTCAAAACTTATACTAAATTTTGTTTCAGTTCCATCGCGTTCCTATAAGACACTTTTGGTATATTAGAAACAAAATAATGGTTGACTGTTTGACTGAGCGCCTGTTCATAGATTAAGTTAAAGTGAAATAGAAATATAGTGCTGTTGTTAGTATAAGACACAAGATAAACAAAACAAAAAAAAAACAAACAAAACACACAAAATATATCAAAGCTCAAATTCTTTTAAAATCGCCTCGAGTGCAGATCTCATGTGTTCCTTTCCTATGTGAAACTGACAAAGGTCGTTGACTTTTCGTTTTCACTATATTTCATATTGTTTCTTCTAGTTAATTTTATTTTCTCGCCTACTGTTTATTTATAATCAATCTAGTAAACAAAAATATGACTAATATTCATAATAAATCCTTAATAAAAACACATTTATAGTGATATGTTAGAAAACAATATAATCTTAATTATCATTACCATTGAGAGAAACATAATAAATGCTCTACACTCAAATAACTAATGCTTTAAAATTTAATAATTAAAAATTAAACTGAATAAAACAGTAATTTTGTATTTTAGTTATCCGCAAAAATATAATGTTTTTTTATTTAAGAACAAATTGCTTTTCTTAGGTGTATGAAAATAAGGATGACGTAATTACCTAAAATGACCTAATTCCGGGCAGTTTAAATGATGGGGTTTTCAATAAAAATAAATTAATGAACATCAGATTGGAAACCATGGCTGGGTGGGTAAACTGGGAATATTAACATCTAATTCCAGAGCAGTTAAGATGGGTTAAGATAGGAATTCAAAGCTTATTAGTTTCAGCTAGTTTCTGGTTAAATTCTTTTATTGGTTAAGTTTTCTATTAAATTTCCGCTTGCACGTAGTTTTTTTGTGTCAAGATTCCCATAGTAGGTTAGCAAAAACTCCCCCCCCAACGCCGACGAGTCATAGCCTTTGCCAGTACGTGCACCCGCTAGGCTACTATGGATCGCGAAAAGAGTCTTGAATGGTTTTTGTTGAATCTCAAGTTTATGCTTGTGTTGAACATATCGTCTTGTGTTATTTGCCTATAACACAAATATAAGTGATTACCTTTTTCCACACAGCACACAACAAGGGGGAAACCATTACATGCAATACATCAAAATTCCCCACACGATCTCATCACCAATTAAAATTCCGCTACACATTTTCACCACCCATCAAAATTCACCTACACTTTTTTACCACTTGCTTTAATCCTGATCCTGCTCCGTCAATCCATAATCCTGCTCCTGCTCCAGAACTCTCACACAAAATCTTGCTTCTGCTCCTGCGCCATAAGTCTCACACAAAATCATGCTCCTGCTCCGTCAATCCATAATCCTGCTCCTGCTCCTTGAGCCAGAACCGGCATACAAAATCCTACTCATGCTCCTTGCGCCAGAACCGGCACGCAAAATCCTGCTCCTTGAGCCAGAACTCTCATACCAATCCTGGAGTAAGATTTTCAAGGATCAAGTATTGGCTCAAGGAATCCTTGATCGTTGAGCCAGAACTCTCATATCGTACCTACTGCGGTTTGTTTTTATATGAATTAAATGTTTCATTGCATAAAATATTGTTTTTTCATATGGCGAAAAACTGCATAAAAGTAAGTTTTATAATCAAATGCTTATATAATATACATAAATGTAAAAACATACCTTGTTTTATTTCAGTTTGAATGGCCTTAGGCAGGAGTTCTTAAGCTCATAGGGCTATTTCTTGCCAAAAGCCATGCACGGCTCCACAATGCTCTGTATTTATTCTTTTTTTTACATTTGTTTCTCTTTTTAATAGCATTAATTTAACGGTTGTCTCTGAATCCATTTTTTTAATTTTCTTTTTGGCAGAAACAGCTGTTGTTGTTTACAGTTTTGTCTCACAGAAAAAACGTTCGTGTGGAAGCAAATTGGAAAATATTTTCACATCGGACACAATGTGACGTCACATGAAAATTTGTCTTAAGACATTGTACCGTCGTCTAGAAGCAACTTTAATGTGAATTAGCAAAAAGGTGTAAGTTAAGAAAGCAGACGCTTTTTAATTTCCAAATATACTATATACAGCAACCTGTTACAATATTATCGACGTAAACAGTTGAGTAACAGTTACCGACATATCTAAAATATTGAAACCGTGTTGATAATGCAGTGCTTACTTCTAATTTATAATATTTTTGTTGCAACCTCTTTTGATTGCAGATGCCAAGGGACAAATTCTTCAATCAGCACTTGAACTGATTGAAGGTTGTAAACCTTGATTTGGCTTCAATCAGCACTTGAACTAATTGAAGTTTTGGTTATGATGATTTTGCCAGCACTTAAACTGGCAATAATTAGCTGAAAATTAAATTGGATTAAAAAACTTATTTTTACCGTAACTAATTAACAACTGACTTTATTATAATATTTCTTTTTCTTATAAAGGAAAAGAACTTACTTACACTAACATAAGACATGTATAATAATGCAACCTATGTATATATGTACAGTAATTAATACATGTAACTGAAAAATATATTTCTTAATTTCCATACAAAATACACACAAATATCAATAATATAAATATCAATGCATTTATTGATAATCAAGAACAAAGTTCAATACACTTTGTCGTTAATGCATTATACCGCTTCTCAACTAACAAAAACAAAAGTTCAATGCACTTTGTCGTTATTGCATTATACCGCTTCTCAACTAACAAAAACAAAAGTTCAATACACTTTTGTTGTTGATGAACTTTTAACAACGAAACGATATAATGCATTTTGTCAAAGTGAGCGGACAGAAACTCGACACTTTGTTGTGCAATTTCCGTCCGCCGCCTTGGAATGTAAGATCTGCGGTGCCAGCATTTATTGTATTTTAGTTGCTTAATTTTATTGGATATGTATGCATTTTGTAATGCAAACTATATCTACTATAAACCATTTATTGACTGTTGAGCAGCAACATCCTCCCCCGCGTTGAACGAGTGTTCAACAATTCAGACGTAACATTATACATCCACGCAGAAACTTCTATAACACCGTGGAGCTACTTGTGGCGGGGTGTTGGAAATGGTCTCTAACAGTGGATGTTCTTTCACTGGAGAATTTGTAGGTGCTGCTTGAGAATTCTCTGATGAAGCTCCTCTATGCTGTTGCCGCTTGTACAAGATGCATATAGCCAGAATGACGGCTGTGCTTAGCAACAAACCCGAATAACTCACTGCAAAACTGTGATATTGATGAGTTTGCAGTTTATTAGGAAGATCGATGATTGTGTGTGCTTCCAAAATTTCTTGCAGCCTTGACAGTTCTTTTAGTGCTGGTTCATACTCAATCTCTGTGGTATCTAAGACTGGAAGTGATGCTGGTTTGGTTGCATTAACATCGATAATGTGTCCAAATGCAGTATAGGAAATGTTTGTAGATGAGGAAAGTATTGGGTTGCTTGTTATCGTAAGGAGTTGATATTTTAATGTACATCCTGCCGTTAGCTCGATAAATCCTGACCCGTCCAACGAGATTCGCGAAACTTGGTTGTCACAAACTGTTGTAATTTGTATTGGCGTTGCTAGAGCAAACATCCATTTATTCCTATCATTGACTTGTGTCCATACTTGATTTTCCCTATGCTCCAACTTACAGTGGGATCGGGTTTCATTGTTGAGTAAACTCACTTCGCAAGCACAAACTTCTGATCCCTTATTGTATGTGGGTTGATTGTTGGCACAAAGATACAATTCATTTTCCATTCTAAAACAAGATTGCAATTTTTCTGTTGTGGTTGGAAAATATTGATCTCGAGGTACATTTATTGCCAGAACTGTTGTAGATAATTTTATTGCCATCATCGTGTTGTTAATCTTTGTGGGAATTGGTATTAGCCGATATAAGTTAAATTGATCCAAGCTGGTTAATGGTACTGTTATCTGGAAAATTGCGTGGTTCTCTGTTATCGCCGCCTTAACCTTCATTAACTTGTATATTGATAGTATATCGCCTTGATAACCTGGGATCTGAATGGTTGGTGACAAATGCGCTGTGATTTTTAAAATTTCATCGTTGAGCTGCTGTGGTGATAGTAACTGAGGACTGATCTGTCCGTGATGAACATTTGTAAGGACATTTATGAGTGCTGTTTGAACACGATGAACGTTTGATGTCATAATGGATAATTGAAAGGCTAACGATAAGAATGTTTGGAATGTTTGCTCCTTCTGTGCCTCCTGTTCATTATGACGAATTTGATCGTTGATGCTTGCCAATCTTCCTTCAAGCCTTTCGAATGAGCTTTGAGCTGAAGTTTGGTCACGTTTGATGATGTTAATGGTTGAATCAATTATCGAAATCTGTTTTTTCATCATGCTTGTCAGATGTTGTTCGTTGTCATTGATGGCCGTTATTGTTTCTGACATCTGATGGGCATACTCTGAGTCTAAAACTCCAAACAGCGAGTTAGCAACATTTCCTACTAAGTTGAGTGCACCTCTTTTTTTACGATGGCTTGCTAACAACCCTTTATCGAGATACAGCTCCGCATTTGTGTGTTGAAACTGTGTGACCAATTCATCGCATCTTGGTGTGGGCTGTATTTGATCGCACATGTGGTTCATAGTCGTAGTACCATCTTTTAGTAGTTGGATTTCAGCACGCAATGGTTTGAGATCATAGTACACAACCAGTTTCCATTCACTAGTGATGATTTTGCTCGATCCGATGTGTTCAAAATGAATACCAGCATTTAGGTCAAATTTTGTGATCTGGGCTGGTTCACACCATGCTATCGGCAACATTAGTAATATTGTCAATAACGTTATACAACTGTACTGTAGTGCTGTTTTTGTTCTCTTTGGTTGATCCTTTTTTATTTCGTCCCTTCGTTTTCTTGTGGACACACCATTATTTGACTCTGTGCCACTGTTATCTTCTTGTTCTTCCATCAACAGTGGTGCTAAACGGTGAATAGGGCGCTTAAAGATACCGTTTTTTGTCTTGACATCAACTACACGAACCCGACCATCATTACCAGTATATGTGTTGATAATTCGGCCCATTGGCCACTGCAGTGGAGTAATGTTGTCTTCTTTTATTAACACCAGTATTCCGTCTTTTACATTAGCAGCTTGATCCTTCCACTTACTGCGACACTGGAGCTCGTTCAAGTATTCAGTTGACCACCGGCTCCAAAACTCGTCCTTTATATGATTTACTAGCTTCCATCGAGCAAGAATTGATGGGTTCGTTGTGCACTTCTTACCACTAGGAATCGCTGTTAATGGCTCGCCTATGAGAAAATGTCCTGGTGTCAAGGCAGCGAGATCATTTGGATCAGATGACATTGGCGTTAGAGGTCGAGAATTTAATATTGCTTCAATCTGGATTACAACTGTCTCTAGCTCCTCATAAGTGAGAGAAATGGTTGTTACGCTCCTTACCAGAAGATGTTTCGCAGATTTTACAGCTGCTTCCCACAGTCCACCGAAATGTGGCGACCTTGGTGGTATAAAATGAAAAGTGGTACCCAGGTCTGTACATGACCGAATGATTGCATCTTGTGAATGATCATTGTGGATGGTGTTCTTCAGATCTTCTAGTTGGTTTTTGGCACCGACAAAGTTGGTGGCGTTGTCACAGTACAGATTTTGACATCTTCCTCTTCGTGAAGTAAAACGTTTGAGTGCGCCAATGAATGCTTCGGTGGACAGATCACTCACAATTTCCAGATGAACTGCCTTTGTACTGAAGCAGCAGAATACGGCGATTTAAGCCTTGCAAGGCCGTTTTCCTCTTATTTTGTAGTGTATCCAAATTGGGCCGCAAAAATCAACACCCGAGTTAAAGAACGGACGTTCTGGTTGCACTCTGTCATGAGGAAGGTTGCCCATTATTTGATTGAATGTATGAGGGCGAGCACGCGTGCAGCGTATGCAGTGTTGAACAATAGATCTGGCCATAATTTTACCTTTTATGGGCCAGAATCGCTGTCTTATCTGAGCAAGAAGTGCTTGTGGACCACAGTGGAGGTTCTTGATGTGCAAGTCTTGCATTATTAATTTTGTTATTGGATCATTGTAAGGTAATAACATTGGATGTTTGGCATCATATTGCAGGTTTGATTCAAGAAGTCGTCCTCCGACTCTGATGATACCTTGGTTGTCGAGAAAAACTGATAGACCGTGAAGGGCACTTGTTTTCTTTACTTCTTGTCCTCTTGACAATTGTTGTATTTCGTCACTAAAGTCGCTAAGTTGCACCGTTTTTATTATGACAGTTAGCGCTTCATTGAGTTCTTCGACTAATAGTGTGGCCTTAATTGCTCTATCACTTCGACGTATGTGCCTGATGAATCTTAGTATGTATCCAACTATTCTTTGCAATGTTGGAAAAGAGTTACGATGATTTATGTTGTAAATCATGTTGCTTAAATCTTCGTTTATTGATGTAGTAAGAACACTTATGTTTCTTTTCAGCTCCGTTTGGTTTGGTACTGCAAGCTCCTTGCGGAATGCTTTGGGCCATGAATCCTCCTTTGCATGAAGAAAGAGAGGACCATAAAACCACATTGAGCAGCGTTTTATATCAATTGGGTCAACTCCCCTGGATAACAAATCTGCAGGGTTGTTTTTTGAACTAACATGTTGCCATTGTTCTACTAAGGTGAGCTCCTGAATCTTGCTTATGCGATTAGATACGAATGTCTGGAACGACGATGATTCTGAGTTTATCCAGTGTAGAACGATTTCAGAGTCAGTCCACAAGAAAGTCGTGCAGTGTTCAAGAGACATGTCCTGCTTTACCCTTGAGACCAGTTGCGCCCCTAATAGGGCCGCACACAGCTCCAGTCGTGGAATGGTTTGAGTTTTTAGTGGTGCGACGCGTGATTTTGAACATAACAAATGAACTGCAATTGTGCCATCATTTATTAGGGATCTAATGTATACCGCGGCTCCATATGCTCGTTCTGAGGCATCAGTGAATAGATGTATCTGGAAGGATACGGCGTTCTTGTGGTTTGTAATATGTCGACAAAGCCTTATATCGTTGAGCGCTACTAAGTTTTTCCGAAATTTGGTCCAAGAGGCATCCATTTCTAATGGAAGCGATTCATCCCAAGATAATTTTAGTTGCCACAACCTTTGCACGAAAGTCTTGGCCTTTACTACTACTGGAGCCATTAATCCGAGAGGATCAAAAATATGTGCTATATCGGAGGTTACAGATCGCTTCGTATTTTTTGTGTTTGAAGAGTCATTCGTCCTTATACAAAACTCATCTGATTTTGGAAGCCAAGTGATCCCGAGTGTTCTGATGCTTTTGTCGGAGTCGTTATCAAAGTCCAGATCTACTTCCTGATCATCAATTGGTATTCCCTGAAGTAGTTGTGCGTGATTAGCACACCATTTTCGAAGTTTCATACCAGCAGAATCTAAGATTTTAATTAATTGACGTTTTATTTCTAAGGCTTCAGTCAATTTGTTTGATCCACATAACCCATCGTCGACATAAAACTCCTTTTCTAGTGCTGCTGAACCAAGTGGATATTGAATTTTGTTTGTTTTTGCTAACGTTTGGAGACATTTTGTGGCTACGTAGGGAGCTGAGCGTGTTCCATACGTTACTGTTTTAAGCTGATAGAATTGCAACTTGTCGCTGCAACTTTCTCTCCAAATTATGGTTTGAAGTGTTTTGTCTTGAGGATGTATGCAAATTTGGCGATACATCTTTTCAATATCGGTTGTAAAAACAAATCGCGGTGATCTAAATCGCATCAGAATAGATAAAAGATCACTCTGTACCACTGGACCACTGTGCATTATATCATTAAGCGATACTCCACTAGATGTCTTAGCCGAAGCATCGAACACAACCCGTAATTTAGTAGTGCTGCTGTCTGGTTTGATGACGCAGTGATGCGGTATTATGTAGTGCGGCGACAATATGTCTTCTTCGTCAATCTTTTCCATGTGCCCAAGTGCCTCATACTCTCGCATGAACTTCACGTATGATAATTTCATGTCTGGAATTTTGTTCAACCGTCGTTCTAAAGAAAAGAATCGATTCATTGCCATCTGCTTTGATTCCCCTAGGCTTGATGGGTCGTCCTTAAAGGGAATTTTCACAATGAATCTTCCACTCTTATCGCGTTGAGTATTCTGAATGAAGGATGATTCGCATTTTTGGTCTGCTGCTGTAAGATTGATTTCTGAAGCTAATACATCATCGAGTTGCCAGAATTTTGTCAGAAGATTGTTAAGCTCGTCGTCCGTTGAATGTATTCCACATGCCATAAAGTTGTCATAACCACTTCCGATCTTTCCGCTGCAAAGCCATCCAAACATAGTTTTTTGAAGGATTGGTAAGTTGTCTGCCAGCTTAATTTGGCCAATGGACATGAGAGAATGGAAATATTCAGCACCAATTAGTAGATCAATTTGTCCTGGTATGTTAAACTCGGGATCTGCCAACTGTATATTTTGTGGAATGGGCCATTTTGACATATCCAAAGCTCTTGTGGGTTGCGCTGAAATTATTGTAGGAACCATAAAAGCCTTAAGTGTAATGCTGAAGTTGCTTATTCGTGATTGAATTTTGGTGTTGACACTATACTGTGAGCTCTTTTTCCCTCTTGACACTCCTTCTATCCAGATAGGATTTGGTTCCTTTTGTAATTTCAACCTTTTGACCAATTTTTCAGTTATCAAGTTCACCTGCGAACCTGAATCGAGAATTGCTCTGCATTCAATGGTCTGTCCATCTTCTGAAGCTATTTTGATTTTTACAGTACCCAGCAATACATAGCCATTGTTTGAAGTTGTAATTAATGAGGTTTGGTTCAATGTGTTTGCTGCTGGTGTGAGACTCTTTTGTGGTTCGTTGCACCGTGATGAGTTGACTGAAGTTGATAGTTTCTTGTCGTGAAGCAACGAATTGTGTTTTTTGTTGCATGTATTGCAATGAAGACTTCTGCATTCTTGAGCCATATGTCCAGACCGAAGGCAATTCATGCATCGTTTAAGTTTTTGCACGGTCTTTATGCGATCTTGAATGTTAGATTGGAGAAAGGACTTGCACTTATATAGAGGATGAGGATCATTATTGCAAACTGAACATTTGTTTGATTGTGTTCGAGTCACAGTTGCTGCTATTGTCTTAGTTGGGCTTGATTTGTTGCCCACTGCCTCTAATGATTGGAATCTGTTTTCTAGGAATTCCAGATATTGACTAATCTCTTGGAGTTCTCTTGAGTTTTCTAGCGACTGTTCATACAGTAATCGAGTTTGTTTGTCGAGCTTCGCCAATAAAATGTGAAGTAGCAATGGACCCCATGAGCTTGTCTCAATTGCCAAATTGTTTAACGCCAGTAGTCCTTCATGTGTTGTGTTATGTAAAGATCTTATATCTGCAGCTGAAGGGTTGTTTGGCACCCCAGGTTGATTTAACATCTTTTGAATAATCGTTGAAACAATGACCCTTTTGTTGTTGTATCGATCTTGCAGTAATTTCCATGCTGTGGCATAATTTTCAGTACTAAGTGCGAGGTGCCGAATGAGCTTCTCTGCCTCGCCTGCAATGCTTGTTTTGAGGTACCACATTTTTTGTGATGGTGGTATCTGCTGCTTGTGAATGACTTCTGAAAACAAGTCGTGAAATTGAGTCCATTCAAGATAGTCACCGCTGAATTTCGGAATGGTGATTTTGGGTAGCTGAAATGGGCTCATAGCCGTTTGTGCAGTTGGTGTTTCAGCTGGTGGATGTGCGGTCATATTGATTGATAGTTGGACAAGGACCTGCTGTACTGTATCTTCCATGTTATTATACTCATCTTGACAATATCCTTGAGAGCTCGGAGATTCACAATGTTCCCAAATATTTGCATTAAGGGTTTCAATCTGACGCCATAACCGAGTGATTGTGTTTATTTTTAATTCATAGAATTGTGATGGTTGATCTTCGATGTTGTCAATAAGTCCCGCACAAATTCTATGTAGTGAAATTATGGCTGCTGCTTGCTTTCGGATAATTCCTGAAACGTTGACCAACGTAGAATTTCCAGCGTCTTTATCAGTTGATACGTTAGCCAGACGTGGAGTTACTTCGGGAACAGATCTTGACTTAATAATTGCTGCATGTTTTTCAAACTCTTCTCTGAATGTGTTTACCAAAGTCATTATCTCATCATAATAGTTCTGCTCGAAATATTCATGGTCTAACTTTAACCCGGGCAGCAAGCTGAGCTTATTGTCTTGATCTTCAAATCGTGCCCAGGCCTCATCTAGACGTTGTAAAAGGTCTTCGTAATAGAATGCTGTCCTTTTCCGATCAGCTGAATCCTTTTTAAAATTCCTGATAACGGCTTGTATTTCACCACCTGTCAGCCGTTGGAGCTCGAATAATTCTTCAACGGCACTCATCTTTTAATTTCAAGTTTTCTATTCAGTTTAAGCAATCTGTTTCTGTTGGCCGCAGGCTGCTTCTCTTGTCCTGGTGGGCCTTGTGACTGTTAAGCGATCTGCTTCTGTTGGCTGCAGGCTGCTTTGTTGTCCTGACGGGCCTTGTTGGCCGTAGGCTGCTTCAATTGTCCTGACGGCTTTGTGACTGTTAAGCGATCTGCTTCTGTTGGCTGCAGGCTGCTTTGTTGTCCTGACGGGCCTTGTTGGCCGTAGGCTGCTTCAATTGTCCTGACGGCTTTGTTGTTGTAACGTGATCCTTGTTGAATCACGTCGGGGTCACCAAAATGTTGCAACCTCTTTTGATTGCAGATGCCAAGGGACAAATTCTTCAATCAGCACTTGAACTGATTGAAGGTTGTAAACCTTGATTTGGCTTCAATCAGCACTTGAACTAATTGAAGTTTTGGTTATGATGATTTTGCCAGCACTTAAACTGGCAATAATTAGCTGAAAATTAAATTGGATTAAAAAACTTATTTTTACCGTAACTAATTAACAACTGACTTTATTATAATATTTATTTTTCTTATAAAGGAAAAGAACTTACTTACACTAACATAAGACATGTATAATAATGCAACCTATGTATATATGTACAGTAATTAATACATGTAACTGAAAAATATATTTCTTAATTTCCATACAAAATACACACAAATATCAATAATATAAATATCAATGCATTTATTGATAATCAAGAACAAAGTTCAATACACTTTGTCGTTAATGCATTATACCGCTTCTCAACTAACAAAAACAAAAGTTCAATACACTTTTGTTGTTGATGAACTTTTAACAACGAAACGATATAATGCATTTTGTCAAAGTGAGCGGACAGAAACTCGACACTTTGTTGTGCAATTTCCGTCCGCCGCCTTGGAATGTAAGATCTGCGGTGCCAGCATTTATTGTATTTTAGTTGCTTAATTTTATTGGATATGTATGCATTTTGTAATGCAAACTATATCTACTATAAACCATTTATTGACTGTTGAGCAGCAACAATTTTAAAGCCCTCTTTTTAGCATATTTTCGGTTAGTACGCTACTGAGCCTAAAAATGTGTTCAATGCAGCCAAGCTTACAACCATGATTGGAGAGTTAAAATGTCAAAATTTCGCTGTCTTTTATATGTCGGTACATTTAGTTGGCGTGGAAATTTGACTTTCGACAATATTGTTCATGTAACAAATTACACCTGAAAAAAATTACCTTTTACAGCATTCTCATTCTCAGTCATTTTTTCGATGAAATTGTGATATATATACAACATCTAAAGTACTATTGATAAATAACTGAGTGACAACGGTAAATCAATAGTGAGAAAAAATAGAGCCATCACAACAAAACAAATTTAATAGAAGGGGGGCGGGGGGTGGGGAGGCAAAAAAACTCAGTAGATTACTATATGGAAGATAAATAATAAATAAACGAAAATGTTCATAATTACTCTAGACATACAACTGCTTTCTTAGATTAAAATTATATAGAGAATTTGAAAACAAAACCCAGTTTTATAAATGGTCTGGTTTAAAAAAATAGCCATAACTTTTGATTGGAAAGAAATTATTTTTGATACTTGACTTTTTTGTAAAAAATATAAAAACAACATTTTGGAATAAATAAATTTCGCGAAAAAATCAAAGGGGCTGGAAGAATTTTTGCAAATAAATGCTATGTCATATGAAAGGTAGCCAGATGTGCAATTTTTAATTGATTTCATTTTTATAACAACAACAATTTTTGAGTCATTTTTTGAGTAAAAAGTCAATATTTTGGAACTTTTTTGGCATAATCATAAAACATATATACTCTGACTTAACGGCACAGTTCAACCTATTTTTGTGAAGTGATTTTATTGAACTTTTGAACAAAAAAAATTTGAATGAAATATATTAATGGACAGCGGAGATATTTGCATCGAAAGACCAAACTTTGATTTTCATGTCGTTTTTTTCTTATTCTTAGGCAACGATGTTTTATGAAAAAGTCGTTGTACTGAAAATTTCTCCAGTTTTGAAGATATGTGAATGTTTTTGATGTCAAAATAACAGAAATTTTTTAATATTAAATAACAAAAATCTCCGATACTAAAAAGTTTTATAATAACAAAATTACCGTTAGTTGAAAAATTTCAGAGGGGGCGTGGCAAAAATTAAGTATGTAACATTTTAAGTTGGGATAAACTTAATATGTATACTTAGTTTGAGCAAAATCCGTCGAGCCGTTTAGATTTGTATAAAGGTCAAACAAACAAACAAACAGAAAATGAGTTTTATTTCTATAGATTAAAAGTTACTGTTCAAGTTACTATGGGAAAAAAATTTTTTTCGGATCTTAACGCATAGTAGCTTATTTACTTGGAGTGCAAATAAGACCTGCAAAAAAGATATTCAATCGAACAACATTTAGAGGTTGCTCATCGCTCCCAAAGATTTGTTATAGAATATCCTGTGTATATTTCCTTAGAAAATTTACTTTTTTTTCCCGGTGTCGATCTGTTAATTGGAAATTGAAGATGATTGTACGAAAAAGTGTGGTAATATTTGATTAATGTTGTTTGCTCATTTGAATATGTACATGTTGTTTGTTCCTACAAATTTTCTTAATCAATATCTGCAAACAATTACAATTCGTTTTAAAACCGTTACTTTGCCTCGCTGCTTCAGCAAATGTCGCCTGCGCAGATCGCTGGTTAGTAACAGCAAGTGTGTAAGAAACTATTGCTCAGTTTCTTTTCTACACTGAATTAAATGTAAGGATGGCAACAAATGTTTCTCCTTCTCATTTGCTCTTTGCTTTTGATTGGTTGATAACAACAAGTGACGCAAGTAACTGTAACTGAAGCTGTAAGCAATTTGTGAAGACTCGTTGTGATCAAAAATAAAACAAAAGAAGTCAGTTTGAAGTTGACGCTTGAGAAACAAGCACAATTGGCTATTCTGTCAAAATATTCATAGCTTTGTCTACTCTGTGTAGTGTACGGTTTTTGAATAATGTTCCAACAATTTTAACGATGTTATATAATACTAGTTGCGCTACATAATGGCTTCAACTACAACTGCGGCTACTACGACCAGACATAAAACAAATATCTGGTTAATTGGACAGCCAGTACCTAATCTTCCTAGAAATGTACTTCCAACCGCATCTGATGTCTTAAAAACTTTTTTCCATCACCATTAAACCCTTAAAAAAACTGTTCCAAAAAGTCTGAAGTCCACTACAGGGAATTAATGGAAATTTGGGACAAAGCTCGTATCCCAATGGCTTTCCAACCAAACATCATTTCTAAAATGAAATATCTTGTTGAGGAATACAAATTACTAAAGAAAAATAAATCACGAGTTTCAGAGGCACAGAATTCTAGAGAAAATACTTTCACAAACAAAATTGAAATGCTCTTCGATATAGCACATAAGAAAGCTAAAGCCAAATCAGAATTGAAGAAGATGAAGTGTTTCTGAAGGATCAGCGAGGAAGTAGAAAGATGAAGATGGCAGGAGTGGACATGGAATTGGCTATACGGGAACTGCGAGTCCAGGAGCGGAAACAAGCGGAAGAAGAAAGAAAACGACGTGAAGTGGTAAGAAAGACTACTGCTACTCTTACATTAAGTGCACTTGCAAATCTCGACGAAGATGGTGAGGAAGACAATTATGGAAATGAAAAAAATTGATGGAAGCTATGAAATTGAAATACCAACGTATTATCGGAAACAGCTGAACAAATTTTCCGTGTCATCTGCAGATGGCCTTCCACACAAATCACGTATTCTCCAGAACATGCTTGCTTCTCCTGATGTGTCATCAAAATTGGATAGTATAAATATTTCTGATACCAAGTTCACCATCTTGGCTGCAGCAATTGCAAAAGCTGATGGGCAAGATCTGGCTGATGGTTTGTTATCTCGTTCAACTGTACAAAGAAAGCGAGCATTTCATCGATCATATATTGACATGTCTGTGAGAGGTTTTCTTACTACTGAAAAGCCACCACTATTAGTTCATTGGGATGGTAAACTAATGAAAGACAGTACGAACAAACAGGACCCAAAATCAAATGTTGACCGGCTACCTGTAGTTGTCATGGGCCATCATCTGGAAAAAGTACTTGGCGTTTCCAAATTATTATCAGAAACGGGAGATGCGCAGGCAAAAGCAACATTCCAGCTTCTTGTCCTATGGGAAGTTGTGGATGATATTGTTGGAATGAGCTTTGATACAACTGCTGCAAATACAGGAGCTACAAATGGAGCATGTGTTCTTCTTGAGAAACAGATAGGCAGGAATTTATAATATTTTGCTTGTAGACATCACATTCACGAGCTGATTGTTGGAAATGTGTTTTCAGTGTTGTTTGGACCATCCAAAGGTCCTAATATTTTACTTTTTCAACGTTTTAAGCAAGGTTGGGCAAAACTCAACCCTCAGGACGATAAACGCCTCAACACACCATACCTACAAGAACTGAAAAAGGAAGTTACAACTTTCCTCAAGGGGATTATATCATCAAGAGAAGAATACATGCCTCGAGATGACTACAGAGAAATGGTGGAGCTTTGTTTATTACTCCTAGGGGAGTTACCCAAAGCAAATCAATATCATTTCAAGATTCCTGGTGCATACCACATGGCAAGATGGATGGCAAAAGTGATATACTGTTTGAAGATTTTTCTTTTTCGAGCAGAATTTAAGCTAACGGCCAAGGAGGAGAAGAATCTTGCTGAATTTTGTTTGTTCGTATGCCTAATTTACGGTAAAGAGTGGATTTGTTGTCCTAAAGCAAGTTTAATAGTAATCCAAGAGTGATTGTTGAAAAACCAATGCAGCCACAAAGAGTGACTGTTTGGTGCGGTTTATGGGCTGACGGCATCATCGGGTCGTATTTTTTCCAAAATGAGGCCGGTGAGGCAGTTACTGTGAATGGTGTTCGCTATCGTGAGATGATAACGAACTTTTTTGGCCCAAATTGGAAAAGATGAATGTAGACGATAAGTGGTTTCCACAGGACGGTGCAACTTGCTACACAGCTAACGAAACAATGGCTCTTTTGCGCGACAAATTCAACGGCCGTGTTATCTCACATGGTGGCGATGTCAATTGGCCGCCAAAATCATGTGATTTGACACCGTTGGACTTATTTCTTTGGGGTTATTTGAAAGAAAAGATGTACGTCGATAAGCCAGCAACAATTCAAGAGCTAAAGAATCAGATAATTCAGCACATTAACGGCATAGAACCTGGAGGTGTGCCGCCGAGATCGCGGCCGCCATTTGGCCGATATTTTGTTTCATACATAATTGAACCATACCACTATTATCATATTACAAATAAATGACACTAATTTCTTAAATAATTTATGTTTTATTCAAAACCAACATCGGCCCATAAAATTTAACCAACCCACCAGTTTTTAAAGGAGTTTATGCAAAGTTAGAGGATTTTATAGTGAAAGCAGAATTGCTTCATGATTTAGTAAAGGATGAAGATAAGGCCATTTTTATTTAGTATGTGTACAATTTTAAATTAACAACTCAAGTGAGAAATATACTTGGACGTTTGAATAAACCTTCGACATTGATTGAGTTAAAATCTTTATTGGTGAAATTTTGCCCCAATCCAAAAACACTACAGCAAATGCTAAATGAATTCAGTTCAATAGCACAGAACAACTTATCAATTTCAGAATTTAGAAAAAAAAATGACAGAATTAGGAGAGCAATTGAAAAATTTTAAGCTACAAAGCTTAGAAACGCCCAGTCAGAAGGCAAAAGATACAATATATAAGGTCAACGAAAGTATGGCACTTAATATTTTTACGAAAGGTATAAGGACAGAATATCAGACTATTCTACAGGCGAATCCGCCGAAGTCTTTTAATGAAGCGACTGAAAGATGTTTGAATATTGAACAAAATTTTTCGACAGATAGAAGCAATAAAAATTTCAAAATGGAAATCAAAATTTTTCAAATATAAATTACAGAAATAATAATAACTTTCAAAACAACAATCCAAATGGCAATTACAGAAATAATATTAATTACAGAAGCAACAATTTTCAGAATAACAATAGTTTTACCGCGGAAATAACAGAAATAATAATAATAATTTCATAAACAATAATTACAGAAATAATAATTTCAATAGAAATGGATCAATAGAAATGGATAGAAAATTTTGAAGATAGCAACAATGCGCAGGGAAACGGATATGGCCGGGTAGCAGGAATTGTTACCCACAGAGGCCAAAACTGATCCAACAACTAACTAAAAATTAAACAAATTTTATTATATTAAATTGCAAAAATACAAATGAGAATCTGAAATTCCTAATAGACACGGGAGCAGATATTTCTATCTGCAAGAAAAGAAGCGTAAATAAAATAGAAACAAGAAATATTTCAACAATAACTAGTATAACTTATGAAAGTATAGAGTGCATAAGCACATCATATTTAAATTTTTTAATTGAAACGGAGGAAATTACACACAATTTTCACATGGTAGAAAATGAATTTCCAATATTAACGGATGGCATAATAGGGCGTGCCATGTTGAGAAAGTATATGTCTAAAATAGATTTTGAAACGTACACAGTAACATTTTTAATAAATGAAAAAGAATTAACATTACCAATAATTTTAAATTATAAAAATTTTACAGTACCTGCTCGATCAGTATAATCATTATAATAGTATAATCATTAACAAAGAAATAAATAATGGAGTCTTCACTGCAAATAGTATAATACCTGCAAATGATGATAGCAAAATACTGGCTATAACAAGAAGTATGGTAACAAATAAACATACACAAAACACAAACTCAGACAAAACAAGTGATATTACTAACAAGAAGTCTGGTCAACTTTTTGCTTGGAAGTGCACATCCAAATCGGATATTAACAAAATGATAAAATTAAGATTCGTAACTGATAGAAATTACAAGGGTACCCAAATAAATATAAATAATAGAGAAGTTATTGCAACATGCAGCGATAATCCATCGATCACACATCTGACTTTGGAGAAGCTGTCGTCAAAAATGTATAGGTTAAATATAAACGAGCTCGCGTTAAGTAAAAATGATAAATTATTCGAAACCATAAGAATGGATAAACTTAAAGAGATATTTAAGAATTTACAAAGAAAAGATATTGAAAATTTAAAAATTTTAATATACCATGAACCAACAAGAATAATCGATAAAAAAATACGAAATAAATTAATTGAGGAATACCACAATTCCACTCATGGAGGTCACATAGGAATTAGAAAAACTAATTTAAAAATGAAACAAAAATACATTTTGAAAAACATGAACAAAATGATAAAGGAACATATATTAAATTGCGAACAATGTAAAATACACAAATAAGCCAGGCATACAAAAGAGGAACTAACTTTGACAGACACACCAGGAAGTAGTTTCGGAATAATATCGATAGATACTGTAGGGCTTTTGCGATTATCCAATAACTACCGATACAGATACAGATAGGGGTACTGAATTTACCCCTCTGTATCTGTTACTGAGTTGATGTCGGGACCATTGGATCCCATACTTCACATTTGCTTTCAATACAACACCTCATGTTGACACTAATTACACTCCTTTTGAACTTATGCTTGGCAAATTAGCAAACCTACCAAATGATAAATTAGAAAATTCAAAATGTTACATTACAATTATGTGCAGGAATTAAGAGTAAGATTAAAATACTCATTGAAAAAAACGAAAGAATTGATAAATATAGCAAAGATTAAAAGCGTGAAAAATGATGCCATTTCAGCACCATTAAATATAAAACTGGTGACAAAGTAATGATAAGAATAAATTGAAAGTAAAACAACCCACCATATCCTGGTTCATATATAATAATTGATACATATGGAGTAAATTCTAAAGTTAAAGTCGATGGTAAAATCAAAGAATACCGTAACAATTTACTAAAAAAATGGATTTAACTCAAAATGTTCAAGTAAAGTAAAAATTTATTAATTAAAAAAATTGCATTGTATACATTTTATAAACAAATTGTATTTGTATAATTTTTAGTAACAAATATCATTTATCTATTTTCTTACAATTTTTGGAATAAAATATAATCTATTATAGTTAATAAAAATAATTGAAATGTACAAAACAAATATTATATTTAAAGTGCAATTTTCAAATTGAATAATTTGTTAGATTTTAGTGAGAAACTTTGAATTGTATAATTTTAAAAATTATTTTTTTCTTTTCTATAATAATTTTTATCGTAAGGATGGGGGTGTAGTGCGCACCGATTTAAGCAAACTGTACTCAAACTTATTGATTGCACTGTAATATTGAACGCAACTATGTACATTGTTTTTCACCACGCACAATGTCCCGTGGTTATATATTTATTTTACATTACGCACTTTCGCACTAAGTTAATATTTTGTTTCTTTCACTCGCGCACTTTTAATGTTTATATTATTGGTTATATTTATTTGCATTAAGCACTTACACATTAAGTTAATATTTACTTTTCACTCACGCACTTTTAAGTTATTATTATACTGAACACTATGGGCCTTAGTAATAAACATTTTAAAGTCGACTCTAAATTTAGTGTGAGCTTTTCTGACATTATTTCTATTGAATTTGTTGTCAAAAAGCTTACACTAAATTAAGAGACGACTTTAAAATGTTTATTACTAAGGCCCTATGTATTAGAATTAAGCACATTTTTTTATACGATTTAGAAACTTAAGAATACCGTTAATTAGCTTTATAAGCACTGACTTTTCGAAATAAAGATTATTATTCCTACAAGCTTAAATCAGCTGACTTCTAATTTTTGAAAGCCTAAGTGCATATTTTATGCCGGCTGCAATTCAAAAGAAGAAGGATAATCATCAGAGCCAGCGGCGTTTTTAAGCGTCGGTAAAATAGTTGAGGCATTCCCTTTTTCTAAAACAAAACATAATCGAAACACATCACAGCATTGGCAATGGTTTCATTATTTAGCCTGTTTGTATAGGCTGCGATGGCCGCTTGGTCTTTACGTAAGTCTGCCTGATGGGTGCACGTCTCTGTGCCTGGGGGACTCTGTTGATAGCATGGTTGTTTTGGTGGTCTGGTAGATTGCACTTAAGCAGGAATTGACGGGTGAGGAGAACACAGTGGTGTCGAGCGGGCAGCATATTCACCTCCTGGTGTAGGTGTTCTACGGAAGTTATATAAAGGCAGCCAGTTGCAGCTTTTAATGCTGAGATTTGGACACTTTGGACGTTTCTGACAGCTGGGATCCAGGTAGGTGCGGCATAGTCGACCAAAAGACGACCGATTACTCTGTATGTCGCCACAATCGTCTCTTTGTCCTTAGGTGGGGTATTATGTGTGCCTGTAGAATCTTCACCAGCGGTGCGAGGAAGGTAATCGACCTATATGAGCTGCCTTGATTCAGAAGCTTCCCAGGCTTGGGAACTGGGATAACTCTACCAAGCTTCCATATGTCTGGAATCTTTAACCTGTTCTCGCTTAAGGTACATACCTTGGCTATGTAATCAGCTCCTGTCCTGCCCATATGATTCAGCATGACGGTAGAAAGAACATCCGACCCTACTGCCGTAGAACTTTTGGTATTTCTGATAGCATTAAGGACATCATCGGCGCTGAGCACCTCATCCCCTGCTTCCAAAGCTCTAAACTTTCGTTTCAGACTGAGACTGTTTTTATCTGGCCTGGGCAGGTGATCAATAAACTGTCTGCTGAGGGCTGCGCCACACTTTTTGGAGTCAAGCGGCGTACCATCTCCGAAGTAGATAGTTGTTAGTTGGCTTCTACGGGGATTTGCCAGGCTCTTGATGGTATTCCACAAAGACTTAGAGCCCATCTCCGACTCATTCAGGTGCGGATGCCACAGGCCGATGCTCGTTAACGAGTTTATTGATTTCCATACCCAATTCAGGTAGTCTGGGATCTGCCGGGTGATCAGGCCTCAAGGCGTTGCATTCGTCGGCAAGGCGAGAAGCCTCCGCTGGAAAGTTTGGTCGTATCTTGGGAATGCGACCTGAGGGAATGAATCTCGTTTCTGCGGAAAGCACTACTCGTCTAATATGCCAATCGCCCTCGCTCGCTGTTCTTGGTGGTGGTACTGCAGAGAACTTGGACTCGAAAGTTAACGAAGAAGTGGTCTAGGGATATTAAGAAATCAGCATTCTTCGTAACCTTGATGGTTATCGGAATGTGATCGGAGTTCGAAGTTCACGAGCCAAGTGACATAATAGACGAGGTCAGAGCTTATAATGGACAGATCTGGCGAGCTCTTGTAGTTGGGCGTAATCACAGTGGGGTGTTCCTCGTTGCAAACACAGAAACACGTGTTGTCGATTTGTTCCAGCAGAGAGTTACCTCTCGAGTCAAAACCATGCTCAGAATACCCTGAACAAGAAGAAATTCTATACAGGATTTAAAACCGGCTCTGCATACTGACACGGGGGTGTGTAGACATTGAGGAGCTCAATCTCGGTCTCTCCAGGCCTGACAGATATTCCTTGGACTTTAAGGAGGTCGCTGTTAGAGGTTAGGTCAAGAGTTGTAAAGGTGACCGACTCATGTATCAGCAAGGCCAATCCTCCTCTGTTCCCCTTTCACGATCACGACGAATGATGTTAAAGCATGACGAATGGTTTAGCGTGTTTTCTCTTGTCATCTTTGTCTCTTGGAGAGCAGCGATGCGGATCCCCCTCCTAACCATGAAGTCAGTAGCTTCGGTAATCTTTCTTGTGAGACCATTATAGTTCCACTGCAGGATTTTTAAATCTTCTTGATGTATTGTTGAAGCTTGCTAGATAGTAGTTATCAGATCTGGGTTTACGTCAGTGTAGGATAAGTCATGGACCTGGTTTGTATCGTTAGGGCCTGGTTGCATAGCCTGTTGGTGACCAGTGTCACCCTCCTGCCTTCTTTGACAGCACGAACCTATGAAATCTGGCGTGTATGCCCTGGAATTTCTCAGCCCTGAGCATCGCAGGGTTTTCGTAATCGCTTTGAGACACATGTGACATTTTAGGGTAGTCGCACGGGATGAGACTCTGAGTCAGATGGGTGTGATTGCGGAAGGCACTGGCGGTGAAGGGAATCGGATGTCAGGACTGTAGTCTTGTAAGACACAAGCCCCGAGCATCGGATGTGTATCCATAGGTTGCACGCATGGCACCGAACCGAAGAGTCCATTCGAGTTAACCCAATTTGACAGATCGCACATATGACTGCGGTTATTGATGCTGTTGTTGCTTATAGTCTGCGAGTGTACTGCACGTTGTTTTTGTTGTAGACCAGTGACCGTGTCTGCTGCTGCTGTTGTTGTTGGTAATGTACCGTTGTCGAGGCCTTTTTCCTTACATATTATATCATAGAGGGTGCTGATGGGCCGCACGCGCACAGCACGTTTACGATTGTGGATATGTTGTGTTAGGCGTCCACTGCATGGCGATGGTGTTACCGATGGTTTCAGTACCACCAGGCGTACCGGTAGCTACGAAAATATTTTACCAATTCGGCGACAGAGTTTTTGTCTTCTAAACTACTGGCTCGCACTGACGGTTTCGAATTCAAGCAGCCATAGAGTAAATTACCATCGAAATGCGGTTGTTGCTGATCAAATTCAGTGCTAGGCTCACCTTTTGTAGGGTTCGCAGATGGTGGCGATGACCTCGTGTGGGGTTCTAAACTTCTTCGCAAATGTAAAATTTTAACTAATGGCGTTTTCTTTTCTTGGCAAAAAATGCTGCCCACTAAGATTGCAGAATTTTTAAGATTTTAACCTGAACTCAAAAAGTGTCGACCTTTTATTAGTCGAAAAAAAAATTGAAAAATGCACAATTTTTGTCAATGATGTTGTGTTGGCTACACTGTTATTTACTTTTGAGAAATAAATTAAATTGCAAAACAGCAAATGTGAAAAAATGTTACGAAGAAAAGTAACTACAAGAACTTATATGTTATTTCTTTAATTATGTTGTTCTCGGTAATATAGAATCATGAGAGTTTCACAACAAAAACAAGTTAAAAGAGGTTATAACTCTTTTTGATACGTTCCTTAGTTGTTGCTCCTTTCCTTTAGCATTTATTTCTGTGCTGATCTTTGTAGAATTCTTGGACTGAAGGGATGGATGGAACAACATACACAATACTTATACATACTGTACCCAAGTCACAAAAATTGTATGTAGTAATGGTGCTCTGTCTCGATGTTGCTCTGATGATCATGATTTTCAGGTGGTTTTCATTCCCTCATCTTGCATTGTACTCTCGAACAAAAAGCTATGACGATGATTCTGTGCACAGTTTGTCATGTATGATTGTGTGTGCTATTTTTGCATAGCTCCATCAACACCATGACTTCCAATGTGTATGATGCGGCAAGTGTCCCGTTTGCAAATCGAGTATGTGAAAAAGCGCAAAACGCCTTCGGTTGCACGACGATGTTCTTCCAACGAATGAGGTATTCCTCTGGTTGAACGTAGATTTATATACTTGTTTGCTGACGACTCTCTCAAGCTCTCTCCCGGTATAACTATACATATCTTTTGTATAATTCGAAATTGTCTTTTGTTCTTGGTTTTTGCTCTGATCTTACTGTTTTACTGTGTTCCATGCGTTCTATGATAACGACTCGTTGAAAGGGCCAAGTTCTGAGATGCTTCAACTTGAGGAAGTTGCTCGTATATAGCAACATTTATATGTTTGTATTTGATAAAGATGATGTTTAGCTTGGCACTGTTATTCTCTTTATTGCAAAAAGTTTAGGAAACAAAAGTAGACAGAATTCTTGTTATGTACTCGTACATGCACCATGTTGGACGCACATATCTTTTCTTGGCCTTGAATTTATGTGTTTTGTTCTAAGTCTGATGTTTTTTATTTCTAATGGTTTTTTAAGGTTTATATGCTTTACATACACTCATAATTTTACTGGAACATGAAATTCACATCAGATTCTGCATATATAAATACAGTTGATGTTCCTTTATTCTCGTTTCTTCGATGTGTTTAAGGATAAAGGGTGACAAAAATAAAATCGAACGAATACCCAGTTTTGACATTGAAAGTGCTTAAGCATAAATGCTTCGACTGAACTTGTGCTTAGAAAGTTTAGGATGAACTGTGCATAAGATTTGGCTGTTCGAAAAAAGAGTTGAAAATAAGTGTCAAGAGTTTTCTACTTTTACCTAGCACTAAGCGAAAGAACTCAATACAATGAAATTTTATGAAATTAAGGTTTGTATTAGAGATCCCAAAGATTTTACCTTTAAAACAATTACCAGAGCTATAAAAAATTTGAGCACAATTTTGTTGCAAGCGAAGTTCCTTTGGTGGTGTGATTTGGTAGAAGAAGTTACGTAACAGTGAGATTACTGTGTGTGTATGCGTGCGAGTATCGACATTACTGGATTAAGGCCTAAGAACGTGAGCCCGGGCAATAGGGCGGCAACATTTTAGGGGCGACAAAATTTTTGAGTGCTGAAAAATTTTGAGGAAAACAAAAAGTTAGGAACGAAATCAATTTGGTTGCAGCAGAGTTGACAGGGCCGCAAAATATTTTCGTAGCTAATTTATACAAAAACTCAATATCAATCAATGAACGAGCGCTGTAAATTTTTGTACGGCCAAATTTAGCAAATAGCAAAAACTTCGCTTACAGGCAATGAATAAAATATTGCAGAAAACTCGTGCAATCACTTACTTTTTGGGTTACAAAAAGTATAACTTTAACATGGGCATGTCATTGACAGTAATATAAAAAAACATCAAGGAATAACGTAATGCTTTAAATGCATTTTTGGCCTTTCTCAATTATTAGGGTAATAGAATAAAAAATTAGGGTAATGAATTGCAAAATATTTAAAATGTTTTATTGAGTGTATGTATTTAGAGGGCAGAATCATTTTGATGGCCGAAAAAGCTAAAAGACGACAGAACAATATCGTAGCTTATTTAAAAAGTAGCTTTAAATTTCGTGTTCGAAATTTTGTGTAAATTTTAACATTTTTATTTTAATACTATTGCAAGAAAAGTAACAAAATATAAGTTCTGCATAAAAAATAGATAATATTTTTTATTTACGTGATCTTTGCAGTGTATATCCAAATTTAGAAATATCATTGTGAATTTATTTAAGTATTCCTGTTACAACTTTAGAAAAGGACTACATGGCTTTATGGAAATGCAAATTAAACTGCGTTAAATAAGTTTAATCCCAACGTCAATTTTAAATTATGTTTCGCTGATTGAAATGTGAATGCCGCACTTTCATGGTACAATAAATATTTTATTGGGAATGCTATCTTTTATTCCCAATAAGATCAGAAAAATTAAAACAAAAGATCACTCATGGTTTGATTAGACTTGCAGGAATGCAGTCATGTCTACAAAGAAAGCCATTCAGAATTGGCGTTGCCACAAGAATACTAATAACGAAAGACTTCTCATCAGGGCAAGGAATCGCTGTAATGCAATTTTAAAAGGTGAAAAGTTTCTGCACGAAACTTGCATTCTGAGGTCGCAAATATCCACACAGTACCTAAAAATTGGGATTCCACGAACCCTGCAAGCTGCCGACCCATTGCAATATGCTCTACGCTTTTCACAGCTACGGAGAGCTTAATAAAATTGAGCACAATAAATTATCTGGAGCACAACCAAATGCTCAGTGATCGTCTATACGGTTCCGTAGGGTCTCCTGGTGACCTTATGGCGTTCTTAACCGAAAAATGGAACCAATGCGTTCACATTTTCGGAGAGAACAAGATTGTTACTCTGGATATTTTAAAGGCATTTGACCGAGTGTGGCATAAAGCGGTCGTGTCAAAACTAATTCCGTATGTTGTTCTTGGTGGAAACTCTGTTCGATCGCCGATTTGTGTCGTAGTTGACGGTATTTCATCCGAAAATCACCCCATTAACGCGGAAGTACCGCAGAGTTCGATTTTACTGGCAACCTTGTTTCTGGTTTTTATAAACAATCTTCTTTCGTTGACACATAACACAATCCATTCATTTGCAGGCGACATTTGCCATTCATACTCATTCAAAAAACGCCCAAGTTCTATGAAGACAGAGAGGGAAAAAACAACGCTCATTTTCTTTATTAAAACGAATTTAAAACTTTTTACGGGAAACTATAAATGAGGATCAGTTAAATGCACTGGCCTTAATAAATATTGAAGCAGATCTAGTACAAAACCTATGTTATGAGGACGTAATAAATGATTTCACACGAGCACATAATGAAACTCTTTATTTTTCCTATTTTGTATAAATTGCTATTTAATTGTGTTTAAAAAATTACAAATACAATTTTTATAATTTTGTTCTATTGCAAGAAAAAAAAATAATTTTAGAGGCGGCGCTAATGTCGGGTCTAGTAGGGCGGCAAAATACCTTAATCCGCTACTGAGTATCGAGCAGACTATAATAATATTTTTGGCGATATCGCAGGATCGCCATGTACGCGCCTTTAAAAAAAAAAAGGACTCGCGTTTCATAAAGAAAAAAGTTCTAGGACCTGCCTAATTGGTTGCCGGCGAAGTTCGTCACTGTGCAGAGGCTAAAAAGTTTAAGTCGGCAGCTATTAAAGCTCAAGACTTATTAAAAATGAAAAAGTCGCAGCTTATTTGAAGCTCAAGACTGATTGACTTTATTTGAAATTTGTTCGTTCATTTATAGTATGTATAACGGTATTTTGTCTTAAAACTAGTTAGCAATTGTTTTTGTATTTAAAAAGTAAACAGAATCATATGTTCTTTAATTAGTGTAAAAGTAATAGTAGAATATCATATACATATTTTAAAATTTAGTAATAGTAGTATAATGTGTGTGAGTGAGTAGACTTAAATTATTAGAAAACGTAAAAATATGTTAATAAATTTGTGTAGGAGTAAAAGTAAAAATGTAATTTTTTATATTTTGTATTCAGCAATATTAGTACATATGTGCGAATGAAATAGATAGTAGTGCTTAGTATGAACATATGTTCTTATTGTTAGAATATTATTTTAGTATAATGAAATAGAATAAGGTGATACGTACCGTAAAGGTGTGTATCTGTTAAATATGTTTTATAGTTATTTGTTTTAATATTTTATAATGTAGAAGTGTTTACATTACACCCTCACCCTTAAGATAAAAATTAATTTGAAATTAAAGAAAAATAAATTTTTTTTTTGTGGTACAACTTATACAATATTTTAATATAATTCATGTATTTACACAATTGAAAATTTTAAATAAAAAGATACAATTTGTTACAAATATTTCTTTAACATGTTGTTATGATATTCTTTTAGTTTTCCATTAGTATTGATTGTTGAATTTACTCCTTTTTTGTTTACAATTATAAATGGACCAATATAAGGAGATTGATTTTTTCTTTTATTCATCATTTTTATTAAAAATTTATCTCCAATATTTAAATTTAACGTTTTTATATTTTTATCTTTTTCAATTCTATTAATTTTTGCAATATTTATTAATTCTTTTGTTTTTTGTAAAGAACATTTTAATCTATGTTTTAATTCTTGTGCGTAATTATCTGTATCGTAAACTATTGATTGAAAACGATTATCGAATCGATTATGGTGTATTATACAAGTGGTGTATAATTAGTATCAACATGAGGCGTTATATTATATGAAAAAGTGAAGTATGGGATCCATTGGTCCATTCTTCATTTTTGCAAAAGTTTAGTAAATATTAATTTAATACTCGATGGTTTCTCTCTATCGAGCCTAGAGTCTCATGGTGATATAGAGTACTAAATATTTGTTTAACGTTCAAAAGACTGCATATTTCCGACATTAATTCATGGAGAAATTCTGTACCTCTATCTGATTTTAAAATTTTAAAGTGCCGGTATATTAAAATTACATTTTCAATCAATGTTTTAGCAACAGTTTTGGCGTCTTTTGTCTCCATTGGACATGCTCTTACGTACTTTGTTAAGTCGCACTGACACGTTAGTATATATTTGTAATTGTTGGATAAGCGTAGGGGAACTACTGTGTCGATAGAAACAACTTCAAAACTGGTACTTGGTGTGTCTGTCATTGCTAAATTTTCTTTTGTATGTTTAGTCTGTTTGTTTAATTTGCATTTATCGCAAGTGAGTATGTAGATTTTTATAATTTTATTTATATTTTTCCATATTCCACATTTTTGATGATGCTTCTCCAAAGTCAGCGGTGTGTACAGTTGATTATCACTTCCTCATCATTAATTACTTCCTCATCATTAATTTCAAATTGCTACTCTTAACCCTTTGAGGACAATAGTTGCTTATAAGCAACTTCAGACTTTAGGACCATATTAATCTCGTTTGGGACCCACTGTTTTATAACGGTAAATAGCAAGCAACAGAATGATGTTGTGTGTGCAGAAAAAGAGAAAAGCAAATGCAATAATGTGTTTGTGTTTTTTGCTTTACGCAGTTATTCAGTGTGATTTAATGTGCGCGATCAGTACACGAAAAATTTGCAAATAAACAAAAAATATTTTTAAATATTTCTGCATAACTGAAAAAATTAAAGTGAACGAAATGTTGAAGTACAAGGGTAAGTTAATTTATTTATGTTTTTAGATAAAAAATAAATGCAATATTTAGAGAGAGAGAATTTTTTAAAAACTGAAGTTGCTTATAAGCAACTTTGGTCCATAGTGGATATAGAAAAAGTATAAATTAATTCGGTTTGCAGAAAAGCTTACACAGAGGAAAGGCCTGACTGATGCTGAAATTGAAGCTATTGCAAACTTTGATTGGGACATGTCATCTGATGAAGATGAAGCTGCTGAGGATGAAGGTGATCCTGACTTTGTGGACGAGGCAATTGAGGCAATTTTACTAAGGGGTGAGGAGGTGGAAGCAGAAATCATCGACAACTTGCTCAAGGATGATGAGAATATAAACTGCTGTGATGATGAAGAAGTAAGTACTGAGGCTAGTTTTGAGAAAATAGAGCCGTCAACATTGAAGTGGAGAAGAGGGGATATGTTGCCTGGTGATGTAATATGGAGGGGAAATGCTGAAGGTAATGACGTATATGAGGAAAAAACTCCGATGGAGTATTTTGAACAATTTTTTTATGAGGAAGTATTTGCACTAATGACTTCGCAAAGCAATTTATATGCAATGGAAGCGCTTGCCATAGAACTGAAATGTTCACCATATGAAATGCAACGTTATATCGGGGTACTATTGTATATGGGTATTATAAAAATGCCTCGAACAAGAATGATTTGGTCAAAGCAATTAAAGTTAAATTTTATAACCGACGGTATGACACGATCAAGATTTGAAAAAATTAAGTCTTTTTTTCACCTGAATGAAAATTCAAAGCAGCCAAAGAAAGGTGAACCAAATTTTGACAAGCTATATAAAATACGCCCATTGCTGTCATTACTGAAAGATAAGTTCAATAAAATACCTCAAGAAGAATATCAATGTGTGGATGAACAGATTATAGCTTTCAAGGGGAGGTCAAGTCTGAAGCAGTACAATCCCGCGAAGCCTCATAAATGGGGAATGAAAATGTTTACCAGGGCTGGGGCATCAGGCATGATTTATGATTTTTCTTTATATGTTGGCGATGGAACATGTCGAACATACGGACTTGGCATATCATCAGATATTGTTTTGTATTTGGCTTCTACCATTCCCAAACATGAAAATTACAAACTATATTTTGACAATTGGTTTACCTCAATAAGCCTTATGGTAGCTCTAAAAGGAATGGCCATATTCGCAACTGGCACCGTGCGGCAAAATAGAATGGCTAAATGTGAACTTCTTTCAGAAGCCGAACTAAAAAAACGTGGTAGAGGTTCGTATGATATGAAATGCGAAGTAACTCATAACTTAACTGCAATCCGCTGGTTTGATAACAAAGGTGTGCAGCTGTTGTCTACCTATATGGCTGACCAGCCATTGGGATCCTGTAAGCGTTGGTGTGGCAAGGAAAACAAATTCATACATATTCCCCGACCAGCTGTAGTTGACGACTATAATCAACACATGGGAGGAGTTGACTTATCCGACATGCTCATGGAGCTTTACAAAATTAACCATAGATCCAAAAAATGGTATATGCGCATTGTTTACTGGTGCATCGGAGCTGCTGTTGTAAACGCCTGGTTACTCTATCGGAAAGACCTAAAAGCTGCCAAACAAAAGTCTAAACCAATGCCACTAATATATTTTCAAATGGAAATAGCACAATCGCTACTTAGCGCTTCGTCTCCCTCTGACATCACTAAACGCGCAAGGGGACGTCCTACTACGAACCCCTCACACCCACAGGCCCCTTACACCCAGCAAGCCTCACCATCGACCTTGCCTTCGTCATCAGAGAGTATTTGCAGCCCTGCATTAAAACGGAAGTACACCCCAGATCCAGCCAAAACACTGCGATATGACGAAAAAGGCCATTGGGAGGTATGGGGTCAGAAAGGTCGCTGCCGTCTTTGTAAAACTGGAACTCCCCTTTCCAAATGTTCCAAATGTGGAGTTTATTTGTGTTCGAACACAAGCAAAAATTGTTTTCTTATATACCATACTTAAGTATTACATTATACAGAAAAACTGCTATATAAAATATAAACTGTATTTGTAAAAATACCCTATTTTTATTTACCACTATGGACAATTGTTGCTTATAAGCAACTTCTTCCAGGACTTCGTAGGAAGGACATATGACTTTCAAATTTTGTAAACTGCTTATATAAGCCTATAAAAGTAGAATCGGCCATAGTTTGTATTTTTAGTACCAACGGGTTAAGAGCTGTCCTCAAAGGGTTAAAATTTTTTCCTGTTATGAACCTTATTTTTGTTTTTTCATTCTCTTAATTTCTGATATACCTAATTTATATACTCTTGATGATAGCTTCTCCAAAGTCAGCGGTGTGAACAGTGGATTATCACTACATCGTATAATTATTTCCTCATCAATTATCTTAAATTGGGTATCCTTAAAACCTTTTTCTGTATTGAACCTTAATTTTTTTCATTTTTTTAATATCTGTTATGGATGAACAATCCCACACAAATAGTTCATGACGCTTTTTGTGGGAATTGCAATGCGTTTTGTTATAATGGGCCCCATACACGCTCTAACCAAAGCAAAGCTGGAAGTGTAACTTAGCTCGAAGTTACGAAACTCATTGACGGTTGCAACTAAGGTTGCAGCAAAATTAAAATCGTTTAATATTTTGGTCGCAGTTGCTGTTTTTTGCCGCGTTGTTGCTGCGTTGCAGCGTGTATGGCACAATGGATTGCTGCAACCATCGCAGCGTGTGTGTCAAATGTGTTAAAAAAGTCATAATCTGGTTGTCGTTCCACTAATGTTTTGGTTGCAGTGTGTATGGGCCGCATAATCAGTGGTTTGAGTATGCTTATTTCTAATCATACCTCTAGTAATAGCTAGTACGTTTTTATGAACTTCCGTATTTGTCGGAATCATCGCTTTTAAAAAATCGCTTTTTAGATCTATGCGCGATAACGCGTCAGCATTAGTATTGATTTTTCCTTTTTTATAAATAATATTAAAATTATAATCGCAAAGGTCTAATCTTATGCGTGTCATTTTTTATGATGGATTTTTATGGGAGAAAAGAGACACTAGTGGGCGGTGGTCTGTTAGAGCCGAAAATTTTCTACCGTAAAGGTAGGGTCGAAAAAAATTGATTGCCCAGTGTATAGCTAATATCTCTTTCTCAATAATTGGCTTGTTCAGGTCATGTTTTGGAAGAGATTTGCTTGCATATGAAATTGGTAAGTCTGAGCTTATTTGAACGTCCTATAATACTTCATACTTCATGTGTCGTTAATTTAATATTGTAAACATACTTTATCATACTAAATCATGTAATATTTCTGTTTGGACTATAAAATCTTCTAATTGTGTACAATTTCCTTTAAAAATTAGTAGGTTTTTACCTACTATAGATATTTATATAAAAATTGCCCATATTTAACAAATTATTTTCTTTTAATACTTCTTTAATTTTTTTTCTTTTATTGGTAATGTTTCAATGGTTTTTAATAATTCTTCATGAAGATTATTAAATTTTTGTTTTAAAATTTCATAATTTTAATTTTCTTCATTATTATATTATCAACTTCAATTTTCAGATTTTCAATGTATTTAAATTTGAGCTCTATATATTGTTTTGAAAATTCTCTGTTTACTCTTTTTAAGTTGCTTTTAAATTTTTCAGTCAACAATATATTATATTTTTAGCGTGTCCATTCATTTATGAATACCCCTAATATTAATTTTTCATTATCTAAAAATTTTATTATTTCTTAGCACCTGTGCCAGTAGCAAATTTGACATTTAGATTTCGTTGTAACTTCAACGTGCAGGTGGCGCAACAAGTGCTCGTCGCTGAATGCGAATAAGCATGAAAGAAAAAGTCAGATAACTAAAAAATAGATTTTGCAAAAATGTCGGCTTCGTTTGTTTACGGTTAGATTTTTAAATAATATTATTAGTTAATTTAATATATATAATGAATATTAGTTTTTGTTAAGAATGTTATTTTAAAAAGCATTTTAATCACTTTTTATGCATCTCTCGGTTTCGTGTAGTGGATAAGTGAATAAGTTATTAAAGGTGAAATTATTACAAAAAGAAATAGTTGCAATTTTCGTTATACTTTTCTAACGAGTAAAAATAGATAAAAAATTATAAGAAATTCTGTGCGCGAGTGAGTAAAGCAGATATATATGAAAATAAAAAAAGGATGCATTAGAATGAGAAAATAAAAAGTTGATTATTCATTGTTTACATAGTTTTGAATATATAAAAATAAAGTAAAATATTTGATAATTTGTGCAATTTGTAAATAGTGTTTAATAAAAATGTTAAGAATTAAAGAAAAGTTAGAAAAAAGTGAAAGAAAATTTAGTTGTGGTTATTTTTTTTTTGCTCTGCTGCGGCTTTCTTAAGCTACGCTCCGCCATGTAATAATATTTTTGGCGATATCACAGGATAGCCATGTACGCGCCTTTTAAAAATAATAAAAAAAGGACTCGCGTTTCATAAAGAAAAAAGTTCTAGGACCTGCCTAATTGGTTGCCGGCGAAGTTCGCCACTGGCGTTTTTTTTTGTTTTTATTATATTTACAGCCGTTCACTGTAAAAAGTGCAGAGGCTAAAAAGTTTCGCAAAGGTGTGTATCTGTTATATATGTTTTATAGTTATTTGTTTTAATATTTTATAATGTAGAAGTGTGTACATTACAAGACTACAAGCTAGCAGGCGAGTGCGCTGTGTGTGTGCGAGCGATTATTGATATTCGAGCAAATCTCTCTTTCTCTTGCTCCCTCTGTGTGCATTTGTTTCTGACACGTAGAGATTTCGTTAAATCTCATTTCTTATTTTTATTTTTTATTATTATTCGGATAGAACAAAACAGTTACTATATTCACAAAAAAAAAAGGCACAAAATTGTTGATAAAACAAAAAGTAAGGAATATAAATAGTCAGTGTGTCGATAGATAAAAGTATTTTGGATGTACTGTCAAAATTTCAAATCGCTCCGTGAAAATTTGCTCGTATGTGTCGTATTCGTATAATATTTTCATAAACCTCGAATTGAAAAATGAAAATTTGGGCATTTAGGCACTTTAACCGGATTCCATCTTTTGGTATATTATTTTTAAGACCCTAAAGCATCTTTTAAACAGAAAAAAATTAGATTTTTTCAAAATTTTACTTGGGTTTCCCCAAGGGTTTAAGTTTTAAAAAAATATGAGTAATACAGTGCAATCTGATGTTAGAATTTCAAAAAACATTTCTTTCTAGTAAGGTGGACCCTAAATATGTCTTTTTTTATTTTATATTCTTTTTAGACTTATTTTGAATCCTATGCTAGTTTTTTTAAAAAAAATTTAACGCTAGGGTGGACCATAAAAATGAATTTTTTTGTCTTAAGCTCTTTGTATGTGTGCTTATACTGCTAGCAGGGGTCGCTGATTTCGAACCTGATGTTAAAATTTCAAAAAGTTTTTTGACATTAGGGTGGATCCTGAAAATGTGGTTTTTTGTCTCAAACTCTTCTTAGATGCGCTGGTCGCTGATTTTGAATTTGATGTTAAAATTTCAAAAAGGTTTTTGACACTAGGGTTGACCCTTAAAATGTGTTTTTTAGCTTTATACTCTTTGTGTATGTACTGGCAGTATTTAAGAGTGAGTGGCTGATTTCGAATTTCATGTTAGAATTTAAAAAATTTTCGACACTAGGGTAAACCACCCTAAATATATCTTTTTTTGTTTTATACTCTTTTTAGATGAGCTGATCGCTGATTTCGAATCTTTTTTAGAATTTTAAAAAAATGTTAACTCTGGGGTGTACCAAAAACAGTGTATTTTTTTGTCTTAAACTCTTTGGTAATATGCTAGCAGTATAAGGGTCACTGATTTCGAACCTGATAATAAAATTTCGAAAAAAATTTTGACACCTGGGTGGATCCTGAAAATGTGCTTTTTTATTTTTATACTTTTTGTATATGTGCAACAGTATTCGATACAGGGTCGCTGATTTCGAACCTGATGTAAGATTTTTAAAAAGTTTATTTAACACTAAGGTGAACCCTAATCGCTGATTTCAAATCTTATGTTAAAATTTTTAAAAATTTTAACACTAGGGTGGACCATAAAAAAGGTGTTTTTTGTCTTAAACTCTTTGTTTATATGCTAGCAGTATAAGAGGTCGCTGATTTCGAGCCTGATGTAAGAATTTCAAAAAAGGTGTTAACACTAGGGTCGACCCTAAAAATGTGTTTTTTGACTTTATACACCTTGTAGATCGCTGATTTTGAATTTGATGTTAGAATTTTAAAAAATTTTGACACTAGGGTGGACCCTAAAAATGTGTTTTTGTTTAATACTCTTTCTGCTGGTCGCAGAATTTGTGTTAGAAATTCAAAAAGTTTTTGACACTAGGTGGTTGGACGCTAAAAATGTGTTTTTTGCTTTTTACTCTTAAGTATATCCAGTTTTCCATCCAACTTTTCAATCAATTCAAGCTACATACGAAGAACATGATGAATGTTTAATGCTCAACGCCTTGTTGCGTCATAAAACAAACATCGCTGGCAACGGTAACTGTCTATTTTCATCTCCCATAAGAATTTTGCATCTTAATTTTCAATAAATTAATTTTTTTTCCAAAAATATTAAATAAACCTATTTGATTTGATTGTTCATTTACATTATTTGCCTTCACAAAATTACATTAAATAAAAAAAATTACAACATACACATTTTATTTCAATTTACATTCGGAGTTGAAGAAAAAGAAAGAAATTTAAAAATATCTTAAATTGTAAGTTGTGGTTTCTTTTGGTGAACAATTTTTTAAATATTTTCAAGTTCTGAAAATAGATTTTTTGAAATATTAAAAGAGTAACATAGCTGGTTGTAGCAGTAAAAATCTTGATCATTGGCGCATTTTTATGATGTCTTTGGCTAGGATTTCTGTGACCTCGTCACTATTGTCAATATTTGTATTGAAAATTTATTCTAAGAGAATAGAGAGCCGTAGAAATATTATAAATGCTCTTTCTTTTCATAGCAATTTGTAAACAAAGTAGTCAGTTAGTTTAGAAATCCATCAACAAGGATCAGTGTTGCCAGGTGCCTTGCTCCATTTAACCCTAGATTGTATTTCAAATACCCCTAAAATTATCCTAATTTTTTTTTTAAAAACATACAAAAACTTCACGACTGAAAAATAGTGCAACTACATTGCAAGCCTTTGTATTTAAAGGGCTGAGCTGTTGGTTTCTTCATAGTTCTATATTGTCCAATGTGAAATTGACCTAAAAATAAAGTCTTACTTTCGAAAGGAGGCTCCGTCTTCCATTTTTTTTATATATTTTTGGGCATATCTTTTTTGTATATAGTTTTTCCCATGGAAAAACTAGACAAGATAGTGGTAGAGCTGAACGTGCTCTCTTTCATCGTGACTATAACTGTCAAACTCAGCCATTTTGATATTTTTGCCTATTTTTGCTTTCTTCGTTTTGACAATTTCGGTCACCGGCTCTCCTATCACACAACTTTGTCTAATTTTTCCATGGTTTTTGGTAAACTTGCTTAGTTTTAACACGGAATCAATCAATTGCAAGTAAAGCTTAAAGCCAGTTTGAAGTGAGGTGGGAAATAATTGGTAATTTATTTGAAGTGCTGTCAATTCAGCAGTGTTGCTGAAATTCCCAAGAAGCCAAATATCTTCTTTTCAAAAATTTAGCAAAAATTTAAGGAGAAGTAAGAAAACTTTATTTCCAAAAGTCAATTTTTCAAATACCCCTTAAAAACATTAAATCTCTCTAAAAAAACCCCTTAAAGATTCATTACCCCTAAATTCCCTCAGCACAGTTACAAAACCCCCTAAATCTAGGGGGAAATCCCCTAACCTGGCAACACTGACAAGGATGCAATTTGGAATAAAAAAAAAAACTATTTTCAATAATAATAATAATGATAATGCTAACTTTGCCTATCCCTAAATTTAAGCAAGTGATACAATCTCCACACTAGATCGTGTATACGAGCAACTCTAACTGCAGGGTTTTATATCAATAATTTATTTTAATTCTCTGAAAGTATAAATTATCAATGGTATGAACTATCCAACTGTTTTGCCTTCCCCAACTCTTCCCCTCCCGACCCAATAAAATATTTTGACGCAACATTTATGAAGCTTATGCATTTATATGTAAATTTTTTGTCGATAATAATTTCTGTATTATTATCGATAAATAAAAAAGGAACAAAGTCAAAAATGTTGAAGTTAGATGCTTGGATTTTAGCTGCACTACAAATTCTCAATAAAACGTAAAATGTAGCTTAAAAGTTAATGTTCATGTTGCTTGATATTAAAATTATTTAAGATATTATGTTAAAAGTGTACTAAAATATAGTCATAAAAAACACTTTTAAACTAAAAGATGTCCAAATATAAGCAACATTATATTGTTGTTGCATGTTTGAGTTGTTTGAGGATCGAAAATTTTTTAACAGCATCGCATCTTCATCACAAAATATTTGATTTATCTTACAATAACAATAACAAAAAATACACAAGCGTAAAGAAGAATTATTTGCATTTTGCCACAACATAGTAGTAAAGGCAATCACAACAGGAAAATTAACCCTTTATGGCCTTACGATAAGGTGCAAGCATTTAGGGGAGAAAAAAAAATTGAGCAGAATATCAGCAGAACTTAAAGAGTAATGTTAAATTTTTCCCAATTAGTGGTAACTATGCAGAGATAAGGAAAAAAATATAATCAACGTAAATTTTTTGAAAAAATTTAAGGAAAATACTATATAAATTAAAGAAAATAATTTCCACAAAAAAGTACTGACTCTTTTAAAGGGTTAAATAGTTTGCCATCAGACGAAATACGACAAAACAAAAAGAAGAGCCGATTTAAATGAACGGTTGTGTGATAAAATCGTTGAGTATTAAATAAAATTCAAGTACTACGAGTTACTTCGTATAGAGTGCAGTACCGTGTGGTACCGTGGTATAAACATAAAATAATTCGCATTGCCAGAAAGCAGAAAGAATTAGCAACTTTTGCTCACCTTTGTTGGACTCGAAAATGCACAGTGAAGTGGATTTCACAATATTCTCAACACTTTTTAGTCTTAAAGACATGACTTTTATAAACATTTAACTATATATTGATTAAAAATATTTGACAAATAATAAATGTGTTTTATAAGTATAGATACTATTAAAAGACCTTCGGGATGTCTGCCTGTCGAAAGTCTCCTTTAAAGTTTGTTTAATTTTTTAAATGTGATACCAATTTTTAATGGTTTCTTTTTTTAAAAGCGTCAAAAATTATTATTATTATTTATTATAAAGTGTACAGTGAGACTTATGTCTTATGCAGTAAATAGATTGTGTTTATATTTTAATTTGCATGAGTAATGAGAATGAGAATTCTAGACGTGACTAAAAATGTATTGTCGATACAATTAAATAGAATGCTCTAATCGATCTGAAAAAGTTAACTTTTCGAACAAATAATATAGAGCATGCGTATATGCGAAGAATATGTTATCAGTAAAACTCAAGTGACGTCATTACAATTTTTTTTTTTTGTTTACAAAAGTCCTAGATAATTTTAATACAAATATTTTGATATATTGTTCAATTGTCTGAGATACCAGGTTACCGAGATATAGAAAAGATTTAACCCTCGGATGGGTAATGATCCGATAGACAGTAAATGGAGTATGTCGTCTGGCCAGATGAAATCAGTGGTTTGCCCTATTACGAAGGTATAGCATATTGACAGATAGGCTAACGGTTGTTTTAGGTTTCAGAGTATGCAAACATATGTATGATTTGTTTGTTTGAGCAATATTTATCTTGTTATCAAACGAACACAGGATAAGAGAACAACATGAAATTGAACAAAACATCACGCTCTTATCTCTCAGAAATCAATTTCGTCTGGACAGACGACATAGTCCATGTATGAAGATTTTGACTTTGAGATAGAAATTATCACTACCAACATTAACAGAACTTTTCGATTTTATGCTTAACATATAAAAGGAAATACTAAAAAACTCAAGAGAGCGTTTGCTATTCGAGCAACTAGAAACAAAGTTATTAAAAAAGAAAAACCATTTCGTCTGGGCAGACAATATAGTTTATATATGAAGATTTTGACTTTGTGACAAAAAATTTACTGAACTTTTCGATTTTATACTTGTCATAAAGAGTGAAAATATGCTTGAAAATTCACGAGAGCGTTTGCCAATCAAGCAACCAGCAACAAAGTTATTCTAAAGAGAAGAACCATTTCGTCTGGCCAGACGACATACTCCATCCGAGGGTAAAAGAAAAAAATTAGAGATATACTAGATTTTCAAATTCTTTTCATTTTCGCATTTAGTATGATTTCATTAGTATGATTTTACTATGACTTTTTTCTTAAAATTTTTTCTTTATTTTAATTTTTAATAATATTTATTTATATATCATTCTTTTTTCATAGTTTTTCTTTTGAAAAGGTTTTATTATTATGAAAGAAGGCAAGATTGTGAAGTACCTGACAACGGAGTAGTCAATAAAATTTGCACCAAAAGTCAATAATTTCAAACATAGGAACTTTAAAAAAATTATTGAGTAATTTTCACTTGTAATTTCTGGTTGTTTTTTGTTAGTTATAAAAAAACGAAAAATGCCGATCGGTTCCCTTCACAAAGGTTTTGCAAAAACGAGTAGATCGTCGAAATCGACACAGGAATGATGAACCCTGTCTATCTCTGTCGCTCTCACATGTGCGCGCACTAGCACACAACTGAAAGAACAGGCAAATGAAAGAACGTGGGGATCACTGATCTAGATCAATGTGCCAGTCAATTGGTTATACCTCTTAAGAATCTCTTTCAGCGACTAAGCGGTCGACTCCAGACTTCCCTCAATTATTCTGGAAACTAGGATAATTTCCACCTCCGTTACTAATCGTAGTGCATTTCAAAACCCCTCCCCCCACCCTTTATAAAGTAACGTGACATATGAAATAAAAAGTTAATTGATATTGACATATTATATTATTTTACACAATAGCCCTCAGAATTTTCACTAGTGTTACTGACTATATAAATATAGTGCTCTTATATTCAGATATGTTTGGATAAGTAAAACTAGTCTACAAATTTCGGATCCGGTTAAAACGATTTGATTCCTATATGTACTTTCAACACTGGTTTCAAATCTGTACTCGGTTTCCTCCTATATTGTAAAATTTTCAAGATACAGCGTGTTTGACGTTTTTGGCACGTGTTTAGTATTATTGATCTAGAATCTTAACTTCTCACCATAAAATAAAAAATATTATTTTGTATTTTAAAAATACAAAAATATTAACTTTTCCATTAAAATATCAACCAATTTCGTGTCATTTGCCGTAGCGGAGCTTAAATTTTCAGATTATCCAACGAAATATCAACAAATTTTGTATCTTTTCTTTTAGCGAAGTTAAGTAGAAAACTGAACAATAATGTTTTGAATAAAATTTTAATCTCATTTAAAAAAAAAATCACAACATATTTTTGTTTCTTCCAAAAACGGTGCAAAAGTTGTTTTTGTCGTAAAACAATAATAACTGGAAATTGCATATTGTATACTCTTTTATGTTATAAACACAATTGGGACTGAAAGCGGTGGTGTGTAGTCTGCCAATATCGAACAATGTATTTCTTATGTTAAAAACACAACCCACATCATACGCCGACCTTGTCGAGCGGCTACAGAAAACGCTGCAGCCGGAAAATTTTTATCTTCTAATTTGACAGGTGTGCATTACAAAATATGTGTTCAGACGAGAATCAAATGATTGAATTGATCCAAATTTGTGGTTTTTTTCCAGCAAAAAAAATGAACTATGCGAGACCGAAAATTAGCTTCGAACATCATCTAAATTTTGATAATGATCAAGACCTGAATACATTAGTCAAATAGAGCTAAAAAGAACAAAAGAATGGACTAGCGTAATCATTTGATTGTCGTCTGAACATAGCCAAAGATTGTATTCCACGCACCAGCAATAGTTCTACACGCCAGTGGAACTTACACGTAAAACGCCCGTAGCCCAATTGTATGTATAACATTATATGGCGTATCATTTTTGAGAAAAAACTGATTTTGTTTGCCACAAAATTTTATGTTCTGTTCAGAAAAATGTAATGGTACCCCCTTTGATTTTTGTAACGATTTGAATTTTTTTAAAATGTTGCTTTTATAAGTATTAAAAAATGCTTGGCCTTCAAGAATAATTTCTGGTTTTTTTCGTATGCAGAACACAATCTGCGGGGAAAAAATTACAACTATTATAAATTTTAACTAAAATTTAATCTTAATTTTTATGCTCAAATCATAAAAATATATTTTTCTTATATCACACTCTTGCAAATTCTCCCTATTTTTAAAGAAAATTCAAATAAAAACTGCAAAAATAGAAAACTTTAAAAAATATTAACATTCCAGAATAACAACAGGTTAATATCAGCTAGTCTTAAATAATATTATATATAATTTTTTTATTTTTTTTTTAAATTTTTGGTAACGTTACAATATCTTAACCCCTCCCCCTCCCATTACCGTTACTTATCGTAGTGCATTTGAAAACCCCTCCTCTCCCCCAAATTGGTAACGTAGTTTATGAACGACCCCTTTTCTGACACGTTACCCAACACTCTCTGACATGCATCCATTCTGAATCTCCTTAGAAGCGGGGAATCAAAAAGAGTAACCGACTATATCATACCCAGTGTGAGATTCGGCACAGAATACACCACATCCATCCCCAACAGACAAGAATGGGAAGAAACGGCCGTAGAATTCAATGGCAATCTCCAATTACAGGGTTGTCAATATTCGAAGCGCCCATCTGGCAACACTGTAACTTTCCGCAGTGATGCCAAATCGACTAATGACATACCGCGTTTGAAGCGTCATTCCAAGCAAATGTTTACAATGGAACAGTACACGCCACGCGAACGCTCTAAAATTGTTGAAATTTACATTCAACAAAACAAGTCAATAGTGAAAACTCAACTCAATGAGCGATGAAGCTCATTTTCAGTTGAACGGAACGGTAAACAAACAAAATTGCGTATTTATGCCACTGAAAATCCACAAAAGATTGAAGAGGTACCTCTTCACGATGCAAAAGTCACTGTTTGGTGCGGCGTTTGTGCTAAAATGCTCATTGGGCCGTTCTTTTTCGAAGATGATAATGGCCACAGAGTTACTGTCAATCAGGAGCGTTATCGCGATATGATAAACAATTTTTTCATGCCAATCGTTCGTCAAAAGCGTATCAGGCACTACTGGTTTCAACAAGACGGCGCGCCACCACACACAAGCCGCACTACAATCGATTTTTTGAAGCAATTGTTCCCTGGCCGTTTGATGTCAAAAAATGGTGATTTCGATTGGCCGCCAAGATCATCAGATTTAACGCCTCCAGACTTCTTTTTGTGGGGTTATTTGAAATTAAAATTTTACGTCAACAAGCCAAAGACCCTAGAAGAGCTGAAAACCAACATTCGTCAAGAAATAACCGCCATTCCCATCGAAATGTTGAAGAAAACCATGGAAAATGCTGCAAAACGGGCACAATATGTCGTAGAGGCCAATGGCGACCATTTACGAGATATCATATTCAAGAAATAATGTAAGCAAATCTACTTGAACCCAATTAAATGATATTTATGACGAACAGACAAAAAATTGTGGTTTCTTTGATTTATTTACAAATAAAATGGGCGCTTCGAATATTGGCAACCCTGTATATACTGATGGTTCCAAAATGGAAAACGGAACTAGATCAGGTGTATATTGCGAAACGCTACAAATCAAAGAGTCCTACAAACTCCCCGACTACTGTAGCGTTTTTCGGCAGAAATATGCGCTATTGAAAAAGTATCTGCAATACCTACAACGTCAATCTCTGCTGGGTTCCCGGACATAGCAATATCGAACGGAACGACGCAATATCGAACTGGCTAGGCGTGGAGTAACCACAAGTACAAACAGAGCTAATACAGATGAGTACATTCTAATAGGCGTCGTCAAAAGGAGTATCTTACCTTAAAGCCAGAGATAATGCTAACACTAATTGGGCCTCCAGAGTTGACTACAACATACCGTGAAGGCTCTGGCTGGAGCTAAATGAGAAGAAAACCGAAAGCCTTCTGCTTTTTGCCAAACGAGATATCCGGATTCTTGTGGGAGTTCTAACAGGTCATCGCCCCATCGGGGTAATGGCAAATAGAATGAACATAACAGCCCCGGACTTTTTTCGGAGCTGCAAGGATCCGGAAGAAACAGAAACAATAACTCACCTTCCATGCGAATGTCCAAGTCTACAGAATCGTCGACTCCGATATATGAGGAACAGATTTTTCAAAGACCTGGAAGATTTAGCGAACACACCGCTGCTAGACATCTGGAGGTTCATAAAAAGCCCAGGCTGGTTTGAGGAATAATCGAAATAATGGTTATTATGGTACTACGATAAAAATAAAAAGGGATTTGAAATGGACCTAAAGGCCCCGCGGAAGCGCCGGTAACGGTGCACAACCTTATTTACCTAACCTTATGAACGACCCTTAACTGGTTGCCCATTTCTAATGTGGCGAAAGCAGCCGACAGATAAGATGTATCTGACACCGCCACAGCAGCAATCGTATCAGCAGATTACTTAGATGCCAGCTTCGTAACAACCGAAGATAAGCAATACGTTGTCGATCGAATAAAAGTGTAAAGGGGCCCGTCGAGCACTTCGTTCGATAAGTGTGGAAAGCCTCGGCCACATAAAAACTCTTAATACCTTCTTCTTTTTTTTGGATTCGCCCGGAGGTATGAAATCTACCAAAGATACGTATACCCTACCTATACGCATGCACGATTTACATTCTAAAATCTGCCCGAATCAGCCGGGACAGACAGAATGCACCTACGTACTAAAACATACCCCCTATTGGCAATTAGGAGTTTCCACTAAGCACAGTAATTGGCTTTTCAGCGGAATTTTTTGCGTTTATAAAAATTGAATATATTTAAAACGCGTATTTAAGTATACTTGATTCTATATAAATAAGCAACAACGAATTAAATAATAGTAATTATCAATTAAAGGTACCCGATTTCGAATTATCAATTTCTTCGATGGAAGAAAAGACTTAATATTGAAATACCAATACAGTTGTCCTAAGAAAGCCAAAGAAGATCATATCTTTATAATGCAGAAGCCCGTTTCGCTTTTTTTTTCGCATGTCAAAGTCGATATTGGCGATACACTTACTATTACAAAATCAATTTGGGATCGTTTGATGAAAAATAATGTTGACATGTCAAGAATAAAAGCGATCAGTTGCGACGGCTCGGCTGTAAATGTTGGTACAAAAGATGGTGTGCTTTGCTTTTTCGAATAGTCGATGAAGTCTCAAGTACAATAGTTTGTGTAATTTAACCTTAAATTGACAAATTGATACTGCACGCAAACGAATTGCCGTTACAATTGTTGATGCGCTAAGTTATAGGAGAAACGAAGGACCCAAACAATTTCACTGAACCATTTGGCGATGTAATGTTTTTGTTTTAATTTTTATGTTGTTAAATGAAAGGACCTGCCTCGAGTTTTTGCCGGCGCTTAAAAACGCCACTGGCTCTAAGTAAATTATTTTATTTAGCCGGCATAAGAATGCACTTAGGCTTGAAATATTACTTTTTATTCAGCCGGCATAAAAAATGCGCTTAGGCTTGAAATAAATAGATGCAGCTGATTTAAAGCTTGTAGAATTAATGATCTTTATTTTCAAATTTTTGGTGCTTATAAAGCCAAACAACGGTATTTTGAAAAAGTGCATAATTTTTAACATAAAAAGTGCGTGAGTGAAACATAAATATAAACTTAATGCGTAAGTGCGTAATGCAAAATAAATATAACAAAATATATAAACATTGAAAGTGCGCGAGTGAAATAAATAGAACATTAGCTTAGTGCGAAAGTGCGTAATGCAAATCTAATATATAACCACGGGTCATTGTGCGTGGTGAATAATAACAAACATAAATACAGTGCAACCAAATAGTTTGTGTACGTTTGGTTGCTTAACTTGGTGCGCACTACACCCCATCCTTAAGATAAAAATTATTTGAAAATAAGAAAAATAATTTTTAAAATTATACAATTCAAACTTTCTTATTATAATCTAATAAATTATTTAATCTTAAAATATATTATTTGTTTCCTGCATTTCAAATATTCTTATTAACTATAACAGATTATATTTTATATTTTATTACAAAAATGGTTTCAAGATAGATATATGATATATGTTATTAAAAATTATACAAATTCAATTTGTTTATGAAATTTATACAATGCAATTGTTTTAATTAATAAATTTTTACTTTAATTGAAAAATTTGAATTAAATCCATCTGTTTAGTAAATTATTATGGTATTCTTTGATTTTACCATCTACATCAACTTTAGAATTTACTCCATTTTTATCAACTATAATATATGGACCATATGGTGGTTGGTTTTTCTTTCTATTTATTTTCTTTATCATTACTTTTTCACCAATTTTTATATTTAATGGTGCAGAAGTGACATTATTTTTAATTCGTTTAATCTTTGCTATATTTATCAATTCTTTCGTTTTTTCTAATGAGTATTTTAATCTTACTCTCAATTCCTGTGCATAATTGTCTGTGTTGTAGTATTTTGAATTATCTAGTTTATCATTTGGTAGGTTTGCCAATTTGCCAAATATAAGTTCAAAAGGAGTGTAATTAGTGTCAACATGAGGTGTTGTATTGTAAACAAATGTGAAGTATGGGATCCAATGGTCCTATTCATCATCTTTACAAAAATTCAATACAAATTCGTTCAATACTCTGTGGTTTCTTTCCATTGAACCGAGGGTCTCATGATGATAAGGCGTGCTAAATATTTGTTTAATGTTAAGCTGTTTGCAGATTTCCGACATCAATTCATTGGTAAATTCAGTACCCCTATCTGATTTAAGAACTTTAAAATGACCATAGATTAAAATAACATTTTCTATTAAGGATTTGGCTACAGTCTTTGCGTCCTTGGTCTCCATTGGACAAGCAATGACATATTTCGTTAACTCACATTGCATAGTTAATATATAACGTAAATTATTTGATAATCGCAAAGGCTCTACAGTATCAATTGATATTGTTTCAAAACTAGTTCCTGGTGTGTCTGTCAAAGTTAATTCCTCTTTTGTATGTCTGGTTTGTTTGTTGATTTTACATTGTTCGCAATTTAATATATATTTCTTTATCATTTTGTTCATGTTTTTCCAAATGTATTTTTGTTTCATTTTTAAATTGGTTTTTCTAATGCCCATGTGTCCTCCATGAGCTGAATTATGATATTCTTCAATTAATTTATTTTGTATATCTTTATCAATTATTCTTGTTGGTTCATTGTATATTAAAATTTTTAAATTTTCATTATTTTTTCTTTGTAAATTATTAAACATCTCTTTAAATTTATCCATTCTTATGGTTTCAAATATTTTATCATTTTTACTTAACGCGAGCTCGTTTATATTTAACCTTTGCATTTTTGACGACAGTTTCTCCAAAGTCAGCTGTGTGATAGATGGATTATCGCTGCATCTTGCAATAACTTCTCTATTAGTTATGTATATTTGGGTACCCTTGTAGTTTCTATCAGTTACGAACCTTAATTTTATCATTTTGTTTATATCCGATTTGGATGTGCATTCCAAAGCAAAAAGTTGATCAGACTTCTTGTCAGTAATGTCACTTGTTTTGTCTGAATTAGTGTTTTGTGTATGTTTATTTGTAACTATACTTCTTGTTATAGCCAGTATTTTGTTATCATCATTTGCAGGTATTATACTATTTTCATTAACCCTAATATTTATGGGGACCACTGCTTCTGATCGAGCAGGTACTGTAAAATTTTTATAATTTAAAATTATTGGTAATGTTAGTTCTTTTTCATTTATTAAAAATGTTACTGTGTACGTTTCAAAATCTATTTTAGACATATACTTTCTCAACATGTCACGCCCTATTATGCCATCTGTTAATATTGGAAATTCATTTTCTACTATGTGGAAATTGTGTGTTATTTCCTCCGTTTCAATTAAAAAATTTAAATATGATGTGCCTATGCACTCTATACTTTCATTTGTTATACCAGTTATTGTTGAAATATTTCTTGTTTCTATTTTATTCACGCTTTTTTTCTTGCAGATAGAAATATCTGCTCCCGTGTCTATTAGGAATTTCAGATTCTCATTAGTATTTTTGCACTTTAATATAATAAAATTTGTTAAATTTTTAGTTAGTTGTAGGATCAGTTTTGGCCTCTGTGGGTAACAATTCCTGCTACCCGGCCATATCCGTTTCCCTGCGCATTGTTGCTGTTTCTAAAATTTGTATTTCTATTGAAATTATTACTTCTGTTATTATTGTTTGTAAAATTATGATTATTATTTCCGTTATTTCCACGGTAAAAATTATTGTTATTCTGAAAATTGTTGCTTCTGTAATTGTTATTATTTCTGTAATTGTTATTTTGATTGTTGTTTTGAAAATTATTATTATTTCTGTAATTATTATTTGAAAAATTTTGATTTCTGTTTTGAAATGTATTATTTCTATAATTGTTATTATCTCTGTTGGAAAAATGTTGATTATTGTAATTTCTGAAGTTTTGATTAAATCTATTATTTTGCTCATTATAATTTCTTGAATTATTTCTGTTCTGTATATGTAAAATACTGTTTCTATCTGTTGAAAGATTTTGCTCAATATTCAAGCATCTTTCAGTTGCTTCATTAAAAGTTTTTGGCGGATTCGCCTGTAAAATAGTTTTATATTCTGTCCTGACACCTTTTGAAAAAATATTAAGTGCCATACTTTCGTTGACCTTATATATTGCATCTTTTGTCTCTTGACTGGGTTTCTCTAAGCTTTGTAGCTCTAAATTGCTTAATTGCTCTGATTATTCTGTTATTTTTTCTCTATATTCGGAAATTGTTAAATTATTCTGTGATATTGAACTAAATTCATTTAGCATTTGTTGTACTGTTTTTGGATTGGGATAAGATTTCACCAATAAAGATTTTAATTCAATCAATGTCGAAGGTCTGTTCAAACGCCCAAGTATACTTTTAACTTGGGTTGTTAATTTAAAATTGTATACGTACTTAATAAAAATGGCCTTATCTTCATCTTTTATTAAATCATGAAGCAATTCTGCTTTCACTATAAAATCATCTAATTCTTCATAAACTCCTTTAAAAACTGGTAGGTTTTTACTTACTACATTTATGTCAAAGTTTGACATTTTTGGCAAATTAGTTTCTTCCTCCCAAACCGATGATAAATCCAAATTTGTTTTATCTTCTTTTCGTGTTATTAAATTTTTTATGAATTCATGTAATTCATAATAAATTTTATTAAATTCTAATACAAAATGTTTGCAATCTTTTAAAGTTTCATATTTGAATATTTCGTTTTTCAAATTTTCAATTTTTTGCAATTTAGCTTTTTTATATTCTTCAGTATAAGTTCGATTTTTACTTTTTCTTAAATTTTTCTTTAATTTTTCAAGAAATATTATGTTTTCTTTAATTATGTCCATAAATTTATGTCATGACATCAAAACATTAAAATATTTAATTTTTTATTTCACTTGAGTCACCCTGTGATTCATAGTGCCAATAAATCATGCATGCCAACATTTAAACATGTGTCTGCAATGATTTATTGCGAATATGAGTATAAAGAAAAAGTAAAACTGACGTTTTAGTTTAATGAATGAAAAATATAATGGCGGTCGTGAGTAGTTTTCGCGTAGTGAAAAAAAAAATTTTTTTATAAGTGTCGGTCGCGACTTGAGTAATATAAAAAAAGGTAATTTTAATAAAATATAAAATGAACATATTATAATCCGTGCGCGTAGTTTGAGTTTAGCATATATTCGGCAAAATATATGCAATTAATTGAAGTTATGTGCAGTGTTCTAAAACAAAATCAATAGAAAGAAGCAATTCTATAATTTTTGCCAAGTGTGTGCATGTGTGTGTGTGCAAATAAATGAAAACTTGCAACAAGTTGTTAAAATGCAAGTTTCGTGTAAAAGTGAAAAAAATGGATGTAGTTCAACGCATTGTGTATTATTTATTCAAATATAAATATAAATATTATAAAATCTAAATTCTTAGTGATAGATATGAAAAAAGTTGTTTTTTTTTTGAGAAAAATAAAATTAATGAGAAAAATAAATTTTTGTTTATTGTTGTTGTTGTTTCGAGTCGGCTGCCCTCATGTAGCTGATTATTGTGTATTTCGATGTTGATGTTGTATATTAATCTGCTGCTCCAGTTCCCTTTGTTGCTCCTCTTCTACGCCCTGCAACCATGTCCTGTAGGTGGTCATGAATTCCTCTGCGTGTTGTTCAAATAGAGTTGTTGTACTCCATGATTTTGGTGCTTTTACGTCATCACCATCTGGTACGTATTCTTGCTGTATTTGTTGTTTTGCCGTCGGCAAAATTTCTTCTTGCGTACGCATCAAATTTGGGTCCGTGTTTGGCAGGATCGCCATGTAATGTTTTTGTTTTAATTTTTATGTTGTTAAATGAAAGGACCTGCCTCGAGTTTTTGCCGGCGCTTAAAAACGCCACTGGCTCTAAGTAAATTATTTTATTTAGCCGGCATAAGAATGCACTTAGGCTTGAAATATTACTTTTTATTCAGCCGGCATAAAAAATGCGCTTAGGCTTGAAATAAATAGATGCAGCTGATTTAAAGCTTGTAGAATTAATGATCTTTATTTTCAAATTTTTGGTGCTTATAAAGCCAAACAACGGTATTTTGAAAAAGTGCATAATTTTTAACATAAAAAGTGCGTGAGTGAAACATAAATATAAACTTAATGCGTAAGTGCGTAATGCAAAATAAATATAACAAAATATATAAACATTGAAAGTGCGCGAGTGAAATAAATAGAACATTAGCTTAGTGCGAAAGTGCGTAATGCAAATCTAATATATAACCACGGGTCATTGTGCGTGGTGAATAATAACAAACATAAATACAGTGCAACCAAATAGTTTGTGTACGTTTGGTTGCTTAACTTGGTGCGCACTACAGCGGAAAACTCAAAAAATGTACAGAAATGTCAGTCGTACAGTTCGAAAAAATAGCGTTTGAAAAATAATTGAAGATTTGAATACTACTATGCTCAATACCGACAATTAACATCTGATAGATATTTTTATTTGTATTATTATTGTTACTGGTACCGTACCAGAAAACTTTGAACGTCGTGAACCAGGTAAATATTGAAAAATTTATATGACATCTGAGAGATTAAAATCAGCATTTAATATTTATGGGAAAGATGTCTCATTCACTCCTTTGCCGCATTTCACATTTCTACCACAAATCCATTTGCTGCCTTGAAAAAACTCATACAATTAGGGTATATACAAAGTGTGCTATCATGTCATATTGTCCTAAAACTTTACAACTAAAATTTTCAAGATAAATAAATGCAAATAAGAAACAGCGGTTTGATTACGACACTTCAATAAACATAGCTTTCAGAGTTGCAACATATAAGTACTTTTTTATACGGTAGCCAACAATAAAATCTTTAAACTAGTGTAAAATTTTAGGACAATATGACATTATGGCATGATAACATACCTTGTGAATACCCTAATTATATATTGCGAGCTTACGCTTGAATAAGTCCACAAATCAAGCATCATCCATCTTGTGTCAGTGATGCACTGCACGTTTATAGACTGATACAGCTGTCACGATTTCTGATACCACTTGTGTCATCGGCCTTTTTGCAAACTTTGATGTAAAGTTTTTGATGTAAAGATATTCGTGCACGGACTGTGAGGATATGTTTCGCTGGAATAAAATTCCACCCGAGCAAAAAAAACCTCCTTAATTATATTCGGATTAAACGAAAACTTTTACATTAGAATATGTTATGGTCAAAAGTTTTTGTATGGCTTAAATGTAAATAGGAAACTCGATTTGTAACATCCATTTTACACTTCTTCAAATTCACGTTTTTTGCGGCGCCTATCCAGTTTGAGATTTTTCTGGAATTTTTTTGCGTCACGACCTTTTATTACATCCAGGATTTAGAATCTGGTTTTGCAGGGAGGTTCTGGAATACTTTGGGAAAATGAACCCATCTAATATACATATAAAAAATCTTTTAATGGCAGCTTGACCATCTATAGATTCCATTACGATCTTCATTTATCCTGCATACTTCACTGAGCCAAAAAATAAAAGGGGCTCTCGATTACCATTCAACGGACATTTATGTCAAATATATTTGATTTTAATATAATGTACTTTGTTTCAAATATGAAAGGACTTTGGCATGTGATTAAAATGCCAAAATCCTTAAATTAAGATAAAACAAAATTAAAGTTAATTAATTTTTATGATCTATTGAATAATTACATGAATTAAGATTGTGAGCTTTAGATCAAGTGAGTTTTCAAGAAGGCAACAACAACAACAACAACTCTGTATAGAGTCAATCACTTAGCTGACTAGACAGTCTGTTTCGGAAATCGCTACATATTCCTCATCAGTAGTCTTTGAGTGATTAAGCTGTGATCAACTCACTGTTTAAACTAGCATATGTACAGATCCTCTAATTCATTCTCATGAATTGTATGGCTGCTAATCATATGACACTTCAAAGCAGGAGGCCATTTTAGATCACCACCATCAACTCTATCAAGGGTTGCCATCTGTTCTAGTTGCTTCTTCATTTATTTCAATATTCATTGGTGTTCGATTGTTTGTCGAAATGCACCATAGAAATGAAACGAGTTTCTGCTTCGCCAGAAGCTAGTGTTCTAACTGAAAGGTGGCTATTTTCACAACCAAATGTTCAATTACACATGACTTTGACCGAAAAATCGATCAATTATTAGATTTATTTAATTAATTTGACATTAATTAAACTTATTTGGCCGTGCTCTGCCATAGTTAAGTTAATTAATTTTTATGATCTATTGAATAATTACATGAATTAAGATTGTGAGCTTTAGATCAAGTGAGTTTTCAAGAAGGCAACAACAACAACAACAACTCTGTATAGAGTCAATCACTTAGCTGACTAGACAGTCTGTTTCGGAAATCGCTACATATTCCTCATCAGTAGTCTTTGAGTGATTAAGCTGTGATCAACTCACTGTTTAAACTAGCATATGAATGTACAGATCCTCTAATTCATTCTCATGAATTGTATGGCTGCTAATCATATGACACTTCAAAGCAGGAGGCCATTTTAGATCACCACCATCAACTCTATCAAGGGTTGCCATCTGTTCTAGTTGCTTCTTCATTTATTTCAATATTCATTGGTGTTCGATTGTTTGTCGAAATGCACCATAGAAATGAAACGAGTTTCTGCTTCGCCAGAAGCTAGTGTTCTAACTGAAAGGTGGCTATTTTCACAACCAAATGTTCAATTACACATGACTTTGACCGAAAAATCGATCAATTATTAGATTTATTTAATTAATTTGACATTAATTAAACTTATTTGGCCGTGCTCTGCCATAGTTAAGTTAATTAATTTTTATGATCTATTGAATAATTACATGAATTAAGATTGTGAGCTTTAGATCAAGTGAGTTTTCAAGAAGGCAACAACAACAACAACAACAACTCTGTATAGAGTCAATCACTTAGCTGACTAGACAGTCTGTTTCGGAAATCGCTACATATTCCTCATCAGTAGTCTTTGAGTGATTAAGCTGTGATCAACTCACTGTTTAAACTAGCATATGAATGTACAGATCCTCTAATTCATTCTCATGAATTGTATGGCTGCTAATCATATGACACTTCAAAGCAGGAGGCCATTTTAGATCACCACCATCAACTCTATCAAGGGTTGCCATCTGTTCTAGTTGCTTCTTCATTTATTTCAATATTCATTGGTGTTCGATTGTTTGTCGAAATGCACCATAGAAATGAAACGAGTTTCTGCTTCGCCAGAAGCTAGTGTTCTAACTGAAAGGTGGCTATTTTCACAACCAAATGTTCAATTACACATGACTTTGACCGAAAAATCGATCAATTATTAGATTTATTTAATTAATTTGACATTAATTAAACTTATTTGGCCGTGCTCTGCCATAGTTAAGTTAATTAATTTTTATGATCTATTGAATAATTACATGAATTAAGATTGTGAGCTTTAGATCAAGTGAGTTTTCAAGAAGGCAACAACAACAACAACAACTCTGTATAGAGTCAATCACTTAGCTGACTAGACAGTCTGTTTCGGAAATCGCTACATATTCCTCATCAGTAGTCTTTGAGTGATTAAGCTGTGATCAACTCACTGTTTAAACTAGCATATGAATGTACAGATCCTCTAATTCATTCTCATGAATTGTATGGCTGCTAATCATATGACACTTCAAAGCAGGAGGCCATTTTAGATCACCACCATCAACTCTATCAAGGGTTGCCATCTGTTCTAGTTGCTTCTTCATTTATTTCAATATTCATTGGTGTTCGATTGTTTGTCGAAATGCACCATAGAAATGAAACGAGTTTCTGCTTCGCCAGAAGCTAGTGTTCTAACTGAAAGGTGGCTATTTTCACAACCAAATGTTCAATTACACATGACTTTGACCGAAAAATCGATCAATTATTAGATTTATTTAATTAATTTGACATTAATTAAACTTATTTGGCCGTGCTCTGCCATAGTTAAGTTAATTAATTTTTATGATCTATTGAATAATTACATGAATTAAGATTGTGAGCTTTAGATCAAGTGAGTTTTCAAGAAGGCAACAACAACAACAACAACTCTGTATAGAGTCAATCACTTAGCTGACTAGACAGTCTGTTTCGGAAATCGCTACATATTCCTCATCAGTAGTCTTTGAGTGATTAAGCTGTGATCAACTCACTGTTTAAACTAGCATATGAATGTACAGATCCTCTAATTCATTCTCATGAATTGTATGGCTGCTAATCATATGACACTTCAAAGCAGGAGGCCATTTTAGATCACCACCATCAACTCTATCAAGGGTTGCCATCTGTTCTAGTTGCTTCTTCATTTATTTCAATATTCATTGGTGTTCGATTGTTTGTCGAAATGCACCATAGAAATGAAACGAGTTTCTGCTTCGCCAGAAGCTAGTGTTCTAACTGAAAGGTGGCTATTTTCACAACCAAATGTTCAATTACACATGACTTTGACCGAAAAATCGATCAATTATTAGATTTATTTAATTAATTTGACATTAATTAAACTTATTTGGCCGTGCTCTGCCATAGTTAAGTTAATTAATTTTTATGATCTATTGAATAATTACATGAATTAAGATTGTGAGCTTTAGATCAAGTGAGTTTTCAAGAAGGCAACAACAACAACAACAACTCTGTATAGAGTCAATCACTTAGCTGACTAGACAGTCTGTTTCGGAAATCGCTACATATTCCTCATCAGTAGTCTTTGAGTGATTAAGCTGTGATCAACTCACTGTTTAAACTAGCATATGAATGTACAGATCCTCTAATTCATTCTCATGAATTGTATGGCTGCTAATCATATGACACTTCAAAGCAGGAGGCCATTTTAGATCACCACCATCAACTCTATCAAGGGTTGCCATCTGTTCTAGTTGCTTCTTCATTTATTTCAATATTCAGAACAATGAATTGTTCTAACAAATCTTTCCAAAGAAACAACAACAACAACAACAACAAAGTTTTTTCAATATGAAAAGGAAAAAATCATTTAATGCGCGCTTGCACGGGTATTACAAAGATTTCTGATGACGCCTTTAGCCGGGCAGAAATTGTGCAATAAGATCAGCTAGTGATTTTTTCCTTTTCATATTGAAAAAACTTTGTTGTTGTTTCTTTGGAAAGATTCGTTAGAACAATTATTTGTTCTAACTTTGACCTCAAGCTCAATAAACGATTTTAAACTATCAAACAACTAGAATTTGTATTTAAAATCAAGTATGATTTAAACTATAAAACATTTAGAATTTGTATTTAAATCATATAAAGTCAACATAGTAAAACAAAATTAAATTAAGGTGAAGCAAATTTAGTTTAACTACGCGCTAAACTCAATTAAGGATGGTGTGCTTTTGAGTATTTTTGAAAAGCACTTATAATTAAATGAAATGCGCTAATATTTAAGTTCACTTTTAATAGTAGCGTTGTCCATGCAATTATTTTGAAGCAATAAGCTATATTTTACCCGACTTCTTTATATTTTTACCGACTTTGAAGCAAAAGGAGTGGTATATGTGTTTAACCGGTGTATGTTCATCTGTTCCACTCTCACTTCTATACTACTTATCATAATTTTACAAATGAGGTATCGTTGGAAGCGTTTTGATTGTCTGCTGTTTATAGGCTATGTGACGTCACATTAAATTAAGTAAAGCGCCCTCTAGAGGACATAAGAAATGTAGTAAATACCATTAATGTAAATACATAATTCATATGATTTTTTTATTCGCGTATTTCTTCTTTACATTCTTATGTTTAAAAAGCAATAACAAAAATCTAGATTTTTCTTTTCATTTTTGATATAACGGGAGCAACAGGTAAATATAGCAACCACAAAGTCTGGGTTCAGTTTTAAAAGAAGTTATTAAAGCATTAGAAACAGTAAGGACAAATAAAATTAAGTTTTTCGTTGGATAGCCACGTAGTCTTAATCCGAATTTGATTTATTATTATTTATTTCACCGTCTTTGGATTACAATATCCTTACAGGCTACTTAAAAATAAAACTTACAAACTAATATAATAAATACCTCAGTAAAATAATTATATGTGCAACACTTCAAATGCAATTCTAAGCAAACATAACTTCATTTGTTTTTATATTATTTTTTTATTGAAATAGTATTAAGGAAGTATATGTAAAACCAGTTATATCTTATTTAAAAAACTTATTGTTATTAAAAAAATAACAATGTATTAAAAAAGTTCAAAGAAAATATTTATATGTGCAAAACCTATTTTTATTGATTTTATGTTAAAAAAATGTGTATAGATGTATATAGATTTTATATAAGAATGTGTCTTCCTTTCTCAGGCATCAATGAACTTGCCAATTTTTACTCTCTGAGGCTTGCCATTGTCTGTAGAGAGGTGACGACCGAACAGAAAAATTAATTCAATTGAAAAAACTTTCTGTCTGAGCTGGAATTGAACCCAGGCTACCGCGGATATTTAGCTTAGGGGCCACGCATTCTTCCCGCTACTAATTACAACCAAAGGAACTTTTGGGCTTTTTTTGAGCACAAATGGAATATTTTAGAGGTTTTGTGAAAACAATATAAAACATTGAATTGGTAAAGTAACGGTAAATCTTTTCTCACTCTGCAAATTCACTTAATTGACCTTTCAGACAAAATAACTTTGATGAACATCGATTTGAAAATGGCGGAAATGTTTGCTTTCAAATTCAACAATTGAATTTTTATCCTATTTGTTCTCATTCTAATGCTAAAAAAATGTGTTATAGTGAGAAAATCTGTAGTTTTCAAGACATCGAAATAATTTTGATGACATAATAACTGGAATATACTAAGTATACGTATAAAGTATTTTCAAAAAATCTTTCGTTCACCGTTTTATTATTAATCAGCGACTTTTCTTAAAGAAGTGAAAATTTATAGTTTTCGAGATATAGCCAAAAGTTTGATGTCATAATAATGGAAATTTTTCAAAACTTACGAAAAATATAATTATGCTCAGAATCAAGTTCAAAAATTAAATTTTTTTAACTATAAATTTAGCCCTTGGACAAACACATGGTTCTGGCCAGGCATATTTCACTTTTGAGCGTTAATTAAACATACTTCTAGTTTAGGTAGATACCTGTATTTCCCGGTAGACGCCTAAAATATTGTTGGCTTTCTATTTTTGAAAAAAGTGTCCCTCGAACAAACACATATGCCTTGCCAGAACCCTATACAATTTGTATGAAATAAATTATTGTTATACACATTTTGGGTAATTTTTCTGCAAATACAATGCAGATTGTTGTTTCCAGGTATTTTTTTTATATTTTGGGTTGTTTTTATGTGAATTCAATGCAGATGTTTGCTTCCAGGTAGTTTTTGTGTTCATTTTCTCTTATTTCTTTCTTTCGTTTGTGATTTTGGTTTTGAGTTCAGTTAGTTTATTATTGAATGCTGAACATACAACATCGACAGTCCGAAATATAAATTTTTTGTGCGGAAACTAAAGTGAAATTATTACTATTGTTATGGCAGAGGATTTAGAATTTGTGTACAATACGCGCTTGCGTACAGGCAGCCTTACTGATAATATCCAACAACAACTATCATCAGCGTTACAGCGTGATTTCACACTTCACACAGAAGCAGACGAAGAACAAGATTTATTTGAAGACCAAAGTCATTAAAACACAGATTTTGTGCCCGAAGATGACGCCGCGGATATTGAATATGAATTGGAAATTGAAGCAAATTAAATATCGACAGCGATAATGAGTCCGAAGAAGAAAGTGAGAATGCACCAACTCAAGCTGCAGACGGTTTTTTGCTTGGAAAAGATGGTACCAAGTGGAGTACAGCTGAACCCGCTACAGTGAGATTCCGCCAGCACAACATCATGCGTTTCAGAGGGGGACCAAAAACAAACCTGATCACTTCGCTTGAGGTGTTCAAGCTTTTCTTTTCACCGAATATTACGTTCATTATCGTAACACAAACAAATCTATATGGAGAAAAAGTTACACGCAAATGGAACGCAGAACATGCAAACTACACACCACGAGTATGGGTTGATATGACAAGTGTTGAGCTTGACGCTCTTATTGGGATCAGTGTGACCAGAAGATTTTTTAAAGAATATGCTTTTTGATAAAAAAATATGCTAAATATTCCACTTTCAATTTTTATATTCCACAAAAATATTCCACTTTCAATTTCAAAGATATATATCTAAATAAGACAAAATAAGCATATAAAAGAAACACAGAAGCAAGCTTAAAAACATTTATTTGATTACTATCACACTTAAATTAATAAAACATAAGTTAATATTAAATAAATTATATTAATAAAACGTAAACAAAGCATATATCAGTTGAGAATTATGGCTGTGTGCGAATTAATCTTAATGCGACCTAAACTAAATTGGGTCGATAAGGTAGTGCTTCCTAAATAATTTAGGAAATTCTCGAGCTACCTAAATGCTTCCTGAATTAGGAAGCACTGCCTTATCGACACTATTTAGTTTAGGTCGATTTAGATCAATTCGCACACAGCCTTAATTCTCTTAAAAATAGTCAAATACTTTTCTCACAGAGAGCATTTTTAAGTCAGAAACATTTAGGTGTATTACATATTGTCACCTAAAATATAAAAACCCCAACAACATTTTTAATTTTTTGTAGGAGAAGCCAAAAACTTTTTAAATGGGACATATTTTAGATTTAAAAGCCGTTTTTTGGACAAATACCTAAAAATAACTACTTAATAAACGAAATTATGAAGAAATTATCACTTTACAATCTACTATATGTGCTACTTTAAAACGTTTTTGGCTTCTCCTATAAAAAATTATGAAAGTTGTTATGGTTTTTTGAATATTAAGTAACGATATACAATATACAAAATTAAAATTCAGGCACATCTTCGAGATCAATACTTAAATTGTTGCTTGTATTATTTCAAAGAAGTTCGCATTTCTAAATTTTTTTATTAAGCTATCTGGTACTTAATAGGTATTACAACACTTTTTTAAACATGTAGCCAGGTTTTTGCATTCAATAAATTATTTAAGAGTTTTTCTTGCATTCTATTTCGAATATTCGTTTTAATAAGATTCATATAACTAAAAATTTTCTCAACCTGAGCATTGCTAAATGGTAAACTATGCGAGGAAAGCACCAATTTTGATAAATCTTCTTCAGATTCCCAACTTTGATCAATAACTTTTTTCTGCTTTGTTGCTTTGAATCCACTTTTAAAAATAGTTAATAGTTAAGCATAGAAACTAAAGTAAAACAGAAATACAACAACAAATGTGACATTATGAAATTGAGTAAAAAATGAGAAATTGACGCTTCAAAATCTCATCGCCCCGATGGTGCATTGCGTTAGCGCGCGCTTGCACGGGCAATCACAAAGATTTCTGATGACGCGTTTAGCAGCGCAGAAATTGTACAATAAAATCAAATGCTAGTGATTTTTTTCCTTTCATATTGAAAAACTTTGTTGTTGTTGTTGTTTCTTTGGAAAAATTCGTTAGAACAATTCATTGTTCTAACTTTGACCTTAAGCTCAATAAACGATTTTAAACTATCAAACAACTAGAATTTGTATTTAAAATCAAGTATGATTTAAACTATCAAACATTTAGAATTTGTATTTAAATCATATAAAGTCAACATAATAAATATAGAGGTCATTTAGAAAACACTTTAATCAAATGGTAGAGCTCGACCAAACGGAAACAGCTGAAAAACAAAATCAGCAAAAATTCTAAAAACAACTTCAGTAAACATGCTTTGTTAGTGCAGACTTCCAGCAGGCTGTTGGACTACATATAATAACATAAGCATAGAAACTAAAGTAAAACGGAAATACAACAACAAATGTGACATTATGAAATTGAGGAAAAAATGAGAAATTGACGCTTCAAAATCTCATCGCCCCGATGGTGCATTGCGTTAGCGCGCGCTTGCACGGGCAATCACAAAGATTTCTGATGACGCGTTTAGCAGCGCAGAAATTGTACAATAAAATCAAATGCTAGTGATTTTTTTCCTTTCATATTGAAAAACTTTGTTGTTGTTGTTGTTTCTTTGGAAAAATTCGTTAGAACAATTAATTGTTCTAACTTTGACCTTAAGCTCAATAAACGATTTTAAACTATCAAACAACTAGAATTTGTATTTAAAATCAAGTATGATTTAAACTATCAAACATTTAGAATTTGTATT